>CM059834.1:17841914-18402466 GCA_030444775.1 Atalantia buxifolia | reverse complement strand
TATTAGATATAAAACCTTTATAATGTGAAAATAATGATTTATTTAAAATGTATGAAAAATAATTTAAGCTTTCAAAAACTTAATCATTCTTAATTTTGTTTGTTATCATCAAAATCAACATTAGGTTAACATAAATGTTAACAATCTCCCCCTTTTTGATGATGACAAACTTTTCATGTATTTAAAGAATGATTCCATAAATTGCTCCCCTTAAATATAAGATTCTCTTACAATTTGCCAATTAACAAATTTAAATACATGTATTCTTCTCCCCCTCATCATCAAAAAGAAAAACCTAATTGGCAAAGAAAAGAGTAGAAAATTTTTATAAATTTAAAAACATGTATTCTTCTCCCCCTTCATCATTAAAAGAAAACTTAAAGGAAAAGAATAAAAGTAGCAAATTTGTTACCCATGTTGTCCGAGTAGAAATTTTGATAAAATCTCCCCCTAACAACAAGAATCGCCTCAAATACAAGTTTAACATTATTACTCCCAAATTATCATAAATCATCATACAAACAAACTCTATACATAAATCATCACATAATCCATCAACCATAAAATGATCATGAATCATCATTCCATCAATTACCAAATGAAATTCTAGTTATGCAACTTATAACATAAAATCATCATATAAAACAACCATGTAATCAAATCATCATCATATCTCAAATTCATCAAAATCAACAACATAATTGCATATCAATCATCAAAACAATACTTAAAATGCATATTATTCTCTTTCTTTTGACAACATTAAAATGATATATTATTTTGTCTCCCCCTTTGGACAATAAAAAAGTTCGAAATGCATATTATCCAAAATCATATTATATGCTCCCCCTAAATATATGGCCAATTTAAAAATTTAACCAAAATGATTTTATCCAAAAACATATCACATTTATCTCCCCATTCAACATAAAAAAAAGATTGATAGATACAATCGAAACAAGATCAACAAAAAATAATTCGATGAATATATTATCCATTTTGTGCGAGCAAAAATTTCGGCAGAGTCTCCCCTTAAAAATGAACAAATCCTTAAATACACAACATGGTGCAAACACTTCCCTATAAGCTTAAACAATTATTACAAACCAACAACTCCATCAATTCTTCAAACAACGCACATATAATCATCAATCATCAAAATCATCAAGAAATCAAATCATCCCAAGTTCATGCCAAATTTTTTAAAAATTGCTCTTCGCAAAGAGGTTTTGATTTGTTTACCAAATTAGCATGCATATTATCAACTATCCACGCTCCATAATTACTAATCACATTTTAGAAATCAAGACAACTAAACTCATCAAAGATCTAATGTGACATTTCAATATAGCCTAAAAAATCTTATATATTTAAAATTCTCGAAGAATAAGTATTTTTTCCTTTTCGATATCATTTAAAATAAGTAATGCATATTCAACAATACATCGATAATGTACAAAAAAAAATGCATTCATTTACCAAACATAGATTGCATAAGATCAAACTTTATCAAATACATGTAATCATCAAAATATATTCTTTATCTAAAATTTTAAGCAAAGCATAA
The DNA here is from genome assembly GCA_030444775.1 of Atalantia buxifolia. Taxonomy (NCBI): domain Eukaryota; kingdom Viridiplantae; phylum Streptophyta; class Magnoliopsida; order Sapindales; family Rutaceae; genus Atalantia; species Atalantia buxifolia. Next base: position 18,400,899 of record CM059834.1, on the reverse strand, counting down.
GTATAATATATAGATCATCAAAATCAAACAAAGGCATCATGATAAATCACTCAATGTTATACACATTGATAATTCCATCAAGTAAACATACAAGCATACTTTCGCAAATTCAATCTATTATCCATTTATCATGATCTACTCAACATAATAAATAGGCAAGATAAGCTTATCCATTTCATGTTAATGCACTTAATGTTATGATACCAAATGAAATGTTAAATATTTACTAAGATTAAAAGACCATCACTTGTAATCAATAAGGCAATAATTGTTACCAAAACAATTAAAATCATCTTGCCTCATTATTTTTACTTAGACCATAATCAAGTGATTATCCTCACAAGCTTCATCAAGGAACTCTCCACCCTTCCTTGTTTGTGGTACCTACAAAAAATTATTCAAGTTGTATACTTTGGTACCCAAATATTCTTGGGTCCTTGAGTGTTAGTAATGGTTCCTTTTGGAACCCAAATACATTTTGCTCCATAATATGCATTTCTTTTAACATAGCATCTATAACTCATGAGACCATTTTGATTGCAATAATGACAAACAATTTTATGATCGCTTGTGGAGGTAGCCTTAACAAAATAATTCTTATAATATTTTTGTTTCAAGTTAGGCTTATATCCAAGTCCTCCTTTATCAAATACACATTTTTTAGAGTTGAGCAATTTGTCTAAGTTCTGTTGACCATTTGTGAATTTTAACACAATTTCATTAAGCTCATTGCTCTTCTTCTTAAGCACTTCATTTTCTTTCATTAATTCATCAACATGTGATTTCTCATGCTCATATGAAGTACTTTGTTTGCATTTAAATGATGCAATCTTATTATGTAACATTCCATTATCTAATTCCAATTCTTTGATCTTTTCATTTAATGAAACATTGCATTTTTTTAAAGCATCATTTTCATTTTTCAAGTCATCTACATGTGATTTTAGATGCTCATATGAAGTGCTACATCGCTCATTTAATAATGTAATTTTATCATGCAATGTTTTATTCTCTAATTCTAGGCATACAATTTTTGCATTTAGAGATTCATTTTCATTTGTGAGCTCTACCATTTTCTTTTTAAGACATGCATTCTTTTTACTAATTTTCATCCACTCATTATACAATTCTTTAAACGCATCATGTAATTCATCATAAGTAGAAAGATCATTTACCTCTTCAAGTTCATCATTCGATTCATCTCCAATTGCCATGAGAGCTAAATTTGTCATTTCTTGATACTCTTCATCATTACTTGTTTCCTCGTCGCTATCATCCCATGTGGCTACCATTGCTTTCTTCTTGAGCTTATTGAGAAGAGGACATTCCGGTCTTATATGGCCAGGCTTCTTGCACTCATAACATTTGATTACTTCCTTCCTCCCTTTTTGGTTCTTGAGATCTCTAAATTTTCTTCGCTCAATGGATTCCTTAAAAAATTTTCTGAACCTCTTAGCCAACATATCTATCTCCTCCTCATCCAGCTCGCTTTCCTCATCACTCTCATGTTTCGAGACTTTGAGAGCAATGCTTTTCTTCTTATCATCATTACCTCTTTCGACTGCTAAGTCTTACTCATAAGAAATAAGAGAACCAATTAAATCATCAATAAGCAAGATATTTAAATCTTTGGCTTCCTCAATGGCAGTCCTTTTTGGTTTCCATTCTTTAGGTAGCGATCTAATGATTTTCTTAACCTTCTCGCTATTTGAAAAAGTCTTTCCTAGGGCTCCTAGAGTGTTCACTATGTCCATAAATCTAGTGTACATATAATACACACTCTCATTTTGTTCCATTTGGAACAACTCATATTGTCGAGTGTACCTACTAATTTTAAACTCTTTCACTTGATTTGTGCCTTCATAAACAACTTCAAGTTTGTGCCAAATTTCATTAGCACTTTCGCAACTAGATACTCTATGAAACTCTTTCTTATCTAGTGCACAAAACAAGGCATTCATAACTTTGGAATTTAGAGAAGCTTTTCTCTTTTCCAATCCATTCCATTCCCGTGAAGGTTTTGGAATATCTTCCCCGACTTCATTTTTAGTCAAGGGCATAAATGGACCATCACAAACAACTTCCCAAATTTCATAATCTAGTGCTTGTAAATAAATTCTCATCCTAGTTTTCCAATATGGGTAGTCATTACCATCAAAGAACGGTGGTCTAATTGTGGAATGTCCCTCCCTACAGCTTGAGTCATTATGGGTTGCCATGGATCTTTAACTATAGACGGTTAAGTCTACACGAGAGCACCTTGCTCTGATACCAATTGAAATGCAAGTGTGCAACCCAAGAGGGGGGGTGAATTGGTATTTTAAAAATTATCTTAACAAAACACACAACAATCCAATCTAATGCCTTAATAAATTCGAAAATAATAAATTCAATAAAGGCACAATAATAAATGAGTAAGGGAGGAGAAAGTAAACTCAAGGATTTTTACGTGGTTCGGCTATCCCCGCCTACGTCCACGCCTCCAAGCGATCCAAGCTTGAGGATTTCACTATCCAAGCCTTTCCAAGGCTTCAAATGTGTACAATTAACTTCCAAGGTGTCAATGAACCTTTACAATAAGAGATTATCCCCCAATCTCTTCACTCAAGTGTTTCCCACACTTATACACTCACAAATTTGATGAGAAAAATAAAGATTACAACAAAAACTCTCTTTAAGAGTAGATATGCAAATAATAGCACAATAAGAATTTAATCTATGATGATTTTCGAATTTGAAGCTCAATATATGTTGTGTGCACTTGTTTATGCTTGCCAAGGTTTTTAAAAATGATTTGGATTTGAGTTTATATAGTTGGAACTCAAAAACTAGCCGTTATGCACTTTTTGCTCACTGTCAGATCGCCGTTAACTAGATGTCGGATCGCCGTTTGACTGGTCAATATGACCGTTGGGCTAGATTTTCAAATTGTCGGATCGCCGTTATCAAGATGTCGGATCACCGTTAGTGTCCAGAGGCTAATCTTCAATTCTGGGAGATGTCGGATCGCCGTTATCTAGATATCGGATCGCCGTTAGTGTCCAGAGGCTAATCTTCAATTCTGGAGATGTCGGCGAGCTGTTATCAAGATGTCGGATCGCCGTTATCTACAAAGAATCGCTTGCTCTGATGATTGCTATAGTGAACTGTTTTGTAAAATGCCAGTTTGACCCCAAAACTTTATATAACTGTACGATGGCCCAAAACGTTATGAAACTTGACAAACAGGTCCAATTTCAGAATTTCTAAATAATACACTGTGAATCCCAAAACTTTCTGAAATTATAATATGACCTAAAATACTATGAAATATTTCAAATAAGTCCTTCTCCAAAATTTCAAGCAATACTTGTTGATTTCAAATATTTCAAAACTCTTTCAATAAAACCATAAATTTGAAAAGCAACCAATTTCATAAAATCATTTTTCTATTAGATATAAAACCTTTATAATGTGAAAATAATGATTTATTTAAAATGTATGAAAAATAATTTAAGCTTTCAAAAACTTAATCATTCTTAATTTTGTTTGTTATCATCAAAATCAACATTATGTTAACATAAATGTTAACACCCTCAACCTCCTAAACCCTCAACCCTAAACCCTACAAACCCTAAGACCCTAAAAACCCTAAACCCTAAACCACCAAACCCCAAATCATAACGTCCAGCCCCTAACCCCAAACCCCAAACCTCTAAACCCCAAACCCTAACTCATAACATCTAACCTTTAATCCATAATCCCTAAACCCTAAACCCAAGCCTCTAACATCCCAGCCCGAAGCCCCTAATCCCTAAACCTTAAACCCAAGCCTCTAACGTCCCAGCCCGAAGCCCCTAATCGCTAAACCCTAAACCCAAGCCCTAGCCCCAAACCCCAAAATCATAAAACCCTAAACCCTAAACTAGAGGGGAGGAGTTGGGTTTCTATCCAAAAGCAATCGTGTTTGTTTCCCCTCGGGCATTTGTTTGGCTGACTGGAGTGCTCCCAAGTAGTGCCCCAGTGCCGCGTGGAGGCTCTGATATTTTTTTGAGAATTTATTCTGAATTTATGCAGAAAAAATCAGTTTTTCTTTGATTTGAATTTTATGAAAACTTCGGCCAAAAACACTTTGTGGCTCCTAAACGACTCTCTGGAGGTACTTTGTAACTCTGACTTGACCTTCCGCGCACGCATTCCCATGCGCGACACAAGGCTGTTAAAACATATTAGGCCGTAACAAAATTTCTCTTTGTAAATATTTTCTAAATATTGGGTTATACTAAAATTTTATAAAAAAAAAAGGCCTGAATGATATTATCGGTTCAGTTCGGGTTTTTTAAAGTTTGATTCGAAAATCGAACCAACCATTCGGTTCGGTTCGGTTCGGTATTTTCATATTTGGTTTCTTTTAATAAAAAAACCGAACAGAACCGAATTTTTTTACTTTCGGTTCGGTTTTGCCCACCCCTACTCCCTGCGACGGTGTGGCACTGATTCGAAGCACTCTCGCCTGCCCAAATGATGTCCCAGGAGAAAAAAAAGGTTACTTTTGGAAAAAAAACCTAAATCCTCCCCTCCCTCCCCAAGGCCAAAGGCTATAGCACACCCGTTTTGGCCTTTTCTCATGGGCATCCTTGGGTCTGACTTATACGTGGTACTTTACACTATATGTGGCACTTTACGGTGCATTGACTCTTAAAGGGTGGCCCCCATATAGTCTTAAGAGGTGACCCCCGTACAATCGTAAATAATTGAAATCATACATAAACACAAAAGGTTCATATCATATTCATAAAAGTCTATAGCAACAATTTAGACTTGCAAAATATTTTATAAATAAAATTATAAAAGGTAGTCATGTCATAAAATAACTTACATATTGAAAAGCATTTATAAAATATTTTATTAAAAGAATTTAGATTTTAAAACATTTTCATAAACTGATTTGTTTTTAAAATCCATTAATCTTCTAAGTAGTATAAAAACTTTCATAAAAATATCAAAATGCTTATAAATACCCAGTATATTAGTAATGAAGTCACTTACCTCGATAAAAGGATTTAAACTAACACACCTCTAAGCCTCTAACAGCGTCAATCACCTCCAACACCTTAACAAATATAAGATATAACTAGCAATAACTTCTCCTAAGAATCAGATTTTGAGATACTGTTTTATGAAACTAAAGCTAAATCTTATGATACAAAATTTAATCAATAAGCTCTACATGTCTAGTTTTCATAAATATAAAGTTCTTAAGAAAAATCGTTCAGAAAATATATATTTGAATTCGAGATACTCATATTGTCTAGAATTTGTCCAGTGTGCTTAATGCACCAAGGGTTGATTATTAAAATCCACAATAAATCACAACCCTAAACAGAACCTAAACAGAACCTAAACACACCTTAAATCATGTATTATGATCAATACCAATCTAAAATCATGCTAATATAAACCCTAGATAAAGTGATTGGAAATCTTGTGGAGAATAAAGAAAGTAATTTTACCAATTACTTTGATTCTCTTCTAAATAAATGTTTTAATTCCTAGGTTGGATTGAAAATGAAAGGGGTTAGGGGGTATTTATAGGATTTCTTAAGGCTAATGAATGGCTAGGATTGTGCCACCATAATTCTTGATTAATGGTTGACATTATCCTTCATAAATACCTTACTAATTTCTAGAATTCTTATCTATCTCTACAAACTTCTCTTACATCATCATTTATGTCATTACTTATGTCATTATTACTTACACATGTGCTTCCCCACGAATGACGCGAGGCCACCAGAAAAGACATGAGTGCTTTTGGAGGCCAGAGTGGTTTTGGTAGAATTTTCTCAAAAATTCCCAAAAAAAACTAATTTTTCTGCATCATTTTGGAGTAAATTCCCAAAAAACTATCAGAGCCTCCCCGCGGCAGTAGGGCACTAATTCGGAGCATTCCCACCTACCCAAATTGATGTCCTAAGGGAAACAAACAAGGTTACTTTTGGAGAGAAACGTAGCTTCTCCTCTCCGGCCTTTAGGTCAAGGGCTATAGCACACATGTTTTAGCCTTTCCTCATAGGCCTCCTTAAGGCTGGCCCAGAACTTCGACCAGCCCTTCTGTACGCGTCTTCTCGTAGGCGACGGGAGGCCTCAAGAAAAAACATGAGTCATTTTGGAGCACCTGAGTGGTTTTGGCAGAATTTTTTCTAAAATCCCAAGAAAAACTGATTTTTTATATAATTTCGAAATAAATTCCCAAAAAACTATCCAAACATCCCTGCAGCTGTTGGACACTAATTGGGAGCACTCCCGCCTGCCTAAGGAATGTTTCAGTTGAAAAAAAAAAGGTTACTTTTGTAGAGAACCCAACTCTTCTTCCACCCCAAGTCTAAAGGCCATAGCACACCTGTTTTGGCCGTTCCTCATGGGCCTCCCTGGGGCTGACTAAGAACTTTGACCTAACTTTCTGCCCGCGCCTTCCCACTGGCGACGTGAGGCCAACAAAAAAAAAAGTCCTTTTGGAGTCCCAGAGTGGTTTTGGTGGAAATTTTTCTAAAATTCTAAGAAAAATTGATTTTTTTTTGCATAATTTTGGAATAAATTCCCAAAAAACTATCAGAGCCATTCGCAGCAGTGGGCATTGATTCGTAGCACTCCTGCCAGCGTAAGTAATGTCCCAAGTAAAAAAAATAAAGTTACTTTTGGAGAGAAATCGAACTCCTCCCCTTCGGCCCCAAGGCCAAAAACTGTCGCACATCGACCCAACCTTCTGCACGCGCTTTCCCACGGGCGAAGCAAGTGAACCGTAAAAATCGGGAGTTCTTTTAGATCTCCGGAGTGGGTTTGGCAAAATTTTTCTAAAATTCCAAAAAAAACGGACTTTTTATTCATAATTTTTAAATAAATTTCCAAAAAGCTATCATAGCCTCACCTCAGCAGTTGGGCACTGATTGAGAGCACTCCCGCCAACCCAAGGGATGTCTTAAGGAAAAAAAAAAGGGTTACTAATGGAGAAAATCCAACTCCTCCCCTCAGACCCCAAGGCCAAAGGCTGTAGCACACTTATTTTTGCCTTTCCTCGTGGGCCTCCCTGGGGTTGTCTTGGAACTTCGACTGAACCTTATGCACGTCCCTCCCCATTAGCGACGCGAGGCTGCCAAAAAAGACATGAGCCCTTTTAGAGGCCCAGAGTGGTTTTGGCAGAAGTCTATAGCATATCTGTTCAGGCCTTTCCTCAAGGGCTTCCCTAAGGCTGCCTTGGAACTCTAACCTAACCTTCTGCACGCCCTTCCCAAGAGTGACGCAAGGCCTCCACAAAAAACGAGAGTCATTTTAGAGGACTGGAGTAGTTTTGGTAGAATTTTTCTAAAATTCCAAGAAAATTGATTTTTGCAATATAATTTTGGAATAAATTCCCAAAACTCTATCAGAGCCTTCCCACAATGATGGGACACTAATTCGCAGCACTCCTGCCAACCTAAAAGATGTCTAAAGGGAAAAAGTTTTTGGAGAGAAACCCTACTCCCCCCCCCCAAGGCCAACGGCTATAGCACACCCATTTTGGCTATCCCATGGGCCTCCCTTCAGCTGCATTAGAACTTTATTCCGACTTTCTGCACGTGCCTTTCCATGGGCGACGTGAGACTGTTGAAAAAAACGGAAGTACTTTTGGAGCCTCAGAGTGGGTTTGGTGGAATGTTTTCAAAAATTCCAAGAACAACTGATTTTTTCTATATAATTTTGGGAAAAATTCACAAAAAAAAATTCAAAGCCTTCCCATGGTTTTGGGGCACTGATTGGGAGCACATAGCTTTTCACTGATTGGGAGCACATAGCTTCTCTAAAAGTAACCTGATATTTCTCCCCTGAGACATTCGCTAGGCAAGTTGAAGTGTTGCCAAGCATTTTGCTACTACCATGGGGAGGCTATGATAGTTTTTTGAGAATTTATTACAAAAATACGCTAAAAATCTTTTTTTTTTTAATTTTGGAATAAATTCCGCCAAAATGTCTTCGAGGCTCCAAATGTACTCCCATTTTTTTTTTCGGAGGCATCACACTACTCGCGGGAAGATGCGTGCAAATTACCACGCTAAATTTCCAATGTAGCCCCATGGAGGCCCATAAAAAGTGGCAAAACTGATGTACTATAGCCTTTGGCCTTGGGGCTCGAGATGAGAAGTTGGATTTTTCTCCAAACGCAAAATGGTTTTTCTCCCCTAGCACATTCCTGGAGCAAGTAAGAGTGCTCCCAAGCATTTTGCCACTGCCGTGAGGAGGCTCTAATAGTTTTTTGAGAATTAATTCCAAAAATAGGCCGAAAAAACTTATTTTTCTTTAAATTTTAGAATAAATTCTGCCAAAACTACTCTAGCACTCCAAATGGACTCCTTTTTTTTTGTGGCATCGCGTCGCCTACCGGAAGGTACTAAAAATAATTGGGCTAAAATTCCCAGGCAGCTCTAGCGAGGCCCATTAAAAGTACCAAAACCAGTGTGTTGTAACCTTGACTTTGGGTCCCGATGAGAAAAGTTGAATTTTTCTCCAAAAGCAGTCGGCTATTTGCCCCCGAGATATTTCTTGGGTAGGTGGTGTTAGCCTATATGGCTATAAATATTGATTTTGATGATAACAAACCACATGTGTTAATTAAAGAAAATTGAGAGTAGTTAAAAATAAAGTTTTATATATTGTGCTTTTAAAACAAGAAAATGGTTTTATGGAGTTAAGTTATTTTTCAAAGTTGTGAACTAAAGTGAAAGAATTTTACAATTTTTGCTTTTAATAAATATTATTTTGAGTTTCGGATTTAGACTTATTTGAAAATATTTAAATATTATGGGCCATTATAAAATTTCACAAAGTTTGAGCGTGTTCATAATTTCAGAAAGTTTTGGGATTCACAAAGTATTATTAAGAAATTCTGAAATTGGATTTAATTATAAATTTTTATAAAGTTTTGGGCCATACTACAGTTTTATAAAGTTTTGGGGTCAAAATATACTTTTGGCAAAAAGTGCACTATACTATTACTGTAGCAAGCGGCAATCTGGATACGCTAAATGGAATTCCTTCTGGAGACAGAAAAACTTCGGAGCAAAAACAAAGAATCCGGTTGTCTAAACGAAAATCGATTACTGACAAAGGGCGTAAAGCTTCTGGAGCATAAACGGTAATCCGGATATCACAAGCGGCATTCCGGATATTCAAAAATTTAAATTTTTGCCTTAATGGTAACATGCAAACGGAATTCTGGATACCATAAACGGTAATCCGGTTATGAGTTAAAAACTCATAACGGCTAGTTTTTTATCTTTAACTATAAAAACTCAAATCCAATTCATTTTCACTCTCTCCAGCAAGCACAAACAAAAAGTATACAATATATCTTGAGCTCTCAAATTACAAATCATTTTTTTTGAATCATTTTTTATCTTCAATTTGTTTATCTACTCTTTAAGAGAGTTTTTATTATAATTTTCATTTCCTCATCCAAATTGTGAGTGTTTGAGTGTGTGAGACACTTGGGTGAAGAGATTGAGATATAATCTCATTGTTGTAAAGGTTCATTGACACCTTAAAGTCAATTGTAAGCATTTTAAGCCTTGGAAGGCTTGGATAGTGAAAACCTCAAGCTTGGATCGCTTGGAGGCGTGGACGTAGGCGGGGATTGCCGAACCACGTAAAATTTCGTGTGTTTGTTTCTTTTCTCTTTTACTTATTTACTATTGTACTTTGATTGAACTTATTGCTTTTGAATTTATTAAAGCTTTAGATTGGATTATAGTATTGTTTTGTTAGGATAATTTTTAAAATACCAATTCACCCCCTTTCTTGGGTTGCACACTTGTATTTTATTTGGTATCAGAGCAAGGTGCTCTTATTTAGATTTAATCATCTAGAGCTAAAGATCAATGCAAATTATAATGATTCTACATTTAGGGAAGGACAATCCACCACTAGACCAGTATATTTTGATGGAAACGATTATCCGTATTGGAAAACTAGGATGAGAATTTACTTGCAAGCTTTAGATTACGAAATTTAGGAAATCGTTAATGATGGTCCTTTCATGCCTTTGACTAAAAACGAAGTAGGGGAAGATATTCCAAAACCTTCACGGGAATGGAATGAATTGGAAAAGAGAAAAGCTTCTCTAAATTCCAAAACAATGAATGCCTTATTTTGTGCACTTGATTAGAAAGAGTTTCATAGAGTGTCTAGTTGTGAAAGTGCAAATGAAATTTGGCAAGCACGAATCAAGTGAAAGAGTCGAAAATTAGTAGGTACACTCGACAATATAAATTGTTCCAAATGGAACAAAATGAGAGTGTATATTCAATGTATACTAGATTCACGGACATAGTGAACACTTTAGGAGCCCTAGGAAAAACATTTTCTAATAGCGAGAAAGTTAAGAAAATCATTAGATTGCTACCTAAAGAATGGAGACCAAAAAGGACTGCCATTGAGGAAGCCAAAGATTTAAATGTTTTACCTATTGATGATTTAATTGGCTCTCTCATTTCATATGAAGAGGATTTGGCAGCAGGAAAAGGGCATGAAGAAAAGAAGAAAAACATCGCTCTCAAAGCCTCAAAACGTGAGAGTGATGAGGAAAGCGAGATGGATGATGAGGAGTTGGCAATGTTGGCTAGAAGATTTAGAAAATTTTACAAGAAGAATAATGAGCAGAGAAAGTTCAGAGGTTACAAGAATAAAAATGAGAAGAAAGAACCAATCACTTGCTATGAATGCAAGAAGCCCGGACACATACGACCGAAATGTCCTCTCCTCAACAAACTCAAGAAGAAAGTTATGGTGGCCACATGGGATGATAGCAATGAGGAAACAAGTCATGAGGAAGAGCAACAAGAAATGACAAACTTAGCTCTCATGGCCTTTGGAGAAGAATCATGTGATGAACTTGATGAAGTAAGTGATCTTCCTACATATGATGAATTACATGATGCCTTTAAAGAATTGCATGATCAATTGATGAAGATGGGTAAAAAGAATGTTTGCCTTAAAAAGAAAATGGTAGAGCTTAAAAATGAAAATGAATCATTTAGTGCAAAGATTACTTGCCTAGAATTGGAGAAAAAACATTACATGATAAAGTTGCATTATTTGAGAATTCTAGCATATCACATGAGCATTTAGAATCACATGTGAATGACTTGAAAAATGAGAATGAAATGCTTAGAAAGAAGAGCAATGATTTAAATGAGATTGTGCTAAAATTTACAAATGGGCAAAAGATGTTGGATAATCTGCTTAATTCACAAAAGTGTGTGTTTGACAAAAGAGGGATTGGTTACAAACCAAATTTGAAACAAAAATATTACAAGAACTACTTTGTAAAAAATACATCTATTAAAAATCAAATAGTATGTCATTATTGTAATCAAGATGATCATATGAAAGATAGATGTCCAGTAAAGAGAAATGCATATTATGGTGTGAAATGTGTTTGGATTCCAAAAGAAACCATTGCTAACTCTCAAGGACCCAAAAAGGTTTGAGTACCTAAAACTGGAGACTTTTTCTGCAGGACTTGAAGAAGAAGAAGAACAAGTGGTACTTGGACAGCGGTTGTTCAAGACACATGACAGAGAATTATTCTTGGTTTTCAAGTTTTACCAAAATCGAAAATGGTGGAGAGGTATCATTTGGAGATAATTCAAAAGGAAAAATCATTGGCATTGGCAATGTCGGTAATGTATCCTCTACTCTTATTGAAAATGTATTTTTGGTTGAAAACTTGAAACACAATCTTCTTAGCATTAGTCAATTATGTGATAAAGGATATAGAGTTATCTTTGATGAATCAAAATGTCTTATTGAGAATGCATGTGATGGCAAGGTTTTGTTTGTAGGAAATAGATGTGTTAATGTTTATACTATCAATATAGATTGTGCATTCTCAAATGATAAATGTTTCTCCGCATTGCATGATGATGGTTGGTTGTGGCATAGAAGATTAGGTCATGCAAGTATGGATTTGATTTCAAAAATTGTGAAAAACGATTTGGTTAAAGGTCTTCCAAAAATCAATTTTCAAAAAAATAGAATTTGTGAAGCTTGCAAACTTGGAAAACAAATCAAATCTTCTTTCAAAAGTAAAAAAAATATTTCTACTTCAAAACCTCTTCAATTACTTCACATAGATTTATTTGGTCCTTCTAGATATGCTAGTTTAAGTGGTAAATATTATGCTTTTGTAATGTGGATGAATACTCTAGATTCACATAGGTATTGTTCTTAACTAATAAGGATGATGCTTTTGATGCATTTAGAATTTTCTGTAAGAAGGTTCAAAATGAAAAAGGATATTCAATTACTTGTATTAGAAGTGACCATGGTAGAGAATTTGAAAATCATGCATTTGAGAAGTTTTGTAATGAGTTTGGCATTGAGCATCAATTTTCATCACCTAGGACTCCTCGACAAAATGCAGTTGTAGAGAGAAAGAATAGGTCTATTCAAGAAATGGTTAGGACCATGCTAAATGAAAACTCTTTGCCAAAATATTTTTGGGCCGAAGCCATCAACACCGCATGTTATGTTTTGAATCGTGTGTTGATTAGACATAATCTTAATAAAACTCCATATGAGCTTTGGAAAGATAGAAAACCCAACATTGGCTATTTTAAAGTTTTCGGATGCAAATGTTTTGTTTTAAACACAAAAGATAATCTAGGTAAATTTGATTTAAAATCCTATGTTGGTATTTTTCTTGGTTATTCAAACTCAAGCAAAGCTTATAGAGTGTATAATAAAAGAACTTTGGTTGTGGAAGAATCTATACATGTCACATTTGATGAGTCTAATCCCTCATCTGCGGAGAAAGGAGTTGTTGATGATAATGCAGAAGAAGAACATCAAGAAAAATCATCAAATGACAACCAAAAGGATGCACCTCATGGAATTCAAGAAGAACATCATGAAGAAACAAATGCAGAGCAAAATGAAGGTACTTCTCAAACACTCCCCAAGGAGTGGAGGTATGTTTCTTCTCACCCTAAGGATGTAATTTTAGGAGATCCCTCACGAGGTGTTACAACTAGATCATTACTTCGGAACACATGTGAACATGCTGCATTTATTTCTCAAATTGAACCAACATCCTTTGCGGATGCGGAAAATGATGGGTCTTGGATTATGGCAATGCAAGAGAAGTTGAATCAATTTGTAACAAACATTGTGTGGAAATTAGTCCCTAATCCGGAATATCAATCCATTATAGGTACTAAATGAGTATTTAGAAACAAAATGGATGAATCCGGTGTGGTTGTAAGAAATAAAGTTAGATTAGTGGCTTAAGGTTACAACCAAGAAGAAGGAATTCATTTTAATGAAACATTTACACCTGTAGCTAGATTAGAATTCATTAGGATGTTGTTAGCTTATGCATGTCATAAGGATTTCATTTTATATCAAATGGATGTCAAGAGTGCTTTCTTAAATAGGTATATTATGGAGGAAGTTTATGTGAAACAACCTCCTGGTTTTGAAAATGAAAAATTTCCAGACCATGTGTATAAGTTATCTAAGGCTTTTTATGGTCTTAAACAAGCACCTAGAGCATGATACGATAGGCTTAAAAACTTCTTGTTAGATAACGATTTTTCAATGGGAAAAGCGGACACAACTTTATTTGTTAAGCATAAAAACCAAGATATACTTATTGTTCAAATTTATGTTGATGATATTATTTTTGGTTCTACTAATGAGTTGTTGTGTAAAGAATTTTCATCTTGTATGAGCAAAGAATTTGAGATGAGTATGATGGGAGAGTTGAAGTACTTCCTTGGACTCCAAATCAAACAAAACGAGGAAGGAATTTTCATAAATCAAGCCAAGTACGTGAAAGATCTACTCAAAAGATTCGGCTATGAAAATGGAATAGCAAAAAGCACTCCAATGAGTACTATAATTAAGCTGGACAAAGATGAGAAAGGTAAGGAAGTTGATATCAAAACATATCGAGGTATGATCGGATCCTTACTCTATTTAACTGCTAGTAGGCCTGACATTATGTTTAGTGTATGCTTGTGTGCTAGATTTCAATCTTGTCCTAAAGAGTCACACTTGCTTGCCGTTAAACGAATTTTTCGTTATTTGATTGGCACCATTAATCTTGGTCTTTGGTATCTGAGGGGAACACATATTGACTTAACTTGTTATTCGGATGCCGATTTTGCTGGTTAGAAGGTTGATAGAAAAAGTACTAGTAGAACATGTCACTTCCTAGGTCATTCACTTGTCTCTTGGTTTAGTAAGAAACAAAACTCAGTTGCACTTTCAACCACCGAGGCCGAATATTTAGCCGTAGGTAGTTGTTGTGCACAAATTCTTTGGATGAAACAACCCTTAGAGACTATGACATTAAACTCGATCAAATACCTATCTTGTATGACAATACTAGTGCTATTAATCTATCCAAGAACCCAATTCAACATTCTAGGACAAAGTATATAGAAAGTAGGCATCACTTCCTTAGAGATCATGTTCAAAAAACAGATGTTGTGATTAAATTTTTTTCAACTGAAAATTAACTTGCGGATATCTTTACAAAACCTCTTAGTGAAGAGCTTTTTATAAAGATAAGACATGAGCTTGGAATGTTGAATGTTGCATCTTGAGTTATGAATTGTTGATATGCTTGTTATTGTATGGATTTATGCTTCATGAATTAAATAGCTTGATATGTTTGTTATTTTATGTTTCATGAATTAAATGGCTTATTGAAAAATTTTGAATCTAAAAAATGATTGTAAATTGATCAAATTTTAAGCCAAAAATTAAATGGTGTGTATAATACAAGTATAAGAGCTTGCCAATTTTCAATAAGTGGTAAACATATTTCTAAGTCTAAACCGATATACCGCTTCCTATTCAACCAGAAATCCGTTTTCTTCTTTGTTGCTCTCGGGTCAATATTCGGATAACTGGATTTACCAAACCGGTAAACCGGATTTGGAAAACTCACTTTCTGCCTCACATCCGGAAATCCGGTTCATCAAACAGGTAAACCGAATTGCTTCTGAACATTTCTCTGAAATATTCGGCCAACCGGATAAGGAAACCGGTCAGCCGCTTTAAGTGTTAATTGTTCTGGACACTAACCGGCTAACCGGTTAGTGAAATCCAGAAATCCGGATATGCTTAAGTAGCTATTGGACCGTAACCGGATTGCCGGTTATGAACAGCCGTTAAACCGGATTCGGGATTGTCTTCACTGCCTCCAAACCGGATAACCGGTTATGTTATCCGGAAATTCGGATTCGAGAAACTCGTTTCTGGAGCATAACCGGATAACCGGTTACTAACATCCAGTAAACCGGATTAGTAAGGGCACTTGCTGCCTTCAAACCGGATAACCGGTTATGTTATCCGGTAATCTGGATTCGCGAGAATGCTTTCTGGAACGCAACCGGATGTCCGGTTGTTCGCATCCGGAATGCCGGATTCGCTGGGTTAAGCTTTTGTTCTTCATCTTCTCCTCTTTTCGGCAAACCGGTTCTTCTCTCTCTCTAAAGCCGCTTCTCCCTCTCTCATTTTCTCTTCAAAATCCATCATTTTCCATGAGTTTTTGATGCAAATCCAACCATTAAACTTGTTCCCCATCCGTTCTTGTGTCTAAAATCACCTTTCAAATTCATTTTCAACCTCAAAATCTCTAGATCTGAAATCAACTTAGGTTTTTCCAAGATTTTTTCTCTCTCTAAATTTCTTTTTCTCAAGTTATTTTTTAGCCGCATTGTTTCTCAAAATTGTTTCCAATCCTCATTATCTTCATTTTCCTTGCCTCATTTCACCCATAATCACTCAAACTTACCATGTCAAGCTCACGAACGGTTTAAAGAAAAGGCAAAGAACCAGTTCAACCCCCCAAGCAGTCACGGCAAGCCGGCGATACCTCCACTCAATCCACTTTTGAGTCCTCACACCTTCGGAACAAGCATTTGATCAACCAGTTTCATCAAAATTTTCAGACTCGAGAGGTACTCAATACGTTTTATATTTCTGAACCCAATTGGCTTCATAGTTTTCATATTAGTCATAGAAACTTATTTCAACTGTTGGGTGATGTTGGTTGGAATAATGTTCTTATGATTGACGAAAATGTTTATCCCGATTTGGTGAAAGTG
The DNA here is from genome assembly GCA_030444775.1 of Atalantia buxifolia. NCBI lineage: Eukaryota > Viridiplantae > Streptophyta > Magnoliopsida > Sapindales > Rutaceae > Atalantia > Atalantia buxifolia. The sequence goes on along the minus strand of CM059834.1, from coordinate 18,384,766 downwards.
TTTTACTCGAATATGGACGTTTCCGAGGAGAAAAGAACTCGAGTAATCACCAATGTTGGAGGATTTATGATTGATTTTGATGTTTCGTTGTTGAACTCTATCCTACGATCATCCGATTTTGGTCTAGAAATTTTTTTGCCTAGGAAATCTCCTAAAATTGATAGATATTCATGTTGACGCCGTTCGAAATATTTGTCGGCGTAATTATCTTTCTGTTGAAGATTGTACCATTCATTTCCGTACTCGCTATCTTTGTCTTCAAACTCGTATTTTACTCCGCTTTATTCAGTCTATTGTTCTTCCTAGATCAGGGCATTTGGATGAGATTTCTCACATGGATGTTGCTTTGATTGACTGTATCCTTAATCGTCATCCAGTTAACTTAGGTTATATCATCATCCGAACCATGTTGACCATACCTTCCTTGATTTCTCGCTCCCTTCCATATGGTCACTTTATTACCCGAATCCTTAAATTCTTTAAGGTTCCGATTAATGAACCATCGTTTAAACCTTCCAAGGGTATTGGGGATGATGCTGTTATTGGCTTAGGTTTTGAGTGGCGTGATCGCACTTGGGTCAAAGTAACTGAAAACAAGTAAACTTTTCTTGCTCCGAGTGATGATCGGCAACTCAACGATGTGATTCCTGCTGATCAACTCCCTGATTTCTCGCTTCCGTTTCGAGGCCAGCGTCGTCATCGAGATTCTCCGGTGTCTACCTCTGCTTCTACTACCTCTGCACCTGCATTACCACCTCCCGAGCATCCTATTTCTGACGAGGTTACACTTCAGCAGATTATGGATGAGGTGAGGATGCTCTCCGTGCGGCAGAATGAGTTTCAGCAGCAGCAACAGCAGCTCATTCACGGCCAACGCCTCCTCTTTGAGCACTTCGGTATTCCATATCCATATCCACCTCCATCACCACCATCCTCACCACCTCAGTAGTCTCTTATGCTTGTATCAGACACACCTACATGTCATTTATTGCTTTATGTATTTTGTTTTTCGATTATATGGATGGTTGTTATGACTTTGGATTATGTATTTGATTTGGATTATATGCATTTGCTTTGCGTATTTATTATGTTCTTTACTTAAATTTTGGATGCTATGGATTTGTTTTATTTGTTGGTTATGATATCTTTTCATGCTTTGGATATTTTTAAACTAATGTGCTTGTATTGAGATTTTGATGATTGATAGGGGGAGCTCTTATTCTTTTTTATGATGAAAGGGGAGATATATCTATTTGTTATGAAAATTGATATGCATTTATGCAGGGGGAGCTTTTAAATCTTTTTGAAATTATTTCTTAACCTTGCATTGATAAAGGGAAAGCTTTTCATAACTAAATCAATTTTTTTAATGTGTTTTGTCATCATCAAAAAGGGGGAGATTGTTAGCCTATATGGCTATAAATATTGATTTTGATGATAACAAACCACATGTGTTGATTAAAGAAAATTGAGAGTAGTTAAAAATAAAGTTTTATATATTGTGCTTTTAAAACAAAAAAATGATTTTATGGAGTTAAGTTATTTTTCAAAGTTGTGAACTAAAGTGAAAGAATTTTACAATCTTTGTTTTTAATAAATATTATTTTGAGTTTCGAATTTAGACTTATTTGAAAATATTTAAATATTATGGGCCATTATAAAATTTCACAAAATTTGGGCGTGTTCATAATTTCAGAAAGTTTTGGGATTCACAAAGTATTATTAAGAAATTCTGAAATTGGACTTAATTGTAAATTTTTATAACTTTTTGGGCCATACTACAGTTTCATAAAGTTTTGGGGTCAAAATGTAATTTTAGCAAACAGTGCACTATACCGTTACTGTAGCAAGCGGCAATCCAGATACACTAAACAAAATTCCGGTTACAGGACAGAAAGCTTCTAGAGCATAAACGGCAATCTGGTTGTGCTAAACGGAAATCCGGTTACGGGGCAGAAAGCTTCTGGAGCATAAACGACAATCCGGATATCACAAGCGGCAGTCCGGATATTCAAAAATTCAAATTTTCACCTTAACGGTAACATACAAGCGGAATTCCGGATACCATAAACGGTAATCCGGTTATGAGTAAAAAACTCATAACGGCTAGTTTTTTAGCTCTAACTATAAAAACTCAAATCCAATTCATTTTCACTCTCTCCAGCAAGCACAAACAAAAAGCATACAATATATCTTGAGCTCTCAATTCGCAAATCATTATTCTTTGAATCATCTTTGATCTTCAATTTGTTTATCTACTCTTTAAGAGAGTTTTTATTGTAATTTTCATTTCCTCATCCAAATTGTGAGTGTTTGAGTGTGTGAGACACTTGAGTGAAGAGATTGAGATATAATCTCATTGTTGTAAAGGTTCATTGACACCTTGAAGTCAATTGTAAGCATTTTAAGCCTTGGAAGGCTTGGATAGTGAAAACCTCAAGCTTGGATCGCTTGGAGGCGTGGACGTAGGCGGGGATTGCCGAACCACGAAAAATTTCGTGTGTTTGTTTCTCTTCTCTTTTACTTATTTACTATTGTGCTTTGATTGAACTTATTGCCTTTGAATTTATTAAGGCTTTAGATTGGATTATAGTGTTGTTTTGTTAGGATAATTTTTAAAATACCAATTCACCCCTCTTCTTGGGTTGCACACTTGTATTTCAGGTGGGAGTGGTTGCAAGTGTTTTGAAACCACCGTCTGGAGGCTCTAAATGTTTTTTGAGAATTTATTTTGGAATTAAATAAATAGGTTGAAAAAACCAGTTTTTCTTTGAATTTTGGAATTAATTCTGTAAAAACTACTCTGGCGCTCTAAAATCGACTCTTATATTTTCTGATAGCATCGCATTACCTGCAAAAAGGTGCATGCAAAAAACCAGGTAAAAATTCTATGGTAGCCCCAGCGAGGCCCATCAAAAGTACTAAAACCAGTGTGTTATAAACTTTGCTTTGGGGTTGAAAGAGAAAAGTTGGATTTTTCTCAAAAAGCAGCCGGGTTTTCTACTTTTAGAAATTCACTGGGCTGGCAAGACTACTCTCAAGTGTTTTGCCACCGCTGTGAGGAGGCATTGGTAGTGTTTTGGGAATTTATTCGAAAAATAAACCGAAAAAACTGATTTTTCTTTCAATTTTAGAATAAATTCCTCCAAAACTACTCCGGAGCTCCAAATGGACTTCCGTCTTTTCCGATGGCATTGCGTCGCCCGTGGAAAAGTACTAAAAGCAAGGCCAACATTCTAAGGTAGCCCTAGGGAGGCCCATAAAAAGAACTAAAACTAGTGTGCTTGTAGCCTTTTGGGGCCCAAGGAGAGAGAAGGTGGATTTTTCTCTAAAAGCAGCATTGTTTTTCTCCTCTGAGATATTCCTTGGGCTGGTGAAAGTGCTCCCAAGTATATTGGCACCACCGTAGGGAGACTCTGATACGTTTTTGGGAATTTAATCAAAAAATATGCCAAAAACTCAATTTTTCTTTTAATTTTGAAATAAATTCCGACAAAATTACTTCGGAGCTCCAAATGAACTCCCTTTTTTCCGGTGGCATCACGGTACTCGCAGGAAGGAGCATGTTGAAAACTGGGCAAAAACTCCAAGGCAACCCTAAGAAGGCCCTTGAAAACTACAAAAACGAGTGTACTATGACATTTAGCTTTGGGGCCCGAGAAGAAAAGTTAGGTTTTTCTCCAAAAACAGCCTGAATTTTCTCCCTTAGGGCATTTGGGCTGACAAGAGTGCTCTCAAGCATTTTGCCACCACTGTGGGAGAGGTTCTAGTAGTTTTTTGGGAATTTATTATAAAAATAGGCCCAAAAATCGGTTTTTCTTTGAATTTTAGAATAAATTCAGTCAAAATTACTTCGGCACTCCAAATGGACTCTCATTTTTTTCGATGGCATTATGTCCCCAACAGGAAGGTGCATACAAAAAACTGAGCCAAAATTATGAGCCTTCCACAGCGAGGCCTACAAAAAGAACCAAAACTAGTGTGTTATAGCCTTTGTTCTGGAGCCCAAGGAGGAAAGTTGGATTTTTCTCTAAAAGCAGCTGGGTTTTTCTCTCCTGAGATATTCCTCAATAGGCAAAAGTGCTCCCAAGCGTTTTACAATCACTGTGGGGAGGCTCTAATTGCTTTTTGAGAATTTATTCCAAAAATTGGCTGAAAAAACTTGTTTTTCTTTAAATTTTAGAGGAAATTCCGCAAACACTATTTTAGGGCTCTAAATGGACTCTAGTTTTATCTGGTGGTATCGCGTCGCTCGCAAGAAGGTGCGTACAAAATATCGGGACAAAATTCTAAGGCAGCCTCAAGGAGGCCTATGAAAAAGGTCAAAACCGATGTGTTATAACTTTTGGCTTTTGGGGCTGAGAAAAGAAGTTGAGTTTTTCTCCAAAAGCAACCTAGTTTTTCTCCAAAAGCAACCTAGTTTTTCTCCCTTAAAACATTCCTTAGGCTAGCAGGAGTATTTCCAAGCATTTTTCTACCATTGTGGGGAGGCTCTGATAGTCTTTTGGGAATTTATTCTAACAATAGGACGAAAAAATCAATTTTTCTTTTAATTTTGAAATAAATTCTGGCAAAACTACTCCGACGCTCCAAATGGACTCTTCATTTTTCCCGTGGCATCGCATCGCCCGTGGGATGGTGCACACAACAAACTGGGCCAAAATTCGAAAGCAGTCCTACGGAGGCCTATGAAAAGAACAAAAACCAATGTGTTATATGTTAGTGATGTTTGCGTTTAGGGAATTATTATATATGATTAGCATTTTAGTATTTATAAAATGGCAAATTTATCAACATTTATAAATTAATTTAATGAATATAATCCAAGAAGTAAAATCGTTAGGGAACACATTCTCGAGTTTGTTAAGAATATGAAACGTGTATCTTTTGTATTATACTTTTAAAATAGTTCCTAGTGGTGGATTTATTATTGGACTTCATAAATTCATATAAATACTAGTATGTGTTATGACTCATTTATGATATGTGATACTAAAATGAATGATGAGTTTCATATCATTGACATGATATGTCAAGTGAAACATATAGGTACTTGTTGAGAGAACAAGTTTACTAAACTTGACCAAATAAAATAAGGGTGCGTTTGGAATTGAGGTACTGTAACTTTTAAGCTATAACCGCTGTGAAAAAAAAAGTTGTGATTATAAAACAAAAATTAATAATATGTAGTAAAAATAAATTTTAAATAATAATTTTGACAAAATTATTAAAGATATAATAGATTTTTTATTATACAAGTGAAAAATCATATTAACATAGCTTCCAAGCTACAGCAGTTAGTGTTTACCAAACACTTTAGTGCTGTAGATTAAAAGCTATAGCTGCCCAACCTCAATTCCAAATGCACCATAAGTCATATGGTTTTGAATGTTAATGACTTATTATACATTGTGATAGACACTATATTTAGTAATAGTCTTTAGACCTGAGGCATCACAGATGTCTTGTACATAGACATTCTGATACGTGAAAGCATAATGATTGATTCATAATCAAGGAAAAAATCCAGCAATAGCTATCATAGTTGGCTATGTATGGAGACAAATGTATGGCCAATATGGAACTCATCACTTTGTAATACATAAAAAGGATGTCCCTGTGAGATAATATAAATTGGCATGAAAAATCCTTGGCCAAGGTAAAATATATTTGAAGGAGTTCAAATTATATTTTCATGTCAAATTCATTAGATTTATGTTGAGATAAAACATAAATGCTTAACACACTAAACCATAAGCTGTGCTTTTCTCTGCACATGGATGGTGAAGAGACCAAGATATAGAAATACAATGGAATAAGTTCTACAGATCCAGCAATTCTTGTTATTTGGGTGGTTGTGACATACTGTTAAGTGTCACTTATGACTTGTAGGAACCTTAAGATCATTATTGGTAAAGCATATTACCAATGTATCTTAAGGTCATTAGAAAAGTTCTAATTGATGACTAAAGAGTTTAGCATCATTTAATGAATAAAGAGTTATAATTAAAATAGTTCTATTACTTTATAACAAAGAATCTAAAAAGTCACACACCTAATAGAAATGAAAAAGGAGTTACTAAAAAATGAGAAGTTAAATTTCCTAATTTTAGAAAAATCGGTATTTATATTACAATTCATTAAGAATGAATATATATATATATCTTCAATATGATTTAAAATAGAAATTTAGATGTTTCATAAATAGTTTAAGGAACAAAATAAATTTCATAAATCCTCAATTAAACATTATGTATAATATCGAGCCGTTAAATGACCATTTTGGACATATTCCGGTTCATAAATGATTACGGACTTCTAGAACAATTTTGGGTTTATAATTTTGAACTTTTATTAGACCTAATATGGATTAAGAGAAGGCATAAAAACATATCACAAAAAAACCCACAATTAACCATTTAATTTGATCAAAATGGGCTTAATTAATTAATTTAGCTATTTATTTATTCAAGATAATTTGATTAAATAAATTATTAAAGTGATAAGATCACATTCAATAAATAAGATCACATTCAAGCATACGGTAATGTTTGGTGCCATTATTGAAGAGATAGTGGTGACTTTATATGGTGGGATGAATAAACATGAACTAAAATTCATGTTTCTTCATTATCTCTCTCATTTCTAAACGAAATTTGGTGATTCCAAATCCTATGAACCCCTAGAACATTTCTAAGTGGGGACTGATTAGAGGCATCACAATTGGGGTGCATTAAAAATCTCAAATCATGGTAAAATAGAAGTTGTTCGCGCAGTGTTTTATTTCTTGGACAGTGTTCAAACCTTACTGTTTTCAGTCATTTTCTCTTACCTCACAAAGTCGTTTCTAAAACTACAAGTGAGGTAAACAAAATTCAATCTATCCTCTTGATTTTTGTTTTTGAATGAAGTCAATCCAAGGTTTTTAGAGCTTCCGCCATCCATTTTAATTTTACTGCCCAAAAGTTGCGTTTTCATGAACCTCATGGAAAAATGTTGTCCTTAACTATAGTCTTTGGCTTTGGGGTCCGAGAAGAGAAGTTGGCCTTTTCTCCAAAAGTAGCCCGGTTTTTCTCCCTTGTAATATTCCTTGGGCTGGTAAGAGTGCTCCCAAGCATTTTGCCACCCCCGTGGGGAGGCTCTGATATTTTTTGGAAATTTATTTCAAAATTAGGTCATAAAAACCTATTTTTCTTTGAGATTTGAAATAAATTCTGCCCAAACTACTTTGGGGCTCTAAACGGACTCCTGTTTTTGGAATAAATTGCCAAAAAAACTAGGAGAACCTCCTAAAAATAATGTAGTACCATTTGAGAGCACTTCCTACGACCCAAGAAATGTTTTGGCAAGGAAAAATCAGGTTACTTTTGGAGAAAAACTCAACTTTTCTCCTATAACCCCAAAGCCAAAGGTTATAACACACTAGTTTTGCCCTTTTTCATAGGTATCTCAGGGGCTGCCATGAAATTTTGACCCGATTTACTACATGCACCTTCCCACATACGACACGATACCACTGGAAAAACTGAGAGTTCGTTTGGAGCCCCGGAGTAGTTTTCACATAATTGTTTTTCAAAATTCAAAGAAAATTGTGCTTCAACTTGATTTTGGAATAAATTCTCAAAAAAAACTATGAGAGCCTCTCGATAGCAGTGTGGCACTGCTTTGGACACTCCCTATGACCCAAAAAAATATTTTGGCGGGGAAAAACTAGGTTGCTTTTGGAGAAAAACTCAACTTTTCTCCTCAGGCCCTAAAGATAAAGGCTATTGCACACTGGTTTTGGTCTTTTTCATGGGCCTCGATAGGGTTGCCTTAGAATTTTGACCCGGTGTTTGGCACGAGCCTTCCCACAAAAGAGATGATGCCATCGGAAAAAAAACAAGAGTTCATTTGGAACCCCGCAGTAGTTTTGGCGAAACTTTTGTCAAAATTCAAAGAAAAACTAGTCTTTTCACCTTTTTTGGAATAAATTCTCAAAATATTATAAAAGCCTCCTGACAGTAATGTGGTACCGCTTAGGAGAACTCAATATGACCCAATGATTGTTTTGGTAGGAAAAAAATGGGTTCCTTTTAAAGAAAAATCCAACTTTTCTCCTTAGGCCCTAAAACCAAATGTTATAGCACACTGGTTTTAAACTTTTTCATGGGCTTCTTTAGGGCTCCCTTGAAATTTTGAACCGATTTTTTTGCATGCATCTTGAAATGGGTGAAACGATACTACTGGCAAAAATGAGAGTCTGTTTCAACCCTCAGAGTAGTTTGTACGGAATTTTTTTCAAAATTTAAAGAAAACTTGGTTTTCGATTTATTTTTAGAAAAATTTCCCAAAAAACTATAAGAACCTTCTAACAACGTTGTGGAATCGTTTGTGATGGCTCGTTACGACCCAAAAAATATTTTGGCAGAGAAAAACTGGATTACTTTTAGAGAAAAACCCAACTTCTCTCCTCGGGCTCCAAAACCGAACGTTATATCTCACTAGTTTTGGCCTTTTTTATGAGCTTCTTTGGGGTTGCCTAAGAGTTTTGAACCTTTTTCATCAGCTTCTCGTTATGACCCAAGGAATGTTTTGGCGAAGAAAAACCAAGTTGCTTTGGGAGAAAAATCTAACTTCCCTCCTCGGGCCCCAAAATCAAATGTTATAATATACTGGTTTTGACTTTTTTCATAGGCTTCTCTGGGGCTATCTTAGAGTTTTGACCCGATTTTTTGTAACACCTTTACATGGGCGAAACGATGCTACTGAAAAAAAAAAAAGAGTCCATTTCATATCTTGAAGTAGTTTTTATGGAATTTTTTTCGAACTTCAAAGAATAACCGGGTATTTCAACCTATTTTTCTAAAAGCTTTCTAAAAAACTATGAGAACCTTCCGACAATGGTGTGGATCTGCTTGAGTAACTCATACTATCCAAGGAATATTTTGGAAGAGAAAAACCAAATTACTTTTAAAAAAAAATACAAACTTCCCTCCTCAAACCCCAAAACCAAAAAAAATATTCATTCATCTCAATGTTGTCCAGCCGTTATGTGCACTTCCTCAAATCGTAGTTGAATTTTATCAACCACGTAAACACTGTTCGTTCGATCCAACGGCTAGCGTAGATTGAACCCAATATTTATTTTGTTCATTTATAAAATGGAACACCGCAAATTATACTGTGCTGGACTATTTATTAGCAGCCCAAGCACCCGAGCCGGAATTAAGCAGATTGTCTCAAGCTAGTCATTAGTCAGCTACTCTGCGTTAGATTATATCCCTCTCGCGTATCATCTGGTTAAAGCAAAAAAAGGATTTAGAAAAAAAAAGAGCAATATAATAGAAGACTTCTCTCTCCTTCCGCGTTCCTTCTCTCAAAATCTGCGACTTCTCCTTTTTCCGAAATCTTAATACGACCACAGCAAATCGACGTGTTACTGGAGAAAAAAAGTACTCAAATATCCCCCAAATCAAGTTGGTGTACTTGTTTCTGTGATATCAGGAAATCATTCGCTTGCTTTTAGGTTATAAATTGTTCTTATACTTTTTGATAAAATGTCTTGAATTACTCTGACGATTTTAATTTTTTAAATTTTTTATTACTTATGCGAAATTTCATTTTGCTCTAATTTATTTTCTTCTAATTATATTCTAGGGTTTGGGTCCATATTTGCCTTTTTCCCCCCTCTTTTCTGAAAGGTAGTTATTGTTATATAACGGAACTAGTTTGCCAACGAAAATGCATGTGTGGTATTGTAATCACCTGTCTATAATTTTGTTGCTAATTTGAATTGTTGAAATTGTTGCTCTTTGTCTGATCATTAATGCTGATAATTTAGTCTTCTCTACTCCAGCTCTTGCATTACATATTAATGCTTATTGGACTTGCAATTTATTGTTCTTATTTCAGGATAGTATGTTATGACCAAAAAAAAAAGAAAAATAAAGAAAGTCTTATGTTTTGTTCTCTATAAAATTGTTAGCATTGTCGTTCCTTGAAGAAACCTGACTGTCAAGTATTCTTATGGGAAAGTACATATGTATCTCCTGATGGTTTTCTATGTTGTCTCACTTCCTTGTTGATTGAAATTAATATGACAAATTCTTTTTTATCAATGATCCCTGCAGAGCTGGTTGTGTATAACATGAGCAGACCAACCACACGGAGTAAAAATAAAAGACACAGGCCAATACCTGATGTGGATACAACTTCTGAAATATTGAGGTACAGGCATTTCTCTGTTTCCATATGCAAGTTGAATGCTCTACTTTCCAACCATGTTCCGTTATATATAGTTTTTGTTTTCTTTTGGGCCTTGTGTAGGAAAATCCATGCTACAGGCGGGATAACTGATGGTGATTTAAAACAGCTGTTTAAGATTTCAAAGCCAATTTGTCAAGGCTGCCGTGTAAATACTAAGGATAATCCTAATTGCTTCTGTGCACTGATTCCACCTCCTAATGGAAGCCGGAAATCTGGCTTGTGGCAGAAAGTATCAGATATTGTTGAAGCTCTTGGTCCAGACCCATGCAAGGATCTTCGTGTCTCTGCTGCCTCACCTGCTGGGCTTACAAATCTGGGTGCAACTTGCTATGCAAATAGCATACTGCAGTGCCTATACATGAATAAATCATTTCGTGAAGGTGTTTTCTCTGTTGAACCAGATGTTTTGAAACAACATCCCGTGTTGGATGAGCTTACAAGACTTTTTGCCCAGTTGCATGCCTCTAATAGGGCTTTCATTGACTCAGCTCCATTTATAAAAACTTTGGAATTAGATAATGGAGTTCAACAGGATAGCCATGAGTTTCTGACATTGCTTCTTTCTTTGCTTGAGCGTTGTTTAAGCCACTCTAATGTTTCCAAAGCTAGAACAATTGTTCAAGATCTTTTCCGTGGAAGTGTGTCACATGTGACAACGTAAGAATGGATTTTCTCAAATGCTACTTTTTGCTTTTTCTTGTGATTTTTAGATTTTGATTCTGGGCATTGTGTTCTGAATTGCTTTATTAATATTGATACTGCGTTAGTACTTTGCTCCCCTGCTTGTGCTTGTTTGGGTGGGGAAAGTGCAATAATAAGGACTTTTATACCTCATTTTGTTGATGAGAAGTAATACAACAGCCTCTGCCACATGAAGAAACTTGAGAAAGCTAGATAGTGAACAAGATAATGGCCATGATAAATATTATTTTTTCAAAATCAAAAAAATTTTCATGCCTTTTTTCCTTAGTTTCTTTTATTCAAAACACTTGAAGGTTGATTTATGTCTGCCAACAGGATTTCAGAAGTTGGCTGCTTAATACATATAATTGACATGTCAATTATATTATCATAATATCTTTTTCCGCTTGGTTGGTTTTTCTTTGCTAGAGAGTTTATAATCTGACAAGGTACACCGCTGATAAGTAAAGTATTCATGTTTTGCACCGCATGGATCGCTTGATTTGAAGTTAAATTTCAATCTCACTTTTTTGTTATCTTTTGTTGTTAATCTCACATCTGTAGTTGCAAATACCTTAAATGATAAACTATGAATAAGTCAGGAGTTTATGCAAGCATCTGGTAGTAACGACTGCTGTCTCCCTAAATATTATTTCCTTGTTTGACATTAGATTTTTCTCAGTTGTCTGCATGCTTTCTGGTTTGATTTGCATAGGCTGGTTCGCCAAGGTACATGATGACTACATATAGTCATCCTTTGGGTATTTAAATATTTTGATGTCTCTTGTTAAATGAATCCATTGTTTTCAAATGGAGGGGGCATGTTATTATAAATATATGGTTTCAACTTTCATAATTGTTTAGCTCTAACTTCTCTTTTCTGTGTTTAGGTGCTCAAAATGTGGAAGAGACTCTGAAGCTTCTGCAAAGATGGAAGACTTTTATGAGCTTGAGTTGAATGTTAAAGGCTTGAAAACTTTAGATGAGAGTTTAGATGACTACCTTAGTGTGGAAGAGCTTCATGGAGATAATCAATATTTTTGTGATTCATGTGGAACAAGAGTTGATGCTACACGTAGCATCAAGCTGCGCTCACTGCCTGATGTTCTTAACTTTCAGCTTAAGCGCTGTGTTTTCCTTCCAAAGGTAATATAAGGGTTACACTTAATTTAGGGCATGCTATAATTTAAAATTCATGCACTAGGGAACATTTGTGTGGGAGAACATAATTAGAGAAGAAAAGCCTTATGCATAGAAAGTTGTTTCTGAAAGGATAAGTCCTTCATAATTTCTATTAGATTGACTACAGAGGGTAAAAAGAGGCCTTGATCACCAATATATCTCTCAGTATCAAAATCTCTTGCATTTCTTCTATGATTTTATTGACGCACACTATAGGATGAGCTGGGAATGGTAAAATGGATCTATCTCATCTTTTGTCTGCTGTGGTATGTTCACCGGTTGCATGTGACAATAATTATGTATAGTTGTATATTCTTAACTTATTTGCTTATTCATACAATTGTATGATACTATGTGTGGCTTATCTGTATGCCATGTAATGAAACTTTTATCGGCTTAGGAAATTGCGTGTGGCTTCTTGACAGCTTTATTTGTTGTATAGAAATTACTAGATTTTACATGGTGCATAATAGAGTTCATGAATTCTTTTTGGTTTAGAGTAATTATGCATATTTAACGTGGAAATTTTTTCTGGGTAGCAAAATTTGGTGCTGGATTTCTTTTTTATTTTTCAAAATTCAAATTTCTCTTGTTATTGTTTGATATCTTTTATTGTAGTCACATTACTGCAGAGCAATCTTCCTTATCTAAGGACTCTGTCATCTTCTCAGCATCATCTGTCTGTATATTGACCATTCCTTTGTGTTTTTTGTTTGTGCTCGTAGACTACCATGAAGAAGAAAATCACTTCTCCCTTTTGTTTTCCGGGAGAATTAAATATGCAGCGGAGACTATCTGAACCATCTCAACTTGATTTGATATATGACTTGTCAGCTGTTCTGATTCACAAGGGAACAGCTGTGAACAGTGGTCACTACATTGCACTTATTAAGGATGAGAATACAGGAGAGTGGTGGGAATTTGATGATGAGCATGTTTCAAACTTGGGCCATCTTCCATTTGGAGAAGGCTCTTCAAGTTCTGGTTCAAAAGTTGTTTGTTCTGAACCTGTTGTTTGTCAACCTGTGTCAGAACAAGTGGAAGGTGCCAATGAAAATCATGTTGATGTTCACCTACCGTCTTCAGAATATTATAATGGTAGTAATGTAGAGAGATTCACATCTAATGATGCGTACATGTTGATGTATAATCTTCGGCGTGACAAGGAGGATGGCAAAAGAAAAGATGTGGTTCATGATGTCAACAATATGGAAATAGAAAGTGAAATGATTTTTTTCAATGATGACATTTTCCTTCCATCTCATCTTGGAAAAGACATAAAAGAATTAAACAGATCATATTTGGATGGTTGTGAACAATTCAAATTAAGGAAGAGTAGAGAACTGGATTGCATTTCAGAAAGGAAACAGGAAGTCCGATCACTTCTTTCTGAGGCTCCCGTTCCAACACTTGAAGAACCATTTTATTGGATTTCTTCAGATTGGCTTCGCCAGTGGGCTGATAAAATTTTCCCATCGTACGTATGAGTTCCTCTTATATTGTTTGAAGTTTTTTCACCTGCTTCCTTGTTTTTTGTTTGTAAATCTTATCCATTTCTTGTAGACAACGACGATTGCTTTTTCAGGTAGGTAGTTATTTTTATCTCAAGACTTCATGTGGTGTTCATATTATTCCATTTCTCTTATTGGCCTTGAGGCCTGTCCCTATGGTATTTGAGTCTTAATGTTTTGCCTCATAATCTGCTGCAGTACTCTAGACAATACATCTATTCAGTGCTTGCACGGGAAAGTCCCAGAATCAAAAATTGGGTCCATGAAGCGAATCTCCTCCAAAGCTTGGAACAAATTGTTCTTTAAGGTATTTACACATTTGAAATCTTGCAATTATGCGTGAAGTTTTCGTAATGGTATGAAGTTACTTTTTTGAATTTTTTCATGGCATTCTTGTATTTATGTAATTTGTTGTCCTTTTGGAACTCTTCATAAGTTCCGGTTGGCTATTCTTGTGGTGAATGCTTTCAATTCTGTTAAAATTTAATCATATGGAAGCATGTAAAATTGTGTTTGAATTGATACAAGTTGTGAATTTTTGTATGACTGTGTGCTTTTGTGTATTTGTTAGTGAGAGTTGTCTTGTCACTTCCTCTACCCTTTTCATTTCTATACCTTTTTTTTTTTCAACCCGCAGAAGTTTTTTATTGGCTGTATTGTGTCAGTGCCTATGCAAGAGAGTTGGGGGAGGGAGTTACAAGCTGCTTCCTGTTAATTAATGTTATTGAAGTTTTAGAGGGCAGAGAGAGGAGAGGTACCAAGTGCACAACTTGTATACCTATAAAACTTAATTCTATACCAATGGTAATTGGAAAAAAGAATCAGAAACTTTTTGTAAGCAATGAGTAGACCCTGGACGACAGGGAGGATGGGAGAATCTTATGGCTAATGATATGATCATGCCTTTGTTGGTTTAACCTTCTCGGTGTATGTACATATTCTTTTGAAATAAAAATATATATTCTATATTTGCTTAACAAATGTGGATTTTTTTTCCAGTTGTGTTCTTTGGATCATGTTCACATCACCCCTTCTTACAGTTGAATATTCTTTATTTCTTCTGATTACTTAAGAAGTCTGTGAATTATTTTCCTGTTTTTGTTTCTGTATTTTTTGTGTAACTATTACATATGACTTACTGTAAAATGCTTGTAAATTCAGTACAATGGGGGCCCAGCACTGACCAATGATGACTACTGCATGAATTGCCTTATTGATGGTGCGCACACAGTGGTATGTGCTGATAGCTATAGAGATCGAAGAAAATCATTGAAAGGGCTCGCAGATGATGTGCTATCAGGAAAGTTTGTCGAGGGAACATACTATGTATCCAAGTCATGGTATAACTGCAAATCCTTCTATTGCATCCTTATTTTGTTTCCTTTTTCTTGTCATGGAAATCAAGCAACCATGAATCTTATAGTATGTTTAACTACATGTTCTTTTCTTGTGAAAACGATAAACTAAAGAAAAAACTTTTCCCTTTAACATGCTTTATTTTTATTTCAAATCAATACTTTAGCAAATGCTTGCTCTTTCTCTCTCTTTTGCCTTTCATCAATTTGAAATTTCAGTGAGGTTTCTATTTGACTTAGAAATTTGCTGAGGTCATCACTAATTTTAATCTCGAAGCAAGTTTTCCTTTTGTCTTGAAATTGGTTGACATCAGAGTTTTGGAATTATGATATCACATATCTGTTGGGAGTTATTTAGTCTTAGTTTATTGATGGGTTTATAGTGTTGATAATCATTATGTTTTTGTAGGCTGCAACAATGGACAAGAAGAAAAAACCTTGATGCTCCCAGTGGAGCTGATGGAGGACCAACAACTTCAATTAGGTGTCCCCATGGGCAGTTGATGCCTGAGAAAGCTGGTGGTGCTAAGCGATTGCTGGTTCCAGAGATTCTCTGGCTCTTTATTTATGAAGATGCCATGAAAGTAAAGCCCGATGATCTATTGGGTTGTTCAACTTTTCCTTTAGACTCTGAAGAGTGCCCAGAGTGCAGTGATGCACTTTCTGAAGTGGCATGCCTCGAAGATTCTATAAGGTCATTTAAAAAGAGCACCTATTTTAATTATTTAGCTGTAATTTTGACATACTTGCCTGACTTTCGTTATCTTTGGTGCAGAGCTCGGAAGCTTAAAGAGCGCCAAAATCATGAAAAACTAGCCTTGGGAAAAAGTATTCCACTGTCTTTGGATTGCAAGTATTACTTGTTGCCCTCAACCTGGCTTACCAAATGGAGAAACTACATTAGTGCTAGTGGAAAAAATGCTTCATCCATTGAACCAGAAATCCTGGATGGTGTCATTGATTCACTTAAATGTGAAAAGGTTAGTTGTCATCTTTGTTTACTGTTGCTTTTATAATAAATCATATTCTTGACTCATCTGCAGATAGAGTCTCTTTTTATCTTTATATTTTATCCTTTTCTTGTGGAAAGAGACTTGATGCGTACAACTCCCTTCATACATTGAAACTTGATCATCTGAATTAATGTAGTTCTATGCAATTGTTGTCAAACTTGTTGGAATATCACTTGTTTCAAAGATGGTCATCACCAATAGTTTTAAATGAATTGCTTCCAGCTTGTGGAATGAACCATGGTAATTGGTATTAAAACTTTATCTAGAGATGACACACAATTAAGATGGTTTGGTTGTTTCCATTTTCTACACTCTCTAATTTTCTCCCAGACGTAATTCATCTGTTTAATATATGTTTTATACATTTTGATGTAACAGCATTTACGACTACTTGAAAGGCCTCCTGACCTGGTTTGCAAACGTGGTTCTATTTATCAGAAAGGCTCTGCGGTAAGTATGTGATGTATGTACTTCGTATGTGTATCTGCGTCGTGATGTGGTGGAAGTGTTAGCTTATGGTTTGGCTTGAAAGCTGCCAGTGGTAATATGGAATCTTTTTCATATGTTATGTTTGATTCTTTTTCATTTTATTTTACTTATTGGAGTCAATACGTGTACAAGTGCTCAAATATTAGTATCTTTTTTACTCCCTTTTACCATGTCATTGGATTCTAGACAGATGGGTTGACAATTGTGACTGAGAATGACTGGAAATGGTTCTGTGAAGAGTGGGGTGGCATCAAGGAGAAAGGCTTGTCTGTCATAGTTGATTTCAGCAATAATTCGGGAAATGAATTGGTTGGGTCCTGCAAAGAGGTCCCTTTGTCTGAGGAGCCTTGTGGTCCTCGTGATGAAGAAAATAATGAGATTGAATCCCAACAGCCTGTGGTTAGGACTTTCCCAGAGGTAATTCAAAATTTTAACTGTTTTGAACTTTTTTGTTTTTGTTATCGTGCCATAGCAAATTTTGAATTGTTTTGGGAGTCAAACTTTGACTACATGGAGGTATATGTTCGAAAGAGCTACCATCATCCTTTTGTTACAGGCAAGCTGTTTCTACAAGTTATTTGCTATTTTGCAAATGTCATCTATGAGGGATATATTTTTAGTTGATTCAATTTACTTTGATAATTCTTTTCAAGCTTAATCTCTTTTCATGTGATCTTTCAATTCCACTAGATATGTGAGGATTGCATTGGAGAAAGAGAAAGCTGTGAGTTGATGCAGAAACTCAACTATTGTGACAAGGATATATATGTATTACTTGTACGTGGAAAGGAAGCTCCAAGGTCAATTTTGGAGGCATCTGAGTCCATGTTTGAGCCAGATCGACGAGCCTCAAAGCGCTCTAGGAAGACCAGGAGTTTCGTAAATTTAAAAGTTTCTGCTTCAACATCCATATACCAGTTAAAAATGATGATATGGGAATCTCTTGGGGTAAGTTATATTGATCGTATATATGAATATATATGTAATTTGATTTTCAGTATTCGTTATAAAATTTTATACTCTCTGAAAGTGTTACATAGTATTTGAACTGGGAGAACGATTGGATGCCTAACTGCAGATTTTCTGAAATAATTACAAAAATATACTATCACATGGTTTCCCATTGAACTTCACTATCTTATGGTCCTGTTTGGTTTTGTTTTTCGACAGCTGTGCAGCACTAAAATGTTTGGTAAACACTAGATGCTGTAGTTCAGAAGCTAAGTTAATTTTATCCCACACTTATATGATGCAAAACCTATAATATCTTTATTATTTTGTCAAAATTATTATTTAAAAGTATATCTATCATACACTATCAACTTCTATTTCATAGCTACAACTTTTTTTCACAACACCTTAATACCAAACATGGCCTATATCACCTCAATTCTAGTTGCTTATGGTCTATTGTACTCAAGTATTTTGAATTTTTGCCCTTGAAGTGTTGATTTCATTAATTTGAGCAAAAATGCCAGTTAATTTGCAGAACATAAAGTTGTAATTTTTCTTCTTTCGTTTTGATCTAGCAAGAAAATATAGCGGTTGTAATTCAAATTTTGTTTCTTGTTTTTTGGTATGACAATATTTGCTTGTCATGCGATTTCTTTAGCAAATATTTAATATGACTCGTATTTGAAATAATCTCTCAGTAATCCGCTATATCTTTTAAAATTTTCGTATCTGCTTTCACCAAAGTTAACACATTACTACTTTTCTGTTATGCATCTATTAGATAATCAATGATTTTCATTGTCCAGCACCATGCACTTGATGCCATCAAAGCTTGTTAGATGAGCTATTATGGATATCCTGTCTAAATTTGTTTTGTTTGGATGGACATCATGTAACTAAGTCAATATATGCAGGTTGTTAAAGAAAACCAGATACTTCACAAAGGTCAAAGAATAATTGACCAGGAATGTGCTACTCTTGCAGACTTGAATATATTCCCTGGTGATAAGCTTTGGGTGCAAGATTCAGAAATACATGAGCATCGAGATATAGCTGGTAATTAGCAGTTTTGTTCTTGTGCTGGTCTTTTCTTTTATTCTTTTTTTTTTTCTTCCTCTAGTGAAATTCCTTTTTCTTTGATTCTCTTTGCATAACTCATCCTGATTTTGAGTCTTTAAACAGTCTAGAATTTGCATGCCATATTATATTCTTTACAGTGAAGATTTTACTTCCTATATGTTGACATATTGATGTTCTTGATACAAATGTATATCAATAGATTTATGTGAAATGATATGATGCTAGCAATTAAGCATTGTGGATATTGTAGAGAAATTGTAGAGAGCACGTTGAGCAACGCTGTTAAAGGTTGTCAAGAACAGTTAACACTAGTCAAAGGTCATGATACCGCATAAATTAAATTGAAGCTCACAATGTTGTTTGCTTAATTGCACTAATACATTTACAAGCTGGGACACTTTTGTAATATAATAGTGAATATGTTGAATGAAGACAAACTGTCTATGTCATATTTAATAAAGCCATGAGGATTCTATACTATTCAAAGTTTCTAGTTATGTTCCTAAATTATTGAGTATACTTCCGCTGTGGCTCAAAGCAGACAATTGACTCTAGACATGAGTGCTTTTAATTATAAAATCTAAGAACTTTCACCTGTTTTGGTACTTTAGTAAGGCATGTGGCCTGTTTTATTTTATAGTATAAGCGTAAAGCGCTTTTTAAGTAAAGCTTTCCATTGTACTAACCTGCTTGATGATGTTCTACAGATGAGCTTTCTGACCAGAAAATGAATGTGCAGCATGTGGAAGAAGGCTTCCGGGGAACGCTTTTGACATCAAACCTCTCATCCCAAGTTGTTTGAGAAGTATAAGTTGTTTATTACATCCAAGTTTCTGTAGATATTGGTGCTGCGAGTGTGAACTTATAATATTTCAACCTGCAATGGGAGGTAAGAGTCCCCATGCTCCTTTTTTCTTTTTTCTCGAACTTGTTTTCTCTTTTTTTATTGTATTCATAAGTTTTAGTAACCAATATTTGTATTAGGATGTGGCTGTATTTGTGTTTCTTTTGAGTTAATAAATACCTTATTGACATACTATAAGGAAGTTCTAGGGCTAATCAAATAACTTAATTGAAACAGCTCTACCTCCTATAAAGAAAATTATATACCGAGTATGTTTCTTGTCATGACTACACGTGTAAAAGAGAGACATTGACTCCCCCTAGTCCCTATTATTCTCTTTCTTCATTCCACATTTAAATCATGGTTGCTATTTTATAAATAAACAACTTTAAATAAGCCCGTTCATCTGAATGCTGGTCCAAATTATGGCAAGCTGTTCTATGTGAGCAGGACGCTGCTGTGAAAAGCATGTATTTTGGAGTGGCATCTTCCCTAGATTGAGAAAAAGTTAAAAGTTGCAAGGAAGCTCAAAATCTAATAAGAAATAGAGATAGTGAGTTCATATAATAGAACTATGCCTTGTCCTTTTTTTTTTTCAATATTTCTGAGAAATTATATGGACTGTTGAGCTTACCATGCTAATAGACATGGTATTCAAATTTAGGAAGATCATGCATTCTAATGTTATCTATGTTGCTGCTATCTTTGTAATAATATATTCATGTATCTTGTAGCTTAGTCATTTTTAGGGATGGAAATTATACCCGCAAACCCGCCAAAACCTGCCCGCTATGGGTAATTTTACCCGTTGCGGGCGGGTTTAGTATTATAAACTAAAACCTGCACTTGGATGCGGGTTGGTTTGGTATTTACTTTATACCCGGTGGATGCCCGCATGGATTTCTACCAAACCCGCAATATTTTTTCCAAATATTTTAATTTAATTTTAATCTAAAAATGTATAAAGAAAATAATGTGTATAAAGAAAATAATCTAAAAATTTTAATCTAAAAAGGATTAAAAAAATAATGTAATTCATGGATTATTATATATCTATTATAATTTTGTATGTATTATTTTTCTTTAACTTAATACATGACTTATTTTATTATTATAATTTTTTTCTTCGAATTAGTTTTTGAAAATATTAATCTTAATTATTATTGTAGGCATCATGTTGGATGGGTCCTTATGGTGATGAATGAAATGAATATCTTTTCTTAGAGTTTGTTTTAAATGATAATATGAAATGTAATTATTATTTTTAGATACTAGTTTGTGTTTTTTAAATGGATTTGTGTAATTTATACTTAAATTTGAGAATTTTTGTTGGATTAATGTTGAAATTTTAATTTTTCATTTACATTGTTTAAATATAAAATTGAGTATGTTATATGGAATTTGAGGTTATCTTCTCTTGAAGCTTGTTTTAAATGATAATATGAAATGTAATTATTATTTTTAGATACTAGTTTGTGTTTTTTAAATGGATTTGTGTAATTTATACTTAAATTTGAGAATTTGTGTTGGATTAATGTTGGAATTTTAATTTTTCATTTACATTGTTTAAATATAAAATTGAGTATGTTATATGGAATTTGAGGTTATTATTATAAATTTATATATTAAACGTTTGTGATTTTAAATACAGAAACCCTCAAAAAATCTGCCGAGTATCATTGCAGGTGGGTTTTCTTAAAAAAATTTAAATTTTGTGCGGGTTTGAGTTTGGTGATGGCAAATCCGCTGTGGGCGGTGCCCATTGCCATCCCTAGTCATTTTCTTCTTTCGACTAGCTTGGCTTTTAGGCATTTTTTGCATTGCCTATATTATATGACCTTTAGTCTTTTCTTTTGAATTTTTTTAGTGGACATATCGTTAAATGGTTTCGTTAGATATTGATAGTAGATTAGCAGCATTAATACTCCTAGCAGCGAAAAAAAGGGTGGGCTCTTATGTAATGGGGTACTTGTCATAAAACTCAGTGTCAGAAATTATTGGTGTAACATACGGTAGGGGATACTGAGCGTAGATAAGAGAGGGAGGTTTTGCTCTTGTGAACAAATTATATGGAAGTATACAGGCTGTTTAAGTGATGTCACCCAGCAAAATATTGTCTTTAAGGACTATATAATTTAGCATATGCAATTTACTAGTTTTTATGTGATGCATGGATTATATGCTGCCAGCTCTCCAGTTAGCTTTGAAAATTATTTTAATAGGTTATCCATGAATGCTTGTTTACACCTTAAATGTTTGTTGGAAGGGGTGAGTGAACTGTCATATTCTGTTTAATGCATGATTCTGGAATTCATGGACAAGGTGGTATGGGGTACGATTGAACATATCTGATGTTTCTGTGGTTTATGATGAAAATTAATTTGGGCTATTATACATAATGCGAATGTCATATGTTTTTATTGGGAATTAAAGTTGTAAGGCAATATTTTAAGAGCTTTCTAAATTTCCTTTTCTTATTCATTTCTCTTATATTTCGACAGATCTACTGCTCGAATAAAAGGTTTGTGAGCATTTATTTTCTCTGGAAGGGCTGGTTATATTGTAAATATAGAGCTCAGCAGCATTTTGTAACATTTGCATTATTATTTGGCACTTCAGGAAGATGTGAAACATTGGAATTCTCCTGCTTTGTCTAGCTTTTGTAAGTTTTGGATTGTAGCTTAGCATATGGTTATGGATGTATTGCCTTGTTTATTAATCTCGTGTACATTCCATTGTTCCTGGTCCCCATCAATGTAATAGGTATTCTGGACATTCTTCCTTCCCTTTTTTATGGAAAGTAGAACTTCCATTCAACAAGCGAATATAAATAATATCTATGCTAGAGATGTAGCCAGCCACAAAGATGAGATTACATAAGAATTCATGACAAACTAGATCAGTATGCATACAAAGTGATTTGCACCATCTTATACAATAGAACTTTTATAAATTAATACTCAATAAATTAATAATTTTTATTATTTAATAAATTTTGACGGTAGGTCAATGAACTAAATTAATAATTTTATTAAAATAATAAGATAATATTTTTAAAAAAAAATCTTATATAACTTTGTGGCTCTGTTTAAACTATAAATTAATAATTTGTTAAAAATACAAATGTAGTTGATTATGATATTGTAATTAAATAAAATATGATTTTATTGTTATTTTTTTTCTTAAAATTTATACTTAGTTGGATTTGATTCCTTATTTTTTTTGTAATTAGAAATTATGAAGTATTGTTGATGCTTTGAGTGTTTTATACGTAATAGGCTCCAAATCACTGTAAATTATTAATTTATTAATTAATAAATAGATTATCAATTTATGCATTATTTAATATCTCTTTTAGTTAATAGATTATTAGATTTTATATGGTCCCAACCCTATTAATTTACAGAGGTTCTACTATATTTTTTCAGATTTTGGAGAGTAAAATTTTCAGATCTACCGTCAAACGGCAGCAAAAGAAAATCTATTATGACAATAATTGGTAAACTAATGCACCCAAGATCATCATAAAGAAATCACCCATTAGGTTTCCTTCACCTGATCTATGGAGTCAACACTTATTATCAAAACATAACAATATGAAAACTTTCAGTCACCACAATTTTGGCGGTATATTCTTTCAATATATCTATGGAGAGAAAACAGACACCACATTTTAGAGTGGACAAAAGTCCCAACAATTAAGGATCTATTGAGAAAAAAATACATATATATCTAATTATTCTCACGTGCAGACGCCCACATATTTTTAATGCAGACACGCTCTTAAAGTTTGCCATTGACTTCACTGCTCTTCGCCTACTACAGGGAAAAATTGTTCGTGAGTGTTCTTTTATCGTTCTCCTTCTTTATGAGTAGAGCCCAGTTGTCATTACTATTAATCGCTTGTGTCATTAGCATCCTAATTATTACTTTCCTACTTTAAAAATTAAAATAGTTAGATTGACTTAAAAGAACATATTAGAAAATAAATTTTTGATATTTTGAACAGTCTATGAAAATCATCACTATTTGATTCTCCAAACAGAGCCATAGTGCTTGGCAGTGGCACCAAATCCTTTCTTACACGATTGAGCTTAATTTATTAATATAATTCTTGACTAATAACATTTTAAAAATTGAAAAGATAAATAAATTTTGAATGTTTAATGTATTTAAGCTCGCTAATTAAATACTTAATTTCAAACATAAAAGTTCTTTCTCTGTATTTCTTAATTAATTGTAATTATATGTATTGATTTATTACACTTATAATTTATTTATTAATTCTTGTAATTCTCAATTAATTTATTAATTCTTATTCTTAATTAATTTATTAATTCTTACATTATCACATGTTCTTATAGGTTGGAATGTAAACTTTCATAATATAATGATTTTTATTATTTCAGTCCCCGAGAAAAGGTACAATTTTCTGTTGTGATTCTTTCATTTGACTTGTATTTTTATTTTCTGCACTTTTTTATATAAAATGCTTTTTGAAAGTATTTATAGGAATAAGGCTATTAGTAACCGTTTATTAAATATATTTATTTTTTCTACTTGTACCGAAATATGAAGTTTTGGGTTTTACCCATAATATTGGTTACTTAGACAATGGAACAATTACGAAAAACAAAACAATTATGCAATATAATGTAACCCATTGGGAATCTTTCGAGAGAGTGTGAGAATTAGTATTTGATCGTGTTTGAAGCTACCACAGGAAGAAATATGGCTGATATACCTCTCCTAAATTTCAATGAAATGCACGGCAGACTCAAGTTGTGATTTGGCTTTCAACATTCAACAACACTCCTTGGTCATGTTGGTTGGCATAGTTAGAGCTGACAAAATTATCATGTCAAAATTTAAGCCAGTCAAATACTATTCATTTAATAATTGTGTCAAAATATTGAGATTCAAAACCCAACATAGAAAATAAATGGATTATTCAATAACTCATTTAATATCTACATATTTAATAAATGTTACACACACATATATACACACCCCAAAATATTACACATTTACACTATTAAAATTTTAATTATATATACGTAAATAATATTGTATATCAATATCGTAAAATATATACGTGTTTGAATATTTTATACACTTACACTATTAAAATTCTAAATTTATATAAAATTTTATAAATAAAATATTGAATATATATCTATCCTTCCAAAAAAATTAAAAAGAGAATCATATCTAATACTTGATTTTTAGTAATAAGAACTTAAAAATTAATTTAAAAAAGAAAATATAATCGTATCATTAATCGGATAAATAAGTTAAGAATTCTAACTCCAACCCGACGCAAAAAAAATCATATCAATTCAAACCTAACCTATTTAATAATCGTATCAAATTTAATAATATATATATATTTATTTATGTCGTATTTGTGTCAGGATAACCGGACGTGTCTAATTTTATCAGCTCTAGGCATAGTTTGCAACCATGCAGTAGGTCCACACAAATGTCGAGAGCACCATTTTTGTTATTAGAGAGAACAGTGTTTTTTCATTTTCTTTTAATGAGTGGGCTTTGTGGGCCAACTGAATTGTAAAGGTGGTACGATCAGGAGCTCAAAGTTATGGGCCACCCGAAAACTAACTCACGAAACTGGTCGGCTTACAGTGAAATACATACATGGAAAGGTCCGAAAGGAGAAAGACCGGACAGGAATCAGGAGTGAAACACCGGGAGAGACGTGTATTGTGCTGTGAGGAGTAGAATGGTTGGAATGGGTAATGGCAGAAGAATAGGAGGAATATCAATATCTTTGCTGTCTTGTAATTGTAATAGTAATAATTATTTAGTATTTCCTTCTTCAGTTAAATTAAAATCAGCTGCTGTGTTTGGAGTGTCTCTTCCCAATCCCAATCCCAATCCCAATCCCAGTCCCTGGGCCGGGGTTGCTGTTTTCACAACATTTCCATTTTGCGCCGCAAATGACAATAAGAATAAGAAGGAGGCGAAGGCGAAAGCAACGTCAGCAAGAGTGGGAGTGGGACTGGTGAAGGAAAAGAGGAGAACTCGTTCTGACAAAGATTATGACTATGAATCGATTATTCAGCAGCAGCATTCATCACACATCCCAGTGATGTTGGGTGAAGTATCGGACGTGTTCTCATCGTCAAGGACAATTACCTCTTTTGTCGATTGCACTTTGGGAGCTGCTGGTCATTCCTCTGCGGTCAGTCTTTTTTTTTTTTTATATCAGGTTTTCATTTTCGCTGCTTAATTTTTTTTTTTTTAACTTTTACTTGGCTTTATGCAACAGATCATTCGGGCCCACCCTGAATTGAAACTTCATATAGGTGTGGATGTTGATCCTTCGGCACTTGCAATGGCTCGAGCTCATCTCAATTCTTTATTGCACGGCCAAGCTCATCCCCACCTGAAAACGCATACTTTTGTGAAAAACTTCAGACATATCAAATCCGTGCTTGGTCAGATTGATGAGAATTTATTACGCTCTGGAGTTGATGCCATCTTAATGGACTTGGGAATGTCATCAATGCAGGTTTTGCTCTGCTCGTCTCTGATGGAAATGTTGTTTTCTCCAATTCTTATTTCATTCTTTTCTATTTGTTATTTGTTTATGCCTCTTCATGTTGATGAATGTTACTTATTTTTCATCCCCTGACTATTGACATTTGAGTTAATATTCTTTCTATTCCTCTTTTTCATCCTCTTTTCTTTAGGTGAACAATCCTGAAAGAGGCTTCAGTGTGCTTGGTGATGGACCTCTTGATATGCGGATGGATCCTCAGGTAACCACTTCACACTTTACATCTACAAAAATACATTACTTTCTGCTAATGGAATTCTAGTGAAATCCTAATAATCCAGGCTGATGGCATATTTACACCTTATATAGAAGTGAACTGGCTCAGGATATGTTTAGGACTGCTTTGCTTCAGCTTAACTTTGAAAGTAGGATCGCTAAAGATTCCATCCCACCACCGGCTGTGGATTGAATATACAGCACATCGATCCTGAACATGCCCTTAAGCTGGAATAATCTGCTTCAGTTTCTTCCTTTCTTTTTTCTCCTCTTGAGCATGATTGATCTATGAGTCTTCAGAATAGGTTAGTTTTGTTAGAAATCAATTGTGTAAAGCATGTGATGTGAGGTGCCAGTTTATTATTCAGTCAACTTAGATAGATGGTTATTGATAGGGAAAGTGAACGTTTTAGTTCTTTAGTCTTCAACAACTGACCAGATAACAATCCCATACTCCATGACAGGAGGTTTAGTGCATCTTGTTTCTTAACTGAACTTGCGTCCTTATTAATCTTGTATTAACCCTATCAAGTGTAATTGTGGCATGAACTTATACAATTGATACTATTATTTATTATGCACATTAATAGATGTGAATCAGTTTGCTGAGATTGTTGAATGTGTTTGTTTGTTTGTTCGTGGCTTATAGTGTTGTGCACCAATTAGGTAGCTTGCTTGTGGAACTATGGAGAAAAATAAAAATTAAGATAATTTGGTAGTCTGATGTTCCTTCTGAGGTAAGAGGGACATGATATTGATTTACCTACTTTGTAACGCCTTTATGTCAACATCCTACTAGGTTTTGAGGGATCTCATGTGTGATTAAGGTCTTACCTTTTCATGTCAGTGTTGTGCTGAAGGGCTGGTATGATTGCTTGCCTCAAAATAATAATTATTATTTTTTCCACTGAACTGATTGTAACAGGCTTATTTCAGGCAAGTCTGAAAGCAGAAGACATATTAAATTCATGGCCAGATGCTGAAGTGGGCCGAGTCTTGCGGGAGTATGGAGAAGAAAGCAACTGGCGTTTGCTTCAAAATAAAATAGTTCAGGCTCGCCTTCGTGGTGGATTGCATTCTACTGGTGAACTTGTAGATCTAATTCAGAGTGTGACTCCTGGGATGAGAGGTCCGTTTTGCTCATTTGTCTGTCTATTGTCATTCTCTTATACAGTTTAGCTTACCTATGTGAGAATAGAACATTCACAAAGTAGTTCTATTTCTTTCTATGCCTACTGTGATAATCCATATTTATATACCTCTGTCTAAGAGGAAGAGGGTTTGAACTTTGTCCTCAGTGGCAGTGGCATAGGGCAATTGCATTATGAAAAGAACTGATGAATAGCAGCTTATCACCACTGGATTAATATTGATTGTTGATTGATTCCTACAGGACGTAGGCAAGGTTGGATAAAGACAGCTACTCGCGTGTTTCAAGCTCTGAGAATAGCAGTGAATGATGAACTCAAAACTCTGGAGAGTTCTCTCTATGCTTGTTTTGACTGTCTTGCTCCTGGGGGTAGGCTTGCCGTTATCTCTTTCCACAGTTTGGAGGATAGAATTGTGAAACAAACGTTTCTCAGCATCATTGACCATAACAGAGAAGATGCAGAGGGGAGTGAAGAAGATTTGAGAAGTATCAGAGATGACAACAATGTAAATGAAACATGGATTAGACAGATAATACAAGGTTGGAATGGAAAAATTCTCACCAAGAGACCGATAACACCATCTGCAGAGGAGGAAAGACTTAATTGCCGTTGTAGGAGTGCTAAGCTCAGGGTGATTCAGAAGATTTGAAGATGAGTTGAACAGAAACTGCCTGAGCCTGACAAATCAAGGAAAAACCACCAACCAACATATTCTGTATCATGAAACTATGCCTCTGGCTTTGGTGTTCCACCATCCCATCATTTTTATTGCCATGTCTAATGTAGGATTCATGAGTATGCATAAGAAAATTTATCAAGAACAAACTATGACTTGACTTGGTTACTGAAATTCCAAGTGTGTGTGTATCTTATGTTTTCCACGTACGCAGGTGGTATGGCCGTGAACGTTGTGAATGAGCTGACTCTGCCTTCTGTTGTCATTTCGGACTCTGCCACAAAAAATATATCAACAATGATACTTGCACAAAAAGTAACACAAAAAATAGTGCGCCATGACCCCAAAAAAAAAATAATAAGTACAAGACAAAAGAAATTTAATACAAGACAATGTTTTTCTTTCTTTTGTGCCTTTTAAACTAAACTTTGTGTTATTTTCGGTATATATATCATTATTCAAAAAATATTTGTACAATAAGTGCAATTCGAACTCAAACATAGTATATAAATATGATATGGAAAAGAAAACACATGAACTCTCCAATAATTGCATGGTAAACATTTTATTTATTTTTTAATGGAAACTAGGATTCTTATCATTAGAAACTTCAAAATCTACAAATAAAATTGGATGAAAAGCTTTCAATTTTCAAAAGAATTAGAACGACTCAAAAATTTGGGGCCTGATTACAAACTCCCAAAGACATGATGAATTCAAAAATTTTGCTTTAACACCATGCATAACGAATTTAATTGGACAATTAATAGAGATAAACTAATTTCACTACCAATCAATGAAGATAAAGCGCAAGGCTATTACCTCATCGAAAGTAATAGAGATGGCAATATAACCCGCACCCAGATGAACGTGGATAATCTGGGCCAGGTCCAGAATTAATTTAATGTAGAATTCAAATGCCAATTTATGAACTTGGACATATTCGGATCTGGGTTAAAAAATTATTTTTAATATAAATAGAGAAGTTGAAAAAAAATACAGCCCAAGTGCCCTAGTTTGTAATTCACAACCGCACATCTCGATTCTCATCCTCATCATTCTTCCTCTATTAGAACTGTAGTAGTTTATATTAATTTCTTTCATATTAGGATTAGGTTTTCTTATTACAATTATGATTTTAGGATTCTAATAAATTAGAATTAGAATTGTGTTGAGCTACTATAAATAAGTGATTCTCATTATATTTTGGAGTAAGAAGTAATAAAATTAATTCCAAATTCTATTAATTCTTCTCTCTCCCCTCTATTAATCTGTTAGAAACTTTTGTACTTGCTTGATTTCAAGAAAAGGCAATTATCGTACAAGACAACTCTTCATCAGTTCTTGCCATCCAAGATCCAATCCCATAATTACAATCAACTCCCAATCCACCAACACCTTCTTTATTAGAATCACATCCTTCTGCCTTACCTAATAATGTCAAAGTTTATCCTCAGTTGAGCAGGTAGAAAGATATTCTAAGGGGCTTTGTTCTAAAGGACCTTTTCTTGTTCATTTGGGAATAGAAAATTTAGTTTGTTTCATGATTCAAAATTGGTTAGTTCTGATTCTTTGTCAGGCAATGATAATCTTTATTTGATAGACACAATTGCTTAATTTAATGAATCCTTGCAATTAAATACACGAGATTTAAAGAGAAAATTAACTAATGAGAATTCAGCTGCGTTATGGCACAGAAAATTAGGTCATATCTCTAGACGGAGAATAGAGAGACTTGTGTCAGATGAACTTCTCGACCCCTTAGATTTCATAGATTTCGATGTTTGTGTTAATTGTATCAAGGGGAAACAAACCAATAAAACGAGATTTGAAACCAATAGGACTTTGGACGTCTTATAACTCATTCATACAGACATTTGTAGGCCATTTCCTGCAGCAGCTTGGAATGGTCAACAATATTTTATGATGTTTATAGACGATTTTTCTAGATATGGCTACATATATTTTCTCCATGAAAAGTCACAGTCTTTGGATATGTTAAAAAATTTAAAGGCTAAAGTCGGGAACCAACTCGACAAAAAAATCAAAAGTGTCAGATCTGATCGTGATGGCAAATACTATAACAAATATGATGGTTTAGGTGAACAATATCTAGGACCATTTGCTAAATTCCTAGAATAATGCGGTATCGTCCCACAGTACACTATGCCGGGTTCGCCCACTATGAATGGTGTTGCTGAAAGATGAAACAAAACACTTAAGGATATGGTGAGGAGTATGATTTATCATTCTACCTTACTAGAATCACTCTGAGGAGAAGTGCTTAAGATTGCAGCATATATCCTTAATAGAGTTCTAACTAAAGCGACTACCTAAACCCCTTTATAAGCTTTCGACAAGCAAGAAACCTAGTTTAAAGCACTTACAGATTTGGGGTTTCCAACTGATGCAATGCCTTATAGGCCTAATAAGAAGAAACCGGACTCAAAGACGGTAAGTTGTTATTCAATTGGATACTCAGAACGATACAGGGGGTATAAGTTTTATGATCCCAAGACTAAATCGATTTTTAAGTTAGGAAATGTTCAGTTTTTTGAGAATGTTGAGTTTGTGGGGGGAGATACGGCTAGGGACTTTGTTTTTAAAGAGGAATATGTTGATATTCCCATAGGTGTTATTAGCATTGATCAGGGTCTCATTCTTGACTTTATTCAAGACACAACAAATCAAGACAATGTTGAAGAAACTCCCATACAAAAAGTTTTTTTAGAAGAACAAACTCTACCACTTTAAGAACCTATGCTATTAAAGGAGATCCACTAGAGAAAGGAGAAATGCATTGCCAGATGATTACATTATATTTCTCCAAGAACATGAGGTAGACATCGGCGTGATGGAAGATGATCCGATCAATTTCCATCAAGCCATGGAAAGTTCCAACTCTCAGAAGTGGATTAATGTCATGAATGGAGAGATAAAGTTCATGAAGGATAATGATGTATGGGATCTTATCCCATTGCTAGAAAGTGTGAAACATATTGGTTGCAAATAGATATTTAAGACCAAGAGAGATTCGAAAGGCAATGTGGAGAGGTATAAGGCGCGTCTCATTACAAAGGGCTTTACATAGAAAGAATGCATCAAATATAAAGAGACTTTCTCTCTAGTTTCTTCAAAAGACTCTTTCAGGATTATAATGGCAAAAGAGTTATATCGAAATAATTCTCAAGAGATATGACATGTAAAATTGTAAGCCAGGTGATACCCCTGTGGCTAAGGGAGATAAGTCTAGTTTCAATCAGTGCCCGAAGAATAATTTTGGGAAAAAAGAAACACAGAAGATACCTTATGTGTCAGCAATAAGAAGTCTGATGTATACTTAGGTTTATATGCGACCAAATAGTGTGTACGTTACTGAGATGTTGGGTAGATATTTAAATAATCTTGGAGTAGACCATTGGAAAGTAGTCAAACGGGTCTTGTGGTACTTGTAGAGAATAAAAAACTACATGCTCACATATCGGAGGTCGGATAAGCTTGCGATCGCTGGGTATACTGACTCTGATTTTATTGGATGTCAAGATAGTGTGAAATTCACTTCGGGTTACATTTATCTACTAGATATTCAGTTTTAGTGAGAGTTTGTAATTTTAGATGCTCTCGTAATATAGATATTTTTCAGTTTTTTTGATTTATAGATATTTAGGTTATTTTCTACAAAAATAAAGTTTTGGTATATTCACACTCTGATTTTAGTATGATTTGATCTTACTAAGGTTTAAGGCGAACCAATTGGAAATAGGCATGTTAAGATCACATTGCATGAAATTTCAATGCTACACATCCACATCATAATCCATGTCATTCGATTGTATTGACATAATGACCATTGATGGGTCGAGTTATCATAATTGTAACAAATGCCGCTTTGATCCTTTGTTAGTATGATTGATGGACCGGATTGGTTATATATATATTTCGGTAATGACAGCAAGGTTGAGCTCATACTGTTATTTTTGTAATGCATAATTATAAGGTTATACATATAGTCCAAGTGGGTGATTATTGGATTTTTAATCCAATATTGTTAGATCTTTAATCCAATGTTGAGCTTATATGTGAATAATTATGTATTGTGGACTGTCATATAAGGTTAAGCCCAATTAAAAGTGACCTATTTAGGTTTTCGGTATTATGAGCTTTAATGTTTCCGATAGGATACGGGTTTTTAATATGTAGAAATCAAATAGTATTCTAATTCTATGATGAACAGAATTAGGAACACCCAGTGATAATAGGAAAAGATTGTCTATATAAGTGGTTATGGTCCCTAGGTCACACAAATCTTTCTATTCTCTATTAACATCTCATCATCAGAGAAAAATCACAAAGAGAATTAAAGGACTCTCTATGAGAACGTGTAGATCTGGAAGGCCAACAACACTACTTCAGAGAGGAATTAAGCATTATACATTCAAGTATGCTTCTGCATAATTTTGTTATTGATTCTTGGTGATACAACATGAATGTTCCTAGGTTATAGGTGATGGTTTTCACCAAAGGTTTTCTTCTTCTAACAAGTGGTGTCATCAACCCTTTCACAACCCTCCAACCCGCCTGATCATTATTTAGAATGGAAGATATTGGTTATTGAGCTTCGGTAAAATGCTTGCCACCAAGCTTGTTTTAAATGGTGGGGAATGTTAGAACCGTTATAGTTTATTTTAATTTTTTTCTATTAGGATTAGGTTTATTTATTTCAATTATGATTTAGAGTTCTAATTTAATTAAAATTAGGATTGTATTGAGCCACTATAAATAACTAATTCTCATTGTTTAGAGCAACGAACAATTAAATTAATTCTAACCTCTATTAATTCTTCTCTCTCCCCTTAGAGTTCTTAAATTCTTCGTCTTTTCTCTCTCGAATTGTCTATGTCAAAACCCTAAAACCCTATCATCTTCCATTCCTTGTTCACTTCATTGTGTTCCAAAACCAGGCACTGGAAAAACAAAAATCATGTGTTGTGTCTGTGGATTGAGTAGCTCTAAAAGCATGTGTACAAGCTTGTGGGTAGAAGATGAGGATAAATAATTTTTTTTTTCTAAGGGAGTTTGCTTTTGTAGTGGTTTTCGTGAGGATTCTTATATAGCAGTTCGTGTAAGTAGTCAATCTCAAAACTTAATAATGCGTCAAAATTATATATATGTGATTGGAGTCATTTATCCACCGAATGAATAATTGATTGAATAGAATAGCTTTGTGTTCAAAAGATTAAATTGACCATTCCACTCTAATATTGTGTAAATCCACCTCATTTCTAAAAAATATTTATAATAAATTTACATTATTTTTAATAAATACAAATTAACAATAAAAATATTAGAATTAATCAATTAAATCGTTCTTATAACTTTTTTCTTACTTAGGTTTATTAATCATCTTTGGCCATTCAAGTTATTTTGAAGTAAGTTTTATTTGACTACATTACTCTTATGACATAAAATGAAGAAATTGCTCCAATAAATATATGTTCTGGTCTCTAATAGGTTAGGAACTTAATTTTATGACTTATAATCTAATATTTCTTAATGAAATCTAATAATTTTCAATACCCTACATATAAATTATATAAATTTTATAGTCTGATAATTTACATAAACATTGTACTATAAAGATGTTATATTAGTTTAATTAAAAGTTAATAATCTTATTGATAAAGTACTATTGACACATCATTTAGAAATAATGACTTTTTTAAAGAAAATTAAAGCTAAAGTAAATGTTTTGATATATCTTATAAGAGTAAAATAATCCATTTAAACTTAGATTAAAGCAATCTTAATAGTCAAATATAATTAAAAAATCACAGTTATAAAAAAATAAATTAAAATATATTTAATTGATTAATTCCCTAAATTCATTGATTAATTCCTTAAATTCTACTTTATTTGAAATTTTTAAAAATTATGTGAATTTTTTGTAATTATTTTCAACAAGTAAGATGGGTTGAGAAAAAGTAGGAGGTGGAAATAGCGCCACCTTTTTTTCCCCCTTTTTTCTGATTAAAAAAGAAAACAATCTCACTTGATTAATGGCATTCTTGTGATATTGGCCAATATAACCATAGGCGAAATGAAATGAATGCTCTCACCAGTGTTCTAATCTTCAATGATAACCATTCATCATGAGCTCTCTTTTATCATCCGAAGTTCATTTTATCATCTAAATTTGGTTGCTGAAAGTGTAACTGGAAGCGTTCAATTTCAAATTCAATTTATCTTCTTTTTGGGAAGTGGAATTCTTTGGCTCTGATCCTCCTATTCCTAAGATTTATAATTATAGATAAGATATATATGAGTTACGTTACTTTGATTACATTCTCAATACATTACTTTAATTCGTTTTTCTATTTCACTTGCTTGAATTAGATTACGGTTAAGATGATGACTAGTAATGAGTTGACAGCAATCGCTAGAGGAGAAGCCAAGACATCATTTGCCTTTTCAACAAGGTTTGGATTGGTTTGTCGAACGAAATATACATTGTATATATTATATTTGTTTCTGTTTGACTCTGAAGTTTGATTTGGTTTTGATTTTGGATTGTTAATTCATTTCAAAAACTATATATGTGATTGTTTCAGGAACACAGTTGAAGCCAAATGGATTGGTCAAATAAAAATGTCATCGCCAAACCCGAATGTAAAGAAAGCTAATTTGTCTGCCACAAAAAAGGAGAGAATTAAGTTGCCAATTAATCATGATTATGATGGTAATTGTGGGAGTAAGGCTACGGCATATCATATTAGTGAATTTTTAAATCACCCATCTGGGATTCAAGCAATGTTAAATACAAGTGCCTTGCAGAGCTTTCAGTTCCTTGATACCAACACTTACAGGTCCACACTCGATTTCCCCTTCCATACATAACATGACTCTCTCTCTATTTTTCCCTTAGTTAGACTCAAATTGGCAAGGGGATTCAATCCTAAGTATTTGTTTTTATACAACATGAGCTTAGCTTACAATTACTAGTTTTTGTTTCTTAGTACGCTCTCAAGTGTCAGGAATTTATGTATGTATCCTTTCCGTCTTGCTCTTGGAATTCATCTTGCCACTCCATAGATAACGTACAGCCCTGTCTCTTGTATGTATGTATGTGTGTGTGTGTGTATTTCATTCTGTGCTGATGAGATATAGGACTACATGTCTAGGTGCGTTCTGCCAAAAGTTCAATTTTTGAACTTTGAAGCTGCCCCTGTGATGGATTTACGTGTAACTCCAACAGACAAAGATTGTACAGTACAATTGCTTTCATGTAAGGTGAGCTCTGATTCTTTTCTTGAAATAGTTAACTGAGACAACTACAATAAAGTCAGAAAATAAACAAGTCTATCATTTTCTGTATCATTATTAGTTTCAGCAAGTAGTGTATTATATATATCAATGCTAATTAAGCACTTAAAAATAAAAATCTAGGCAGAACTACTCAATAAGGATTTATTTTCATTGAATGGATTTAATCCCAAAATTCTAAGCTTTTAGGAACCTATCCATTGTAGTGTTTAAACTCTAACTTCTCTTTGATGCAGTCTAATTAATAGAATAGGGGATTTTTCTACATCCAAACACAAGACCTCTCAGTCAAATGGGTTTGATATCATGTTGAATACGATAAATCCTAAAACATTATTACATGAAAAAGGCCCAATAATAGAAACATAATTCCTACTTTTCATTGAGACAATTTATACTAGCCAATTAAGATTTATCTTTGTGTTGATTTGTTGCTAATCCGGTATGCAGTTTGAAGGTTCAGACATTGTAGAAAGCCAAAATGATCGCTTCTCAGGTACTAATGGATTCATTGAAATCCATCATATATATATTTCGAGAATTATTGTGCACTGGTAATAAATCCACTGTTTTAAGCAGTATCAATCTAAAAGCTACTCAGGAATAAATTGTCGAGGCATGCCTCTAAATGCACTCATCTTTTGCTATGCAAACTCTATATTCTAAGTTATGGAGAGCCTTTGTGAGCATGTTAAGATGAAGTTGACCAAGTATGCATCGAAAATATTAAGATCTGCTTTCATTGCTATGTTGATTAGAGGCTTTAGAGAGTTTATTTTGAGGTTTTTAGTTGATTATTTGTGCTATTATTACCTGCGTTTTACATTCACTATTATGTCTGAATGAGCAACAGAAACTTTTCCCCCTTGCTTGCTTGCTTCAACTTGCAGCATTTATGATCAATCATATGACATGGAACAAGAATGATTCTGAATCCTTTTTGGAGGTCGAAGTGAAGTTGAAATTATGTCTTGAGGTTATTAATCTACCCGCTATAGATCATGATAGTTAGTTGCAATTTGTGTCATATGCAGAAAACTTTGATTATCCCATTTTTGGATATAATAACTTTCTTTAAGTTCAGATCATTTAGTTTAATTCGTGGACCAAGTAGATGTTAATATTTAATTGCTCTTGCACGCAGATTTACACTCGGCCATTTTCTCTTCTGCCTATATCAGCTGTTGAGCGCCCAGGAAACTTGTGAGTTTTCTAACTACTATTTTGATTTTCAATATGGAATTGGCAATTTGGCTTATATTAAAAGGTTATTTTATGAAAAGGAAAAAAAAAATCTGTTTATTCTGTAGTCTGTTGCAAAATGGTAATATTGCATTTTGATCAACTGCATTTTTGGCCACATTGTATTGTTTGTGTGCATGTGTCTGTTGTTACATACACCCACAGAGAGGGTGCAGGATGCAGGTGCGTATGCATATGATTGACGGGATTGTTTGATCATTGGCTATTAGGATTTTGTTACCAACAAGGTTATATGTTTGGGGAGGTTCCTTGTTTCATATATCAAAGCAAATATGTTGTGTAGCTGGATGATATCAATAAAAAGTGTTGGAATCTCTCATTTGTTAATTTGGATTCTCCATTTGATATCCAAATCAAACATTGCAGTGATGCAGCATTATGAGAGAGTAATCTAAACATTGTTCAAAGTCACTTGTTTTATGAAACTTCTCCAATATAGTATATGTGTTATAGTATGTGTATGTGAATAAGTGACGTGAAGTTGGGATACTAATTGAGATCCCTAGCATTATTGTATACCCAAAATGTATTTGTTAATATTTTGTTGCAAGGTATCCCTAGCATTATATAAGCTTCCTATTTTACAAGCTGGAATTTTGTTACACAAATCTTGTATTATAATTGAGTTCAAGCAATTGTATGTACTCATTCATATTCAAACAATGTAACTGTTGTGACATACAGAATGATGCAAGCTCTCGTGGATAGGCTTGTCCCATTGCTTTTACGGCAGTTGCTGCAAGATTACGACAAATGGGTTCAACAGAAATTTGAAGAGTTTGCATGAATCCTGTCCGGTCGGTCCCCATCTTTGCTGCTTTATATGTGTGTGTACACATATAATAGGCAATATGAGTAGAATATATTGCCGTTTGGATTAATAAATGCTCTACTAGAGTTTCTAAGAACAATGAATGAAATTTTTAAGGTGCGTTTGGGATTGAGGTTGGGCAGCTGTAATTTTTAAATTACAGCACTAAAGTGTTTGGTAAACACTAGCTGCTGTAACTTGGAAACTATATTACTCACTTGTATAATAGAAAATATATATATCTTTAATAATTTTATCAAAATTATTATTTAAAATTTATATTTACTACATATTATTGATGTTTGTTTCATAATCACAGGTTTTTTTCCACAACAACTGTAGCTTAAAAGTTACAGCATCTCAATCCCAAACGCACCCTTAATCTATATTCAAAATTCTTAATTGGTTATATTGATGACGTCATAATATTTTCTTCAAACATAAAACAACATTTTAGACATCTTTCTATTGTCAAACAAAACAAAACGGATTAGTTTTGTCTAAATAAAAAATCATTTTGTTTCAAATTAAAATTTGGTTTTTGGTCATAATATTCATCAAGAATAATAATACCCATTGATTGATAGCCTTTGCTAACAAATTTTCAGTTCAAGTTATTGAAATGACTTGGTCATAAAGATTTTTGGGAAGTCTTAATTACGTAGCAGATTTCTTTTTTAATTTGAACAATCTTTGTAAAGCTTTACATGAAAGATTAAAAAGGAATCATATTTTGATCTGATTTTAGTTCAGGTCAAAAATATTATGAGAGCTTCCATTTGAGGGGGAATATTGTGAATGATGGGGGTTGTTTCGCATCAAGATAGTTTTTTGGGGATGGTTAAAGTTGGGATAGTCCTGAAAACAAAAAAAAAAAAAAAATGAGGTGGTTTGACAGTAGCCGACGACGGCATTCTGATGGTCAAGTCAGATGAAAATTTGAGAAGATGATGGGTTTCAGAGAAACCCTTGGATAAGAGTAAATTTCAGTATTTGTGAGAGAGAGAAATCTTGCTTTATTTATGGGACTGACTTGACCTTATAAAGGAAGTGCCCCAAAGGGCATCATTGTGTCTTTTTGAACATGTGGCGTGCCGTTATAAGTTGTTCTCTTCCTCAAGTAAGTGCTGCAGTGTAATTTTGACAATTTACTTGCATCCTTTGAGATCTTTAAGGCTGGACACCGTTCACCTGTGAGATTGTCCCCACTAATAGCATGCTTCAACCTCTGATTCCAATTGAGTTGAGGGAGTTGTTGACTTCACTGATGATGGTTTAGGCAGCAGTTGATCTGGTTCCCTCTTTTTTTCTTGGTGCATGGGACTGTTGGAGGGGCTATCATTGTTTCAATGGTTTTCTATTTACATGTGACAATTTTAAGGTATTTTAAGAGATATTTTTTACACTTTTAGGTTATGAAGATGGCTTATGCTCTCTTCTTGAAATTTTTCTATTTTATTCTTGTCCTTTTAATTTCTTCTTCACATTTTATAAGGGCATATTAGATATGGAACTATTGCCCACGTATCTCACTCTAATTGCATGATCCAAATTATACCACCAACAAATCCCAATCAAAATTATCAGATTTCTTCAAAATAAAAGACATGCACTAATAGAGTGCAATAATGCAGGAGAATGGGAAACCATCAGTGAAGTACATAAAAGTTAGATAATAGAGAGACGGAACAAGCCTTGGACGGATGCCTATGCTACTCTCAAAAGTTCCGGTTCTTGTGTTTAATTTAGTATATTAGGCTTTATTTGGGATTGAAGTTGGGCAGTTAAAATTTAAAAATAATAGTGCTAAAATGTTTAGTAAATACTAATTATTATAACTTAGAAATTATGTTGATTTGATTTTATATTTATATGATAAAAAATATATTATATCTTTATTAATTTTATCAAGATTATTATTCAAAAATTATATTTAAGATATTCTATTAACTTTTATTTTTATGATTATAGTTTTTTTTAACAGCAACTTCAGTTTAAAAGATACGCACCTCAATACTAAATAGGACCTAAATAATGAGTTTTTATCAAATCGTCAAAGATTTGGAGTCTCAAATCTTATAAGTTTTACTTATAATTAGTCTATCAATTTAAATTCAATTTCCTGCTTTCAAATTATTTATTGTTATCCTATGCTTTGATTTTGCATGCATATTAATGTAGTTCAAATATAAAAATTTGAAATATGAAATCTGGCTGTTCAGACGAATGATTAAAAATAATGGAGGTATTTTAACTGAAGCTGAACTTGACACCAAAGCTTTATTTATGAGTATCGATATTTTCATTTTCTCATTCCTTTTAATTCCCACTATTTTTCTTGGTAACCAAACAAACAAATACTTCCCTTTTGAAACCACGGCCACAAATATGAAAGCCCAGACAAGGATCTTCGAACAACAAAGTGCACTAAACGAACGGCGAAGCGGCCATTGCGTGCCGCTGGGCACCGGACGTACTGCATGCTGCAGTGCTGCGTCTGCGAAAGTCCCGTCACTGCATGAGCCGTGAAGATCGTGAAGGCCTTTGATTGGCAATTTTGATCAATGAACAATGAGTGAAGTGGGTGTGATGGTGGTGGTGGGGGGCTGCTGTGCATTTTATTTGTTTTTTTTTTCTTTTTTTAATTTGTTTACCAAGTGCAGGTTTTTAAAATCAAAGCCTGGGTTTTTCGCACTCCAATTTCTCCTCATTTTTTATTAACTACCAGTCAGCAATCCCTTTCAAACGAACGATTATTTTCCACATCTCAACCAAGACAAGAGACGATAACTTGAACTGAATATTTAGTTGACAATTGTCACGCAATCAACTGCATGTAAGGGCTTAAATCATTTCTGCTAAAAGAAGCAGATGACTGTATATACTTTCTACCTTTTCTAAGGTCAGGATTTCTGAGTCGATCTGCTGCAGAATTAACTAATATTTCCTTTCACTCCGATACTGTGAACAATTCAAACTTTATTAAAAAAAAAAAAACAACTCGTTCTCTGTACTCTTCCAGATCAAATAACCTGATATGTGATGAATACCACCGTAACATGAAATTTTCATTTTCAAATATTTTAAGAAGAAAATACATATCATAAATAGTATTCGGCAAAGTATAATTCCACAAGGATTGAGGGAATAATCACGAAACCCAAGTTTTAAAAAAAAGATACCAAAATTTATTTTTTATTATAATAGCTTTTGAATATAAAATTTTTATCATAATAATCTTTGAATATAATAACAAAAAAATTGACTTTATAATTTTTTAATTAATATAAATTAATATAAATAATATAAACTATCTAGTAGAATAATATTATTAAATTATTTTTAATATTTAAACTAATATTAAAATTTTAAATTATTATATTATTTTAATAATATATTTATATTTATTATAAAATTTTAAATAAAATTCTGGGTTAAATAAATTTTACAATTAAGAAAATATCACCCTACTAAAAATATTAAAATTATTTTAATATAATATTCAAAGTAATTTTATTTTAATTTATTAATTTCTATATTATGTTTCCATTTATTGTTAAAAATTCCTTTAATATAATAAAATATGTCTAACAAATTATAAAATATTAAAATATTTTTTAAATATTAAAATTATTTTTAAATTTATAATTATTACATATATTTTAATATCATATTTCTATTTATTATAAAATTTTAAGATCAATTCTGTTAGGTTTATTGATTTAAAAGGTATTGTAATAAAAAAAAAAAACTTAATGTCCCTTATTAAAAATTTAAGAATCTTTGTGATCATTTTCCCAAACTATGAGCATGTAGATATTTTATTTTCTTAAAAATTAACTGAACTTTCAAACTACAAAAAAATATTTATCAAATATTCTAATATTACAACTTTTAAACTACAATTATTTGACCATAACTGCAGTTTAAACAAGGCATAAATTGTAAACAAGGCATAAATTTGATTACATGCAAGGATTCAACAAGAAAATCATAACTACAGTCTACACAGACGTTCAAGAAATGGCATTGTTTCGAAGACATCAGTCAAACGCACGTGAAGAAAAGTATTTGGCAGGAACTAAACAGCCCTGCATTTGGACATTGGAGAATTGGAGGTGCGTTATATCATACTTCAAGATCAGCCTAATAAATTGGAATAGTTACTGTAGTTGAAATCAAAGTCTGGATTAAATTTTACAATCTTTTTCTGTTCCTTAAACAGCTGAACAGCTGTTCTACTTCCTCTTGAAATGGCTACCTACTTGTATAAGGTTACAGCTTTCATACAACTGTGTCTGTAACTAGTGTTCTAACCTTTGAAAGAGGAAATGCTAAAGGCCAACCCAATACGAACGACCATTGCTGTTGTGAACAGGTGATGGATCGGGAGACGCAACACACCATTCGTACCAAACCTGGAACATTCAGAGTCAGGGACGCTAAACGTTTAGAGTAAGATCAAACACTTCTAGTGCCCATAAAGAGCGCGAGATGTGCATTAAAAAGTGTGCTCAGGATGTCTTCTGCGCATTTGTTTTCCTCAATACAAAATAATATGGAAGTAAACTAATGAAGAAAATAAAGGAAAACAAGTGATGGTGCCAATAAATTCTAGACAGTATTTGGAACAATTTACCTTGGTAGAACCACAACAACGCCAAAAATGCACCTCAAGTGGAGAACCAGATCGAATAAATACTGGTGTCCTCAGTGGAAAAAATATTGCAAACCTGAACAGGAAAGAAACAAATATTCCTGAAGGAAGGAACAGTAACATCATATATCTGAGGTCCCCCTAAATTGCTCAGACCATTTACAAGCTTCATCTTCTATATTACAAATCTGATTACCTTTTATTTACAAGTTTACAACTCATTTTATCACGAGTTTGAAGTTACATTTTGAAAAGTATGAAGTTTCACAGAACAACTGCATCATGCTGGGGACCAAAAAAATACTTTATCCCAGTTACAATACCGGAATTTGCAACCCAGTATCGAAGTAAGACTCAACAAAGCAAACAGAGGAGCTAGCACAACTATAACATGTTTATAAGATGCTATGCAATACTTAAGGAATGATGTGATGAACGAATGAATGCATACTTCAGACACAAACACCAGGAGATTTTAGTATCATACCAGCTGAACATGTTCGGTGTTGCCGTTGATGGCTCAATACCTAGATGCACATCTTTGTAAAGCATCGCATCAAAATAACCAGCGAACCCTATTAATCAGGTAAACAAAAATTTTATGCTCAAAATTTGCATTGGGGAATGAATTGTCTTTATATAGTATTTCTTATCAAGCAAATATATTGTTTCTCAAAATAGACAAATTGCAACTAAATTATGTCATTATAAATGGATCAAATTTCAGCTTAGCATCAAGAATTTTTTTTCGGGTAGCCTCGTTTCCATTGCATGAATGCACTCCACTTATCTCACAGTTATAAAATCAAATTCAATTGAAATGACATGGACTTGTTTATCTTCGATAAAAGCCAACTCCAACCAAAATTATTTCAGTAGTACAATCAGTTTGAATCACAAAGCACCAAAAATCAATCATCAAAATTTTGCATAATCAAAATCGGTTAGAAATGTGGTATTTTTCAGAACATTATCTGTTTATAAAATATAGAAATCTGGCAAAGAACTCATTCTTTGGCAGAAGCCTGCACCAACCAACCTTTATTTCCAATAACAGCAATTTATGTTAGAAAATCTCATATTAAACACCATGAAGCATAATCTGTTTGAAAAATAGTCTTTCTAGAACATTAGTGCAATTGCGGCTTCGTTACTACATACCATGCACCATGGCTGACCCAGTATCACTAGGTATCTCAAACCTCAGCTTTTTGTAGCGCTGATTGCTCTTCTTAGTTGAGAAATTCGGATGAGTAAATGTGAAGACCTATTAGCAAACAAGACATGAAATAACCAGCCGAAAAAAATTGAATTCAGGTTTTTAAGAGCAGAAAAGAGGTCTAATGACGATAACTAATCTTGTAATGGCTCAACAGAAAATTCAAAGACCATAATAATCAATAATTACATTCAATAAGCTAAAGATTTACGATTACAGTTAGCAAGATGGATAGAACAAAAAACTCACAGGTTCGCAAGGAGCCAGCCTTGCTACACTGTGCACTTTGACAACATAAGCAGTTTCAAAGTGCACAACATCTTTGTGAGACTTAACCTGCAATGCAAGTACAAGTTTAGATGAAAAAAAAATTGCTTCAAGTAGAGATACTTGAGCACAAAGACAAGGAATTACATCGTTATATAACTTTGAAGCTGTCACGGGTTGTATGAAACTGGTATACCTGAAAATGTCAATGATTGGAGAACTTTATTAATTAAAACAAATTTACACTAAACCATCATGTGTTCATTAACATCAAATGTTATTTCATTAAGCTCAAATACATTGCTCACCATATCACCAAGTCATGCCATTATAAATAAATTAATTCAACAATAATTAGAAGCGTAATCTATACAGTACTGACATAAATTCATAATTCATTCCAAAGACTGAAGCAGTAAAGGGTTCAGCTCTAAGAGCAATATAAATCACAATCATCCTGAAAATGATTCAGGTATAAAAATGTGGGAACACTCTTGATTAGAAATAATCTAATCTCAGTAGCAACTATAAATACCCCTGGTATAATTTCACAAGCCTCTATTCAGAGAAACAATAGCAATAATATGTGAAAGGAGATACACTTACGAGGATGGTATTGAGATCCCGTCTTGCTTTAAAAATCGTTGGGCTCCATCCAAGCATTCAGGAGACAGCTCATTGTCACCAAAAGAACCAAGCAACTCACTGACCTAAAGGCAGATATGGAAAACGTAAGGAAACAAACATGCAGGAAGTAGAAGAAAATTGAGAAACAAATTTACCAAATCAAAGTTAGTGTACCAAAATGTCAGCTTTCTCAGGAGCATCCCAACAACGCATGTCACAAGAAACTATGGTCACCGTTTTCTCCCAACCCTCCAATCTAACCAAACTCTGCCCCAAAAAGCACTTTGTTACCTCTTAAATACAAGGAAAAATGAAAAAGAATGGTAGGGTACACTTTTAATTGGGGAACTAAAAAAGAAACACCCTCAAAAAAGCAGTTCAAAATTTTGCAATATTCTTTTGGCCATGAATTCATTGACAGGTCAATATTACAGACAAATGTACATCCATGTCACACAAATAGAAGGAAAGTGAGAGATTGATCATTCTCAGGAATGACAGCAGGAAGTCAAGGTGAATTAAGCCTCAATGAATAAGTTAAAACATGAAATCCAAATGAAGGTTTATTGAGGATAAAACGGACAGGGAGGAAAAGTATCTTTGATTACTAGCAAAACATATGATCTTCGCTATCAAGAATGTTAATGCAAAGTAGGCATGAGGAACTGTAGAATATCATTGTCAATTGACCTATGATAAATAATTATGAATTAAGATCATTCTAAGATTTTGTGCACTTAAATGAAAAAATCGATTTTATTAGGAAGTCAGAGACCCACGTGATATCTTATCAATAACGAAAGGGCTTCTGGAATCCAAGATTAACTAGGCAA
The DNA here is from genome assembly GCA_030444775.1 of Atalantia buxifolia. NCBI lineage: Eukaryota > Viridiplantae > Streptophyta > Magnoliopsida > Sapindales > Rutaceae > Atalantia > Atalantia buxifolia. The sequence continues at coordinate 18,339,789 of CM059834.1, read as the reverse complement.
CAAATAATTAAACATAATCCAATTTTCGTGCACCGATATTCCAATATGCAAATGCCCTCTGCCACTTTTGGGACACATTATGTTGGCTACTGAAGCATAATTACACAGTTTGCAACACACATGAAGGGTAACAACTGCATTTGGATTTTTCTCCACAGCATAAACTTTCAGTTTGCGTCCTGTTTCTTCAGCTGCCTATATACAAACAGAAAGAAAAGAAAAAAAGGGTCCAGTCAAGCAAAGTTGATACATGTAGCATGATTCTCAAAACAAACAAACTAGTTGACATCCCATTATAAACAAGGTGCACGGAGAAACCTGCAATGATGCCCTAACAAGAGGTCCTCGCCCTGCTCCAACAACCATCAGTACCTTGCCACATTTAAAAGTACACCAATGTCATGAACTCCGCATTTCCCATGGCATCAAGTTTTGAGAAACACTTATATGTGTGCAATATCTTCGACTATGAACTAAAAATACAGATAATTGAAAAAAGGGTGTCACCGATACGTGTGGGTAGCTTACAGTGGTTAAAGAAGATGCTTCTTCATCGGGAACCCTGTCCACCAAGGCTTTACCAATAGCTCTTTGGTACTAGCAAAATACAAGTACATGCATACTGATCAGAATGAAAAAAAAAAAAAGTTGTCTTTAGAAGAATAGTATTTCCAACAGTCACTAAATAATCCAACCTGGATATACTTTACTGAGTCTTTCTCAAATGTCTCATATGTTTGAGCCTCTAGATTGTCCATAAGAGGCTGGAATGAAAGGTAGTAGTTAGAAAATTCTATGGTGCAAAATTCATCAGAAATAATGTGGAACAGTGGATTATGTCCCCAGTAGAGGCAAAAATTTAACAAGAAAAAATAGTCAAAAAACACTAATAAAAGGAAGCAGAAGCAAAGAACACTCACCTGCAATGGAGACTGTAAAAAATCCCTGTAACTGAGCTGCCATTAGAAAATAGAGGGGTCAGAAGAAGAGAATAAGATGAAAGACATCAGAACCCAATCCAGAATTGTACCTCAAAACGTTCTTGCTCTGGAAGGGGATCCATCCTTTGATAGAGGTAAGCAATATAGTCCAAATATGGCCTCAGGGAATGTCTCTGAGAGCCTGATGGCAATTACACATGTAAAATTTGTGATTTCAATGTAGCTTTACTAAATACAACTGTTTTAAATCACTTAAGAAGTATTGACAGCCAGACACTACTTCAGCATAGATAGGAACTTAGGAACTTACTCTCAACATTATTACCAGTATGGTCTAAAGCAGAATCCAAGCTCACACTAGGAACACCATGGACAAGTTTTCCTGAAATAACTACCTAAAAATACATTCCGAAGGAAAATAATTAGTAAACTAGCAGCTGGCAATAAGAAACATCATAGAAAACGACTGTTAAAAAATTACAGGAAACCAAAGAACTACTTCAGTGTACAGTTATTCTTGATGAAATAAGAATCACATTGATAACACAATCATAAAGAAATCACAAACAATAAGCCTTCCATACTAATGTTCAGCACTAGCAAGAGACTCCATTGAAAATTGGTTAAGCCACTGCATTCTGCTTCAATAGCATTGGAAACAAAAACCAATTGCCAGGAAGATTCTCCAGAAATGTTACGAAGAATTTTTTTTTCCAATAAAATTACTTTAAGAAATTTATAAGAATAATCAGTCAAGAGAATCATTAAGATACATGGTCGCATGTAATAGGAATTAAAAATTAAAAGAAAAAGAAAATTAATTTGAACAAATTGATGTCGAAGCATCCCTGTAATTCATATACCTGTATAGAATGGTTAAGAAACCCAGTAATGAGCTTCTGGTGGCGCCGAGACAGGCATGGATAACCCCGTGCATTGGTTAGAAAAGACTGCAAAATCAAGAATCACATCTTTGAATAACCGAGCAAAGACACACTAAAAATTGTCTTTGTATAGCCAGGCATCGCCAATGGAGAATGCAATTAATTTAGAATTTTATGAACACAATAATAAAAAACTCAAGAAATATTACATCAGTATGAATTATGGCAGCTCTAACAGGCTCACCAAACCATCGTCCAAGTGAGTTTGCTGAAGGCAGTGAGCTCCTAGTGAAAAAAGTCCATTGCATTAAACATGAGTACATAAAAAACATATCTGGTCAAATGAAAAGTGAAAATCAATGGATCATAGTCTATTCAACTTACAGAACATCAAGGGCAACTGACAGCTGACTGTGATGTTCACAGAGAAGACGAAATGAATTCCAGAGTTCCCAAGAATCACCCTACAAGTAAGAACAAAAGTTTAAAAGGACAACTTGACTCATCATGAGATTCAGTTAGGTATAAGCATCTTCAGAACACATGTCTTGACAAATTGCTAGCCCTAGGCATATTCCTTTATAAATGAAATGAATAACTTGACTCATCATGAGATTCTGTTAGGTATAAGTACAAAAAGAGACTATGTCATTAACAATTCAATAAATACCAGTTCTATACCCAAATATTTCATTTCCAAATCCACATTGTCAAAAGATTACTTCTGAGTAGAATCAGGAAACCAATAACTGTTCCATCACAGAATGTATGTATATCCATATAATATGACATATCATATATAAGACACCCGCACGCGGCTGTACACATGTATACTAAATATCCTCCATGATAAGATTTGAGCATAGGTGACTGTACTCACCGAAGGAATAAAGTCCATAGTATCATCATCATTCTTCACCAATGGAATCCTAAGCCACAACTTTAAATAGAGATAATAATGAGAAAAGAAATAGAAAGAAAAATTGCATTAAAAGAAATAAAGGGAAAACCATAAGCACCTGCATGTTGTTTAGGCTCTGAAGAATCTGATTCACGCACCTAGCATAATTAGCACATGATGCTCCCTTAGGAGAAGGAAGAAGGCAAGCCTGCAACAGCAAAACCATAAGCTCTTAAAAGAAATAGGCAGAGACTTTCCTTGCAAGGACAATTTTCATTTTTCAAGTATAACATAAGAAATCAACTGAAATCTACTGCCAACAAAAAGCAACAAAATCATAATAAAAGTGCAGACCTGCAGTGAAAGATGGGAAGCCCATGAAATTTCTTGCTTCAAAGTAGTTTCAGAATCCATCCGCAGGATCTCGTCTTCTGAATCCAAGTCAATCCACGAACTAATTTTTCCTGAGTAGATTCAAGAATCAACTGAGAGAGTTCACACTTTACCAAAGCCACCTTAAGGCAATGAGAATGCACACAAAGATAAAAATAATTCAGTGATATTATATGTCAGACACACAATAATATCATTATTCCAAGTTGAATAGACACCAATAGTTAAGTCAAACAAAAGCACAAGACCAAAGGAAATTGAGACAACAAATGAAAAAAAAAAAAATTGTTAGAAAGACCATAAGGGAACATAATTATGAGAGAAATGAGGTATAGAACAGTTCATACCCACGACGTGACTACTCCATTGGGAAGGGCTCAAGACTAAATCAGAGCCAGCAAAGGGCAGAACATGTGATCCACCACCAATGTCTTTTTCCATCAAGCTTGGCCGATAATTGGGATCCATCTGTCATCAGGTTTTAAAGCATTAATAGTGCTAGAAAGAATTCAAATATGCGACTGCCTCAGGTGGTAATGTGAATGCAAAAGGTTTGTGACTCACAACATAAAAGCAAATGCAAAAACAAAGAAAATCAATAATGCTGTAACTGCATACAAATGAAGCAGGGCATGCTGTGCTTCTGCTTCACCACAGAAGAGATGAGAAGTAGGCAATTAACAAGTTATTGTAGGTGACTATATTGCCATTGAAATGAGACAGAGACATACGATACCAAATTATGTGAATGCTTACCAAAGTCACCTTAATGAAACATTAAAAAAAGAAAAAAGAAAAAACGAATTGCAAGAAAGAGTAAAAGAGGAGAAGAGTAGAAAAAAGAACGAACCAAGGTAGCAACGACAAAATCAAAGCCTCCAGTGGAAAGATTGAAGGATAAAAGGTGAGGCATGTCATCGTTGAAGTCGGTCTCAACTCCACAGTATCTGGATTCGCTCTTATCCCATCCTCCTCTCTCACCTAGCGCCATCTTTCTCTGATGATCTTTCTCTCTTTCTTCTTCAGTATTCAATAAGACGACTATACCACTACTAGTACTGCTCAAGCGTCTCAAATCAATCAAAGTACAAGGGTTTTGCAACTTATTATTATTATTATAAGCTACTTTGTGGTATATTAGTAGTAGTATTAGACTACCAGTGAGTGTTGTAAACTGTTGGATGGATCGACTTGGACTAAACGGAAGTGATGGCAATTATTTTATAAACCCGACAACAGAAAGAAGCAAAGTACAAGGGTTTTGATAGGGTTTTCACTTTTCACTCCACCTCTGTTTGATCAGCTGCTTAATGACTAGTACAGTAGTAATTGTTACTTACCATTTTGTGCTGCTTAGCAGTTAAGTGTAAGGGTGTCGTATATAGTACTGATAGGTCATATATATTATTCTTATTAATTTAAAAATAATTAACATATTAATATTATTCTTAAATTAGGTCATATATAAGTCAACATGATATTAATAGAGTACTAATAGGTTTATAACACATTATGAATATGACAAGAATAATCAATTTAGTATTTAGCATATATATTAATTATTTTTTAATAAAAGTGTTGGAATATATACTTGTGGGAAATGACAAATGTAAAAAATTACAGTAGTAATTGTAGAACTTTATTATATAAGTAATGTGTTTACTACTCTGTATGTAAAAAGAAAATAATAATAATAGGTAAACTGCAGAAAAATAATATGTATTTCAAGGCACATTACAAATATCATTTTCTTTAAGGTGTTATTTGTCCCACCAATTGAGTGACGCACATGAATTCAGTAAATATGTCTCCCAGATATAATGAATCACTTATTTATTTGTTTTCTTCTCCTCTCACTGAAGCAAATAGTCTAATTCTAGACTTCAGAGTGATAGAATTCAAACATTTGTTTGAAGTTCACGGGAATAGTGAGATTATGCTGCCAACACTATTCGAATATGTTATATTCTAACAGATAGACGGATGTATAATTCAAGCTCTATCGTGAAGGTGGCAAATCTCTATTAATGATACTGTAGTTTTACAAGCCTCCGGTTAGTGAAATTTTCTTTTTAATTTTTAAACGTCATTGATTTATTTATTATATCATTGCTATTTCAATTTATTTATTTATTTTATTATTATTAGGGTTAATTTCATCATACCCCTTATTAGATTGACATACTTCAATTTACCCTCTAAAAGTATAAAAACTTCAAGAGAAATTATCATTGCACTACCTTTATTTTGCCTTATGTTCATCCAATCACTACAAAATTTTAAGATGTACTTTGCACCACCTTTCTTTTCACATTTGTATCAACTAGTCACTTTTGCATTAACACTATTAAATAATTTTAATAAAATGAAAGTTTTACCCCAAATAAATTAAAAGACTATTTTATCTTATAAAACTTTTAAAATTAAAAATTATAATCATAAAAATATCCCTAAATTTAATAAAAAATAAATCCCAAATAGAGGTACTCAACTGATTTTTACTAAATTAAGATTTTACAAAATTTTAATAATTATTTTATTAAAAATTATAATTTTGTAAAATTTAATTAAATAACTGAATTTATTTCTTAAAAGAATAAATCCTAAAATTTTAATAATTTAGGAGATTTTTATTAAATCCCAAAATTTTGCGATTATTTTATAATTATAATTTTATATTAAAATATTTTTTTATTAAAAATAAAAATTCTAATTTTGGGATTTATTTTTATTAAATTTAGGGATATTTTTATCATTATATTTTTTTTCATTTTTTTAATTTTTTATAAAATAAAATGGTCTTTTAATTTATTTAGGGGTAAAATTATCATTTTATTAAAATTATTTAATAATGTTAATCTAAAAGTGGCTAGTTGATACAAATGTGAAAAGAAAGGTGGTGTAAAATACATGTTAAAATTTTGTAGTGGTTGGATTAATATAAGACAAAATAAAGGTGGTGCAATGATAATTTTTCAAACTTCAATTTACCCCTCAAATAACGTCATTTTTATCAGTTGACTGATATTGACTTATAAAAGTATGAGAATGCCCCTAACCCTAACCCTAACTAACTACAATTTTGTGGGGTTGGCAAGGATAATTTTATTTCGCCTCTAAGGTTTGACATATTTCAAGTTAGATGATAAAAATAAATTTATTAATAAAAACCCCCTATAAAAAGAAATAGTAAAAGACCTTTAAATTAATTTTTGCTCATATTTTAATTTATAAAATAAATATGATAATCACAAATTTTATTTATAATATCACCACAACAAAATTTTAAAAAAAATATAATTTTTACCCTTCTCTTGAATTTCAATATTTTAATAATATAAATTATTAATCATTAGTTCGCCTTTACCATCCAAAATATCATTTTAACCTTCAAAAGTATCTAAAAGACAAATTTTAACCCATAAAATTTATTGACAGTCCATTACTAATGTAGTTCAACGGAATAAAAATTAAAAAATATATAAAATTTAGACAAACTCAAAGACCAAAGCCTTAACACTTATTCCTAATCCCAAATTTTTATTGGTTTCTTTTTTATTAAAATCATTTGTTATAAATTTTAATCTTAATTATTTTTTCAATAATAATTCTTTTTTATTGAAAGCCATTGTAGTATATTTTTCTTCCCAAACATGAAGCTAAGAGTAAAATAGTAAAATAATTAATAATTTATAAATATTTAAATATATCCAATATTCATCATTTTCTTATAATAATATTTATCATTTTTTATTCATTATTCTTAGGAATCTTGAATGGTAACCCCTTTTTTTTTTAATTTATGATTACAATGTTAAAAATGAAAAGTTATAATCTTTTAAATAAAAATTTGAAACGAGTTATTGGGGGAAAAAAAATAATTTTATTCCTGATTTGAGCTTTAAAATCTAATAAATTACCAACCATGTCATCGCTATAATTTAACAGTAAATTAACTTTAATTAAAATTTAAAATTGCAATTCAATTTTTTTTGTTTTCCATATTCTTTTATTCTTCGTCTTCTTTTTTTCCTTTTCATCTTATTTCTTCGGCTTGTACTCTTTTTTTTTTTTTTCCTTCATTTCATCTTTAGGGCTTTATCTTAAGTCTCAGCATCAATAAACATTATCATAATCAAAATTAAAGACTATAACACATCAAAAAACCAAAATCTCAAAAATTATAAAAAAAGGAGAATTTTTCTTTTTCTTTTTTCTTCGAGTGTTAAATAGTGTGCAGCAACTAGACGATTTGGGCCCCATCACCCACCAAACCGAAGATGAGGTAAGCGAGAGAGGGAGGGGCCAGGTGGGAGGGGATCCTGGAGAGGAATACATGCTAGGTCGAGAAGAGGAACGAGTTGGGTTGGGTTTGTGCGTCAATCGAGTAGCGAAAGGAGGGAGAAAGGAGAAAAATAAGGTGGTGACTAGAACAGAGCACTTGGCTTTAGTTTGGTCCCTTGGGATGGACATTGACGACGTAGTACTGAACGACAGTGCTAACAGAGTCGAATAGTGTTTTATTATTAAATGTTCTCTGTCATCGATGAGTTGTTGTATTTGGATTCGGATTGCATTATGCTTGAGAACATGCCTCATTTTGATATTGTTCTCCTTTTCTAACATTTCATTTTTCTTCATTTTTGGGTTTTGGATTTTGTTAGCAAATGGCAACTTTGTATCCTCTGTTTGGTGTTTGTCACTTTGTTTAATTCTTTTTTGTAATTCTTTTTTTTTTGTTGTTGTGGCATATTATAAATAAAACTGTGATTTTCATATTTGTTTTATAAATTAAAATATAAGTAAAAATTAATTTAATTTTTTAAAGGTCTTTTACTTTTTTTTCTAAAGCGGATTTTCATTAATAAATTTATTTTTGTCATCTAACTTGAAATATGTCAGACTTTAAGGGTTCAAATAAAAATATCATTGTTAACCCGACAAAACTGTTAGTTAGTTAGAAGGCTGCATCTACCGTGCCCCCTTGGGCACCGTGCCCCTACATTTCATCTTGTAGTGAAGTCGTCGTTCGATGAAAAGGAGAAAGATTGTGCAGTTCTAAAAACGCCACGTTGCAGAAGAAGCTAACCGGAAGTGCAGGTCATAAGATCGAAATCATGACGTTGCTATTATGCGTTTTAAGGGAACAAGAAACTGTTGGAATGAATATCAATAAACTTGTTAGCTGGCACAAATAAAGGTAGAAGCAAGTATTATGTTGAGGGACAATAACATGTAGATTAGTAACAATTTCGATGTTGTAGGAGGCATAAAATATTGACCAGTTGTAATAGTGAAAGGATAGGAAGTAATTTTTTGGTTCGTAAAAAACGAAATAGGAACGAGTTAAACGAAGTAAAGGGGAAGGAACTGTAGTTGCATTAACAGGGAGTTAAATAAGGAAGACAACAAATTGTGGAGCTTTTGAGAAAGAGTAATTATGGATTGGTAATTGATTCAAAATAATTGTGGGTAGGATTTGAATAACAAGCAGCATTGGAATAAACATGAAGGAAGTATGAAACTGTGTCAAAACAGGCAAATGAGTTCGGCAAACAACATATACGAAATTGATGGTAGCTGAAAAATGAACGCTTGTGTTGAACCATTGGTATCACCAATGGTCGGGCTTCAAATAGTAAATGTCTTTGAACATTGGGTGGTCGAGTAAAAAGGGAATGACCATATGGCCAACATATTTGTAGTTTGTAAGTTGATTAAATAATAGGCATAGTTGGAAAGAAATAGATTTGAAGAAGAATAGTTAACCAAATGAGCCACCAAATGAAGAGGCGCTTCCAAAGCCGATTTAATTTGGTAGTGAGCGTAAATGAAGTAAATGGTGATGCAAAAGTAAATGCAAGGGCAGAAATGGACAAGCAGGTTTAATTAATATACGAATAACACAACTGTAATAATGAAAAGATACTGCAACTGCATATTTATATAGGGGGATTCAAAATTTCAAGCTGTAACGTCGACATAAGAAATATACAACAGGAGATCAAAACACATAATTGTCATATATCCATAACAACGAAGCATGTCCCATAAAGCAACGAATGCTTTTCAATCAAAACACAGTTTAAGTTGGTAATTTCATGAAGTAACCATGAGTTACAACACACAAAATGTGCATAAATATCATAGTTAGTGGAGTTCCATTGACAGCATTGGTTTGAAAGTAAGAAGTAGATATGTTTTGGATAGATGTGGAAGAGCGAGCACATGCATGGCAGTGTTCGATTATGAATGTTGGGACCCATTCACCTTTACAGGCCTGCAATATCAACAAGCAAAAATAGTAAGTAAAAGTGCAATTATGAATTATAGTGTGACAAACTTACTTATGGAGTCCTCATCACTGCTGCTTGATAGTACTGGCAAGAAGTCATCTCCAGCAGCAGGAGTTTCGGTGGAATGTAGATTGTACCGAAACTGTTATGATATGGGCAGAAGCTAACTGATCAGCTACTTTTGAGTTTAGTAGACAGTTAATGCATATTGTAGAAAATATAGACGATAAAAACGTAGAAAATTGACCTGTGCTGTAGGGGAAAGAGGGTAAAGCATGTGTTGAACAGTTTTGGTGTCTACACGTGGAGGGTGGAGCAAAATAGCAGGAACATGAGACATCCATGGAAGTTCTTTTGGCAGCGTATTCATGCTCGGTCCATAAGTATCCCTATATTGAGAGACTGTCCGCATTTTGTAAACAAAGTCATCGATATTTTCAGCCTTAGATAGAATACACTTGCAAGCGTGAGGGCATGGAACTCCTGATTTCTGCCACAAGCCGCAACTGCATAACTCTCTTTGCACATCTACCTTATAGATAGTGGAAGAAGAGTCCTTCACACCCATAATAGTCTCATCATTATCTTGGATTGTCAGCCATCGAGCTTCAATAAAATGCTGTTGAATGATCTTTGTTACGGTCGGAGTGAGTCGTTGCCTAACCCACTCCCACCCTTAAATCGTCTGCTGACTTTAAATTTCGCAAAATTTCTGCCAACGCTTTTATGTTGATACCCCTTGATGTTGCGTTGAACTTGTGTAGATAGTCAGATGCTGCGGACCTCTCACCCTCTAACTGCAGTGGCTTTCCCCCATCGGATACACCCATTATGTAACTAAAACTCTTCGGGCTAAGCTCCACCTCAGTACCATTTAACTCTAAAATACACCTCGTAGTGTCAATCTTTTTAACTAACCAACAACAAAGTTTCCTTTTCAGCCTACCACAGTTCAATTGTATCAAACTACCGAAACCCATGTCACAAACAGCCACTCTTTGTTCATCTGTAAGCTGTGACACTGCTGCCGAGAATCTATCTGGAGCACATCTGGTTAAGAATTTTGCCTTTGCAATGTTTGCCTTCACTACTTGTTCACACTCACTTTTGTATTGACACTTTTCCTCCAACGGCAAATTCTTATATGTGCATCCAATTTCCCTCCGCATCTACAACACAAAAATGGTTATTTATTTCAACTCACTTTACGTTCACCACTTCTAAATATCATTCTCATATTTTTCCTCTGCTAATTTACATACCTCTTTTGTAATGAAAGCCATTCCGTCCTTTGCCTTAATCTGGCGAACAACTTCACCACTGCAGTATCATCATATCATAATAGAATCAGTTATCCATAAACCATACTTTCTACTGAACCATTGACAGGTTATGACCCTTGTTTTTCGATTAACAAAGCTTACAAATATCTTATGAACCCGTTGTGACACTGCCTCTTTTTTCTCCCTTGACTGCTTCGATCATCACCAACCTCTTCAGTCTCCCTGTCAATCTCACATCCCTTACGCTTATTACTTCCCACCATCTTCATTTCTGAAATTCAATGGTACGTTTATTTATTACCATCAAACTATATTGTACAGCACCATATAAATACATATCATGGACACACAAAACAAACATGTGATGTATGTTACCATCAGCAAAATAAACAAAAACCATATCCAAAAAAATCAACGAAACATATGTACAACGAGCCATAAACATGTACCATTACCCCTCATCTAAATGCTCACGCTTCACTTCATTTTTTTACTTGCTGCAATTTCACTTTTCTTTTTTGTACTTTCCAAACATGTTCATCGTACAACTTACTAACATCCCCCTCGCTGTTGAATTGAAAGACATACATTCAATTTTCATTACATTTACTTCAAAACATTTAGACTAATTAATCCCATTGTTATTCGAGAAAGCACAAAATATTTTGATATCATTTTCAAAAATTCAATCTGATTCACATCTAATTTGTCACTTCGCAGATGCTTCTACGGAGTTGCAGCCGAAGGCATTGTCAGCTTCAACATAAAGAAAAGGGAAATATGGCAAACACACAAAGTAGACCTAAACAGTTTCTCATCAATCATACAGCTTTAAATGGGCCATATTTAGCTTCTGGTATATAATCCCTAAATTGTTTTCAATATTTTTTCCCTGCTACTCCACTATTTTCTACCTCTCACTCGGTGGGAAATCTGAGTTCCCACCACATTTTTTCTCAGCAGCATTCAACTCAATTGTCTCAGGTGCAACTCTCACTACCCTGAATCCTTCGCTCTTACAATTTCAATACATTAGTTGCTCAATTACAAACAATAGTCAAAAACTCATTTATAGTACTACGTTGTTCATAAAATTCCCAGATATTTTACTTAAAATTTACACCATTTACTCTTGATATCTTCCCATTCTCCATATGAAATCTAATTTCGCATCAACTATATTATCAGCTACAGATAGTTCGCATCACAAATCTCGTATTAAAAATACACTTACCTTAATGATGGTTACGCAATCCCTTATGTCTCTTCAATGTGACAACAACAAATCCACAAGTCACCACAATCGACTTCGAAAAGTTAACCTCGCATCGCAGTTGCAGCTATAGTCACACACAATTATGAAACTATTGGTTGCTTTAGGAAAATCGCTCACGTTGGTCCAAACCTAATCTTACACCTCAAATGGGTTTGGACGGTTGCCCGCTTCATATCTTTGTTTGTTTTTTAAATCTCAACCATTGGATAAAAGTCATTATAATCTAACGGCTGGACTACATAAAGACAAATGAAGGGGGCACGGTGCCCAGGGGAGCACAATAGCTTGACCCTAGTTAGAATTAGGGGCATTCTCATATTTTTATAAGTCCACATCAATTAACTGTTAAAAATAATAATGTTTGGGGGGTAAATTAAAGTTTTAATACTTTTGGAGGGTAAATTGAAGTATGTCAATCTAATAAGGGTAGGATGAAATTTACCCTTATTATTATTATTATTATTATTATTATTATTATTATTATTATTATTATTATTATTATTATTATAAATTTGTTATAAATGTATAAGAAGCTTATTAGTAAGATTAAGTGCACTAGAAAGATTGTGGCACCAACGGTATATACAACGCCTAAGGGGCTTAAGTTTTAAATGCGACTATTGTGATCCCTCCAATCTTTCCTATGAATCTAACTAGTGTACTTTTACATACGAAGTTGGTGCTCTTATACCACTTGAGAGAAATAATAATATTATTACTACCACAATCTTAAAACAGATTATTTGTTGAAATAGCAACTAGTATGAGCCAGAAAACTAGAACTTTTGACCCTCCTACTCTTGTCTCATGTCCCGGTGTTGGCATTAATGCTACTGCACTGTGGTTGTTCCTCATGCATAAAAACCTAAGAAATTCACTGGACAAAATTTCAAATGATAGCAACAGAAAATGTTCTTTTATTTGACCACCTTAAATCTTACGAGATTCTTAAAAGAAAATGTTGTTGTACCCAAAAATGATGAAGTTGTTCACCAATTGATCAGTGCAATAGATGCTTGGAATCAGTCTAATTTCCTTTGCAGAAATTATGTGTTGAATTGCTTGAGTTATTCTTTATACAACGTGTATACTGGAAAGAAATGAACCAAAGAGCTATGAGAGTCTTAGAATGAAAATATAAAACTCAGGATGCTAGCATTAAGAAATTTGTCGTAGGCTGCTTCTTAAATTATAAAATGGTGGACACTAAAACTGTTATAAATCAAGTTCAAGAATCATAGATAATTATGTCAGAAATTCATACCGAAGGAATAAATTTGAGTAAAACTTTTTTAAGTGGCTACTATAATTGAGAAGCTGCCCTCAGCATGGAAAGTTTCAGAAGTTATCTAAAACACAAAAGAAAGGAAATGAATTTTGGCTGGTTCTAAAAAGAGGGGTCTTCAAGAATCAAACTAAATTTCAAAAGAAATGCTTCAACTGTGATAAAATGGCTCACAAAACTTTGGAATACAGAATGCCGAAGAAAAAAAAGAAAACAAGAAGTGAATGTGGTAGAGAACGTCTCAAACGATGTGTCAGACATCAATCTTTCTATTGTGGTTTCTGAAGTCAATTTGGTAGGCTCCAATCCAAGAGAATAGTGGATTGATACTAGTTCCGCTCGACATATATGCTCAGACAAGGAAATGTTTATTTCCTTTGAATCTATTGGAAATGGTGAAAAACTATATATGGGGAATTCAGCTATATCTAAATAAAAGGTCAAGGACAAGTAACTTTGAAAATGGCTTCTAGAAAGACCTGACTTTAAATAATGTTTTGTACATGCTAGAAATTGGCAAGAATCTCGTATCTAGGTTGCTTTTGAACAAGCATGGACTTTAGATGGTGTTGGAGTCAGATAAAGTAGTTTTGTCTAAAAATGAAATGTTTATGGGGAAGGATTGTGTATCACATGGGTTATTCAAACTGAATATAACAATTGTAAAACCAAAGAATAATAAAGCTATTTCTTCTACTTATATCCTTGACTTTTCTAATCTATGGTATGGTAGATTAGGCCATGTTAATTATAATGCTTTGGGTAAGTTAAATAACATAAATCATATACCCACTTTCCAAATTGATGCAAAACATAAGTGTAAATCTTGTGTTGACGCAAAATTAATAAGGCCACCATTTCAAAGAACTGAAAGGAATGTTGAATCACTTGATTTAACACATATTGATATATGTGATTTTAAATTTATATAGTTGAGGGGACATAATAAATATTTTATTACCTTTATCTATGATTGCACAAAATTTTGTTATATGTATTTGTTATAAAGCAAGGATGAAGTTATAGAGAAATTTGTGCTCTATAAAAATGAAGTTCGAAATCAACTAAATAAGAAAATTAAGGAGTTGAGAATTGATAGAAGTGGTGAGTATATTAAATCCATTTTAAGTCACTTTGTGAACAATATAGAATCATACATAAAACTACAACTCTTTATTTACCTTAAATCCAACAGGTTGCTGAACAAAAAAATCGAACCTTCAAAGAAATAATGAATGCTATGTTAATAAGTTTTAGGTTACCTCAGAATATGTGGGTGAAAGCTGTTTTATCAGCTAATTACCTTTTAAATAAGGTACCCTGAAAGGAAGTAGAGAAAACCTTTTATAAATTATAGAAAAGTAAATTATCTTCCTACAAATACTTGCGACTGTGAGAGTGTCTTAATAAAGTGGTCATTCCTCTAACAAAGAAGATGAAGATCGGACCAAAAACTATGGACTGCACGAACACATGCGGCTATCATTAAAGATAGTGAAGACCAAGAACAAAGAAAAATTCAAGATAGTGAACAAGAGATTCGTTCTAAAATTAGATATAATAAAAGAGTTGGAACAAAAAAAAATTATTTAGTCCTAATTTTCGGACCTTTTTACTAGAAAATGAACCACAAAACTTTATGGAAGCTGTAAATTCACTAGAAGACGCTTTATGGAAAGATGCTATTACTAGTGAAATTGATACAAAGTCATTCTTGGGAGTTAGTAGACCTTCCTTCAGGATGCAAACCTCTATAATCCAAGTGAATTTTCTAGAGGAAAATGAAAGTTGATAGATCAATTGATAAGTACAAGGCTAGACTTATAATTAAAAGTTATAAGTAACAATAAGACCTCAATTACTTTGATACTTATTCTCTTGTAACGGGAATAAATTCCATTAGGATGATACTAGTAATTGTAGCATTACGCAACTTAGAAGTATATCAAATGGATGTAAAAACAACCTTTCTAAATGAAGATTTAGATGAAGAAATCTACATAGTATAGCCTGAACGCTTTATAGCTCCAAAATTTTAAAAAAAAAGTTTGTAAATTAGTAAAGTCATTATATGGCTTGAAGCAATCACTAAAATAATGACATGAAAAAATTGACCATACAATGATGGCAAATGGCTTTAAGATCATCGAATGTGACAATTACATATATATCAACGAGATAGAAAATAGTTACGTCATTTTATTTCTTTACGTTGATGACATGCTAACTACTGGGAATGATGACAAGATGGTTAGATTTTCCAAGATTGTATTGAAGTCCAGTTTTAACATGAAAGATGTGGGTTTAATAGATGTCATTTTGGGAATAAAATTCTCAAGGACATCTAACGGACTTACTTTGAGTCAATCACATTATGTGGATAAAATTCTTAGAAATTTCAATAAAAATGATTAAGTTGTAGCAAAAACACCATTACATACAAGTTTACATCTATCTAAGAATAAAAGTGAATGTGTCTTTTAAGTAGAATACTCTAGAATGGTAGGTAGTATGATGAATTGTACAAGGCCAGACTTAAATTATACAGTAAGCAAACTTGCTAGATATATGAGTAATCCATGAATTGATCACTGAAAGCTATAGTAAGAGTACTCAGGTAGTTACATTATACTCGCGATTATGAACTACATTATACTAAATATCCAACTATACTAGAAGAGTATAGTGATACAGACTGGATATCTGATGTGAAAAGCTCAAGGTCAACTAGTAGCTATGTGTTTACACTAGCAGGCTGCTGTTTTATGGAAATAATCTAAATAAATAGTGATAGCTATGTTGATAATGGAATCTGAGTTCATTGCATTAGCAAATGTGGTGAAGAGGCTGAATGGCACTATGAAATTTGTTAGAAGGTATTCCAAAATGGCCAAAACCTAGGCTAGCAATTTGCGTATATTGTGATAACCAATGCTCAATTAGAAGGGCATAGAACAATATGTATAATGGTAAGTTTAGACATACATGTCATAGATATAATATCATTAGACAACTATTCTCTATTAGAGTTATTTCATTTGACTTTGAAAAGTTCAAGGATAACATTGTGGATCTGCTAACCAAAGGGTTAAACAGAGAGTTAGTAGAAAAATAATTGAAGGGAATAGGACTAGAGCCTATAGAATGAAAGATTTATTTTATGAAGGAAAAACCGAACGTGGCTAATTGGAGATCCCAAGAACTAGGTTTAAAAGGACAACCTAATTGTAAAATACATTGATGGATGATAAATATTTAAAAGTGTACATGTAATAATGATAAAATTATTAGTTTTTCACTTAAAGTATTGATTAATGCGCTCATAATTTATAAATTATATAAATGCTTTCCAAATAAATTTTTATATTAAATTAATTCGCAATATGTTAATTTTTATTTTGTAAATATTTTTCAGGAATAAAAATAGAATTGGTAATTAGCTGATAAAACAGCTAGTTTGGAATGCATCATTAATGAGATGTAATTAATAAATATTTAAAAACATAAAAAATAATAATTGAAAAGTGTGTCTGAGCCACTTATCAAGATGAGCAAGTGGCTGCCACCATCCACTTGCTCATCCGTTTAATTATTAAAAATAATAATATAATAATAAATTAAATAAGAATAAAAGGAACGAAGATGGAGGCATTTGTTGCCTATAAAAGCCGAAGAAAGGGAATGAAGCAGGAGAGCTAAAGCTAAGAGACGAGGGACGAAGCTGAAGAATTCCTTCTTTCTTTTTTCTTGTTTTCTTATGTAATCAATCTTTGTGTAATAGATTTCAAAAATTTGTTAAATAAAATGAGTGTTTTGTTTTCCAATATGAGTGGCTAAATTTTTTAAGCTAAGGTGAAATGTGAATCTTAAATATTCAAATTATTGAGTTAATTACTCCCTTAAGTGAGTCTTAAAATATATTTCATTTATTTATATTTTTCTTCCTTATTGGTTTCTTTTATGTCATTTTAATTTATAAATACAAATCTATTTAGATTTATTATAATGTCGACACTTCAATATAATTGTGGCACAGTAGGTACTTCGTCCTATATTTATCACACTATTGGTTAGTTAAAAAATTAAATGGCATAATAATTAACTAGTAAAAGAAATGCAAAATATAAAATTTGAGAGTGTGTTATAACTATAATTTGAAATCTGAGAGTGGATTCCCTAATCTTAGGATATTTTTAGATTGATTCAGATTAATTTCTTTTCCCACATTAAATTTTCTTAGTTTAAAAAATTAATTACCAAATTTTAAATTCTCTGTAGTTCGATCCCGGATTCACCAGGTTATATTATAACTAGATACTCTTATACTTGGAAGTAATAACACGTTTCAGTCGTGTCAATAGATCATTAGGAGGCCACCTTTCTGTCTATTCCTATGATAAAAACAGTGATGCTTGTAGGAAGGAAATAGTAAGCTATGCTTTTAATGATTTTTTATAAGTTGAGAATCCAAGCAAAGTAAGGTTGATTACTTTTAATTAAAAAATCACCTATGTGAAAGAGAAGTGGGGCTGCTTCAAAGGGAATTGTTAAGAGCTCAATTCTTAAAACTCTTGCAAAACCAGACAGATGTTTAGTCAGTAAAGTAAATATATTTCACAATAGAAGGTTCAAAAGTTGAGACCTACCTATCCTATACAGGTTTTGATCCTTTGAATTCTATTACCATAGTCAAAATGGTTTTAATATCAAAACAATCGTTAGAAAAATAGCATGAAGTGGCTATTTTATGGGCCAATTTTGAGCAAGATAAGTATTGAAAAAATATATGGATGGATAATTTGGAATCTCCTCTGTGAGCTCTTTACAATGAATTATAGAATACTCAAATTGGTGCTTAGATAAATGAGAAATTAGATCTCAAAGAGTACTCATTGGTGTGAAAATGAGGAAAAATTCCCCATGGATTTTTTAGTTAACTAATGCCCCCTTGAAATATATATATATATTGATTTGCAATTACAAAACACATCAAAATCTTAGTGATTTTCTTCTCTTCTCTCTTAAGCAAATGTTCTACAATTAGATTTCAACATAATAGAATTCAAACATTTGTTTGAAGTTCAACTGAAATAATGACGTTGTGCTGCCCACACTATTAGAATCCGTTGTATCCTGGGAGACAAACATTTATATAATTCAAGCACTGTTGTGAACGTGATGAGCCTGTTTTAAGGATACTCAAATTTTTAAGGCCTCGGGTTAGTGTAATTATTTTTTTAATATTTTTACATATTGTTGATTTATTTATTACATCATTTCTATTTCTATTTATTTCTATTTATTTTATTATTATTATTATAAAATTGTGATAAGTGTATAAGAAGCTTATTAGTCAACTTAAGTGCACTAGAAAAGTTTTAGTACCAAGACTATATACTAGGCTTGGCAATTTGATCCGACCCTATTTTTGGCCCGATTGACCCGACCTTAATTTTTAGTGATTTAACCTGAATTTTCGAGTCTCAGGTCAAGATTGGGCTAAAAGTTTTAGGCTTGAACAAATTTCAAGTCACGGTCGGGCTTAAGCTGACCCGACCTTATTTAAATTACATTGTGTGCTTTTAATTTAATTGCATTGTGTATTTTTCATGTTGGATTTTGGAATTGATTTGTGTGAGGTTAAAATGGTTGTGGAATTGAATTGTGTCTTTTTTAATTTAATCGCATTGTGTGTTTTTAAAGTTTGATTATGGAATTGAATTTAAAAAATTATGCCTATTAATTGGTTGTTTTGTGAATTATTTTGTGATTAATTGTATTGTATATTTTGCTATTGTCTTGTTAACTAAGGTGTGTGTATAGAAGAAAACATTAAAATAACATGAATATAAAACAAAACATTTAAAAATAGTTTAACATTAAAATAATATAAAAATTATTTCGGTAGGTCGGGATGGGCCTGACCCGATGTTGGCCCAATTTGGGTCGAGTTCGACCCAACCCTAACTATAAAATGTTCAGGTCTATTTAAGGTCGGGGCCAAGCCCGAGCCTGACCCGAACTTTTGTCATTCTTACTATGTACAACACCTAAGGAGGTTGGGTTTTAAGTGAGAACAGTATGATCCCTCTAATCTTTCTTAAAAACTTAATTAGTGTATTTTCGCATACCCAGTGGATGGTCTTATACCGCTTGAAAATAATAATAATAATATCATCACTACAGTAATTATATGAGTTCTGTCCCAAACCAAAATTATTTTACAAAGTAGCAAAAAGTTTGTCTAACAAATTAGCAAGCAAAACATCAACTTCTCACAATAAAGTCAATAGCTATTTTAATCAAAACAAACCGTTCAAATTTATTTGTTGGCTTATTTAAGCAAACTAATAAACCCCAGCAATATCATTAAAATTTCAGCCAACCAGCAACTCCTCAAGTATGCAAACCAATAAACCCAGACAGGTACCAATTCGACAAAAAATCTATTTAGCCATAACAGGGGTTTATAAAAAACATCATTTTCATTTACTACTTAGGGTTACTTTGAGAATAAGCAGGGTGTTATAAAATTGCCATTTTTTTAATGTTTTAATGGGGTAAATTGAGAAATGATAATTGTTCCACTCTATATAATATGTATCTTTTTCTCTTCGGGCTGGTGTTCACCTTATTCTGCCAATTTGGTCTAGTCCAAGAACCATAAACAAAGAGTTAGAGATAGATAATCTGATATTTAGAGTTTAACTTTTAGCACCCGTTAAAATTTTAACATCTTTCTTAAATACCCAACTAAAAAATTAAAAAATCAACTAATTCTAAGGCGAGGTTGTAAAAAATATTTTTATACCTATTTTTTAAATAAAATTCATGTAATAAAATATCTATGAAGTAATTTACTATTAAAGACAAAATATATACTTAATTAATTATTACTTTTTCTTTTATTTTTATCCTACTTTAAAAACAAAATTTATTTTAAGCTAAACATAATTCCATCTTAAAAAAATAATATTCATATATTTATTAAAAAATAAAGAAAACTGGTGTATAAATTTAATAGAACAGAGGAATTAAATTGAATTACCGTCTACATATGCTTTTAGGATATCTTTAATTTAGGTAAATTTTAGTATTAATTTCATGAGGAGTGAGTTAGGCTTTTACGAAATCCTTTGGCAGAGGAATATTGTAAGAATTGCATAAATACAAGTAAGCGTATAAATATGAAAAATTGCCCAATGATCATAAATTAATGGTGTATTTACTAATGGGATTAGGAAATCAGAATTCGAAACTGGAGCGGTTGATTATGTTTACTTAATAAAAAACAACAGAAAAAAATATAGACATAAAGAATTTTGTTTGAAGTAAAAAAAAATTAAAATTGATATGGATCTATCGTTAACTGTCCTCCTTGTTAATATTTTAAAAATTGCTATTACAGGAACTTTTCCTTTTTCCTAAAACTTACAACGAAAGGGATTAATCCTTTTATTGCACTCGTATAAAAAGACCCGATGCTATGATACTATATTAATTAAATTAAGTTCAAGAGGACTTAAAAGATGGACAAAAAATGAGCTAGGAAAAAGACTATTTGAACTCAACAAAATACTCATTAAATCTATATTTTTGTTGGACCAAAAAAAAAATAGGCCTAATAAGGCCCAAATAAATTTAATCTCAATAAGGCCTATCTAATAAATTTTCTCCCAATTAAGCCCACGAAGTAGTGGACAAATCACCTAGAATGATCCTACTAAGTAATAAGGCTTCAAAGCCCAAAAGGAGCCAAGGTTTTAGATTCTTATCCTAAGACAAAATTACCTAGGATAAATTAACTAGGTGGCAAGGATTCAAAACCCAAAACGTGCTAAGGTTTTAGGCTCTTATCCTAGAATGAACCTTCTAAGTTTGAAGGGTCATATGATCCCAATGTCTTAGTAAACATGACCTAAGGATAAAACGTTTCTTCTTTTAATCCGTAGACAAGTTTGTATATCCATGTGTCAATCAACATGGAAACAAAAAGACAAATGCTGCCAAATGTCACAAGAATAAGGACATTTATCACCAAAATAACTAGGATTCAAGTCAAATCAGTTTGGCCGATAAATATATCTTTCATTCTCACTAAAAGGTAAGAAAAAAGAGACTCAAAAGTAGAAAAGGATAACTTTCTCCTTCTAATCTTTTTCTTTTTAAATTTTCAAAAGTCCGATGACTGACTTGACCGTTGGAAGGTTTACGCCGGCACAACTGGCCCTCTGATCTTTTTCTTGTGTTTACAGACTATCATTAGATAAGGACATTCTGATTGCCTAAGGAAGTGAACTTTGAAGAGGATATATAAAGGCCTATCAAGATCAGCCCAAAGCATAAACTCACCATCATTAAATCCAAGAAAGATGAACCCAAGTCGTAAGGGGGTTATCCTCAGTCGAAATTTCCACATCATAAGTTGGGACAAAATATGCACCAACAGATTGGCGCCGTCTGTAGGAACTTCCGATAAAAGTCTTAGAAGCCCTACCGTGAGCATGGATGCTAACCGTGGGTACTATAACCTTGAGACTGATGATGAAAGTTCCAGAGTGGATAAGGATGTTCACTTTCGACGAAGGAGACGACAACGAGACTTAGAGGATGATGATGTGGTGCCTATCCATCCTCCTCCAAATCCTCAACTGAATTCACTTCGCCACGCTAGACGCCGAGAACAGCCTCGTGTTGTTTGATTTCAACAACAAGTAGATCAATTGGCTCGTAACTTTAATAGAATGTTCGGCCAATTTCCAGCTCAAGCTGAGGAAGGCAAGAACTCAAGTGGAGGTAATGTAGTTGATTCTGGTTCCTCTCGAACAAGGTCTAGAGAAGAGATAAGTAGAGATGATCTCAGGCATTCCCTTTACCAAAGAAGATCTAAGAGGAGAATGGCCAGAGAAGGTTTAGACTAAGGAGAGGTAGTCGATAGAGGATTACAAGAGAGAATGCAGAAACTCGAGCAAATGGTTCGAGAAATGGGCCCACTTGATGATATAACAGTAGAACCTGAGCCACCATTTACTTCTGATATAATGGTAGAAAAATATCCACCAAGGTTTCATTTACCTTAAATGGAGCCTTATGATGTATAGAGGGATCCTACTAAGCATTTAGAATTGTATCGCACCTTTATGGAAGTGCAAGGAGCATCACAAGTAATTATTTGTCAGGCATTTCCTCTTACCTTGGTAGGAGCAGCACGAAAATAGTTCCGAAGGTTACAGCAACACTCCATCTCATCTTTCAAAGATTTGAGTAAAAAATCCACCTCTCACTTCCGAAATGCCTGACAAAGAGGAAAACCAGTGACTTATCCCTTGACTGTCAAACAACAGGAATAAGAGACCTTAAAAGACTATATTAAAAGGTACAATAATGAGATCACCCAAGTATATGGTTATAATGATGGCAAAGCACTTTTTGGTATTATAGAGGGATTTAGGATGGGAAAACTATGTTAGTCAGTTTTGAAAAGACCACCCACTTCTTACTCTGAGATGCTTGCAAGAGCTGAGAAGTATACTAATACGGAAAAAAGAATCAATAATAGAAATCAAGAGAAATGAGAACCAAGTAAAGAAAAGAAAAAGAAAGATGATTGAAGAGAAAGAAAGGTTAGCAGACCTGATCAATCTCTAAGAATAGATCAATTTCATCCTGGGGAACCCTCTGAAGTTTGAGACATTTGTCCTCGGTTAACCTCTCAATTCACTAACTTTATAGAGCTTAACACTCCTCGGGAGCAAATTCTAATGCAGGTAAGAAATCCAACTTTGTTTAGAACCCCACCTCGTATGAGGACGAATCCATCCCGAAGAAATCCAAACAAGTATTGTCATTTTCATAAAGATCATGAGCATGACACCTCAGAGTGCTTGAGCTTAAGGAACAAATAGAAAGCCTAGTTCGACAAGGACAACTACAGGAGTATGTAAGCAATCTTGAGGATCGAGTGAAGTGTGAGCAACCAGAATCTTCAAGGAAGAGAAAAGAAAAGAAGAAGAAGATAGTGATGAAAAACATGTCTGATGTTAATCACATTTGGGGAGGACCGGCTGTAGGAGATTCTAGGAAGTCAAGGAAAAATCTATCTTGCCAAACAAGACATGAACCCGATGGTCCCGAGGTTAATTTGACTAATCAATCTCAAGGATCAATGGTTCGTGATACACCAATAATCTTCTCCGAGGATGACGCTAAAGGAGTTTATCATCCTCATTGTGATGCTTTAGTTGCACCCTCCCTGTAGCAAATAAACGTCTTCATCGGATTCTTATTGATAATGGGAGTTTAGCTAATAGTTTATTCTTATCAACCTCTGCACGAATGGGGTTAGAAAAATCACAGTTGAAACCTTACACTACTCCACTTCATGGGTTCGCAAGAGGAAGTGTAGTTCCTAAAGGAGTTATAGAACTCACAGTGTTTTTTAGAAAAATCCCAACTAAGGTGACCACTATGGTTAACTTTATCATGGTTGATCAACCAAGTTCTTATAACGCTATCTTAGGGAGGCCGACTCTTTATGCTCTAAAAGCAACAACTTCAATTTACCATTATACGTTGAGGTTTCCAACGGAAGCTGGGGTTGGAATCGTTCGAAAAGAGCAAAAAGAAACAAGGGAGTGTTATAAGATAGTGTTCAGAATGGGCAAAGAAACTCTTCAAATCACAAACCTTGATCCTGGGACAGTGAAAAATAATCAAAGGGCGATCCCAGTTGATGACTTGGAAGATTTTCCACTTGGTGAAGATCTGAGTAAAGTCGTGAAGATTGGAAGTCGATTGCTTGATCCGCTGAAGAAACAACTTGTTAGCTTTCTGAAAAAGTATTGTGATGTGTTTGCTTGGACGCATGATGATATGTCGGACATTGATTCTAGGGTAATAGTACATCGTTTAAGTACTAACCCAAAGATGAAACTAGTTCGACAGAAAAGAAAAAGTCTGAACGTCGAAAGATCTCTGGCTGTGAAAGAAGAAGTAGATAAACTTCTCAAAGCTAGTTTTGTTAAGAAGGCAAGGTATCCTGAGTGGCTAGCCAATGTTGTGATGGTGAAGAAAGCTAATGGGAAGTGGAGGATGTGTGTAGACTTTACTGATCTTAACAAAGCTTGCCCTAAGGATAGTTTTCCTTTGCCGATGATCAACTAGTGGATGCTACAGCTGGGCATAGACTACTAAGTTTCATGGATGCATACTCAGGATATAATCAAATAATGATGCATGAACCTGACTAAGAAAAGACTGCTTTATCACTAATCGAGATCTCTATTGCTATAAGGTTATTCCCTTTAGACTCAAGAATGTTGGAGCCACCTATCAAAGGTTGGTAAACAGTATGTTCGTTCAAAAAATTGGGTATACCATGGAGGTTTATATAGATGATATGCTCACCAAGAGCCTTAAGCCTGAAGATCATGTAAAAGATTTATAAGAAACCTTTAATGTCCTTAAGAAGTACAAAATGCGGTTGAATCCAGCTAAATGTGCATTTGGTGTGACGTCAGGAAAATTCCTTGGCTTCATAGTAAGTCAAAGAGGTATTGAGATCAATCTTGAGAAGATCTAAGCTTTGGTTAACATGAAGTCTCCAAAGAATGTTAAAGAAATTCAAAGGTTGACGGGTCAAGTAGCAGTCCTGAACCGTTTTGTCTCTCGAGCCACAGATAAGTGCCTTCCTTTTTTTAAGGCTCTTAGAAAAGGAAAAGAGATGAAGTGGACTAAGAAATGTGAAAAAACATTTCAAAAGCTTAAGGAATATCTAGGAAGCCCTCATTTGCTTGTTAAGCCACTTCAAGGCGAGTCTCTCTTCCTCTATCTTGCGGTGCCTGAACATGCCACTAGCTCTGTCCTTGTCCGAGAAGATGATAAAGTGCAAAGGCCTATATACTATACAAGTAGAGCATTGGTTGATGCAGAAACAAGCTATCTAAGGCTTGAAAAGATTGTTCTAGCCTTGATTGTTTCAGCAAGAATGTTAAGGCCTTATTTCCAGGCTCATACAATAATCGTCCTCACTGATCAGCCAATTATACAAGTTTTAGCTAAGCATGATATTTCAGGAAGGATGACTAAATAAGCTATTGTGTTTGGAGAGTTTGACATCTTATATCATCCTAGGACATCTTTGAAAGGGCAAGCAATGGCAAACTTCATTGCTGAGTTTACAGAAGGAGATACAATATCGCTTGATCCTAAAGAGAAGCATCAAGATAAATAGTCTCTCTATGTTGATGGATGCTCTAGTAAACGAGGATGTGGTAGTGGTTTTATAGTAATCACTCCAGACAATGTTGAGATTGGATGCGCTTTTAGATATGACTTTAATGCTACCAACAATGAGGCTGAGTATGAAGCTCTTCTGACTGGCCTTAGGCTAGTTCGGGCATTAGGTGCAAAGGATTTACTTGTCTTTAGTGACTCTCAGTTGGTAATTAATCAAGTCATTTGCAACTATACTGCTCGAGATTTCAATATGATTGCATATATTGATCGAGTTAATGAGTTGCTAAGGGACTTCAATTATGAGGTGAAACAAATTCCTCGGGAGCCAAACACATGAGTTGATGCATTAGCTCAATTGGCTTTCTAAGATCAGTTCTAGTAGTCATCACCACAATATTTTTGGTCATTTTTTATACTAGGTCTTGTTGAACTAAGAAAAACCTACAAAGTGAAAATGACTATAATTGCTCTCCTAAGGATAGCAATAAATAATAAAAGTAATGAATAAATAAATACTCACAGAAAGTTGTCGGAAAGTCGTAGGAAAATCACCAGAAAGTCGACAAAAGGCCGCCGAAAATTCGTTGCCAGCCATTATGAACACCACCGTCGGGCACCTTGACAACTTTTCTCTCTAACCTCTTCTCTTTTCTCTTGTAAACTATTACATGAGCTAGGATAATGGGAAATGAGGCATTATATAGGAGAGGAAGAGGATCTTAGCCAAATAAAGAGGATTTGCAATTAAGATAATTAATGATAAGAATCAAATATTCTTTAAAAGGAATCAAATCCTCTTAAGATAGTTTAAATCTCCAAAAATTATTCTAGGATGGAAATAAAATTATCCAAAGATGGAAAGAATAATCCTAGGATGGAAATTGAATCATCAAGGAATCATCCTAGGATGGAAATAAAATTATCCAAATATGGAGAGAATAATCTTAGGATGGAAATTAAATCATCAAGGAATCATCCTAGGATGGAAATAGAATTATTATCCTAGGATGGAAATAAAATTATCTAAGAATGGATGGAATCATCCTAGAATGGAAATAAAATTATCCAAAGATGGAGAGAATAATCTTAGGATGGAAATTGAATCGTCAAGTAATCATCCTAGGATGGAAATAAAATTATCCAAAGATGGAAAGAATAATTCTAGGATGGAAAGAATAATTCTAGGATGGAAATTAAATCATCAAGGAATCATCTTATAATGGAAATAAAATAAAAAAATATAAATAATAAAAATCCTTGGAAAAATCCTCCTAAGGATGAAATCTAAGGAAAATAATTTCCTTAAAGAAAATCATCCTAGGATAAAATCCTCCTAAGGATAAAATCTAAGGAAAATAATTTTTTTAAAGAAAATCATCCTAGGATAAAATCCTTCTGAGGATAAAATTTAAGGAAAATTCCTTCAAATGATGAAATCTAAGGAAAATTTCCTTAAAGAAAATCATCTTAGGTTGAAATCCTCATAAGGATAAAATTTAAGGAAAATTTCTCTTAAGGATGAAATCTAAAACAAAAAATTTTCCTTAAAAAAAATCATCTTAGGATGAAAATCCTCCTAAGGATCAAATTTAAGGAAAATTCCTCCTAAGGATGAAATCTAAAAAAAATTTCCTTAAAGAAAATCATTTTAGGATAAATCCTCCTAAGGATAAAATTTAAGGAAAATTCCTCCTAAGGATGAAATGTAAGGAAAATAATTTCGTTAAAGAAAGTCATCCTAGGATAAAATCCTCCTAAGGATGAAATCTAAGGAAAAATTCCTTAAAGAAAATTATCTTAGAATAAAATCCTCTTAAGGATAACATTTAAGGAAAATTCCTCCTAAGGATGAAATCTGAGGAAAATTTCCTTAAAGAAAATCATCTTAGGATGAAATCCTTCTAAGAAAAAAATTTAAGAAAAATTTCCTTAAAGAAAATCATCCTAAGATAAAATCCTCCTAAGGATAAAATTTAAGGAAATTTTCTCCTAAAGATGAAATCTAAGGAAAATTTCCTTTAAAAAATCATCCTAGGATAAAATTCTCATACGGATAAAATTTAAGAAAAATTCCTCCTCAGGATGAAATCTAAGGAGAATTTTCTTGAAGAAAGTCATCCGAGGATAAAATCTTCCTAAGGATAAAATTCTTGGAGAAAATCCTCCTAAAAATAATTAAAAAATAAATAATAAAAAGAAAGTCTAAATTTTTTATTTTAAAAATTTTAGACTTAGGGGGGGGAATTGTTGGACCAAAAATAAAATAGGCCTAATAAGGCCCAAATAAATTTAATCTCAATAAGGCTCATCTAATAAATTTTCTCCTAATTAAGCCCACAAAGTAGTGGACAAATCACCTAAAATGATCCTCCTAAGTAATAAGGCTTCAAAGTCCAAAAGGAGCCAAGGTCTTAGATTCTTATCCTAAGGCAAACCACCTAAGATAAATCAACTAGGTGGCAAGGATTCAAAGCCCAAAACGTGCCGAGGTTCTAGGCTCTTATCCTAGGACAAACTTCCTAAGTTTAAATGCACATATGATCCCAAGGTCTTAGTAAAAATAACCTAAGGATAAAACGTTTCTTCCTTTAATCCGTAGATAAATTTGTACATCAATGTGTCAATCAACATGGACATGAAAAGACAAATGCTGCCAAATGTCACAAAAACAAAGACATTTGTCACCAAAATAATTAGGACTCAAGTCAAATCAGTTTGACCGATAAATATGTCTTTCATTTTCACTAAAAGGTAAGAAAAAAGAGACTCAAAAGTAGAAAAGACTAACTTTCTCTCTCTAATCTTTTTCTTGTGTTTTCTAGAGGTGTTTAGAATCCAATCCGTGGATTGGATATAGATTGAAAAATTAAAAATCCGTAGTTAATGGATTGGATATGGATTTACTTCTGTAAATCCATAAAAATCCGTGAATCCGCAAAAAAAAATTATTTATTTAGTTAAAAAATTATTATTAATTTAATTAAAAAATATTATAAATGTGACATTACATAGTTACATAAACACTATAACATATCTTAGCCATTACCCAATAATAATATAAAATAAAAAATAATTAAATAATTAAATATACAAATATAACTTGTAAAAATTGTAAAACAAAATAAAAAGAAAGTCATACGCACTAGTAAAAGCAACCTAAGAGCATTTCCAAAAGGTTCTATAAATTTTACTCTCCAAATATTTATTTGCTTACCTATGTGGTGAGGTAAGTTTTGGGCTTTGAATCTAGGTAAGTTTTGGAATCTGCGGATCGGATGCAGATTTGACTCAATCCATATCCAATCCATACGTCTGCGGATCGGATGCGGATTTGACTCAATCCATATCCAATCCATACGTCTGTGGATCGGATGCGGATTTTACTTAATCCATATCTGATCCACCATTTTGCACATTAGTTTCCGATAAGAACCAGTCCTTGAATGTCCATCATGGTGAGGCCTCTCGTATTGGTAACTTCCTCGGTTTCTCAGTCACAAAGGATCTTGGGAAGTATCTTGGCATGCCTTTGCTTCATTCACGAGTAACAAGGAATACTTATCATGATATTATTGACAAGGTTGAAAAACAGCTTTCCGGTTGAAATGCTTCTCAGCTATCTCTGGAGGGTAGAATTACGCTTACTCAGTCTGTTTTACAAGCAGTACCGGTTTACGCCATGCAAACGTCGGAAATTCCAGCCGGGGTAATTAATAAGCTTAATCAGATCTGCAAGCGTTTTATATGGAGTGGGTCGGACGAGCGTAGAAAGATGAGTCTTATCAGTTGGGATAAGGTTTGTCAACCAAAAATTTGTGGAGGCTTAGGGCTTAAAAATCTGGAGATGATGAACAAAGCCTTAATGATGAAATTAGCTTGGGGTCTGATTTCTGAACCAACAAGTCTTTGGTGTAGAGTGCTCTATACCAAATATGGTATAAAGCACTCGGACTTCCCTCTTGCCTTACCAACTGGCAATGGGTCGCATTTGTGGAAATCAATTGGCAAGGTTTGGTCAGATACTCTAAAAAGGCTTCGGTGGAATATAGGAAATGGAAAGAGGGTTCGTTTTTGGTTGGATTGTTGGGCTACTAAGAACAAACCCTTGAGCTCTTATGCAACGGCTCCTATTCCCAGCGAGAGATTAATGGATTTAGTTGCTGATTTTGTCGATGCTAATGGCAACTGGCGCTGGGATTCTTTTGAGCATCTTCTTCCGAATTGCATTATTTTAAAAATTGCAGCTGTTCAGCCACCAATGGAAGGAAAGGGCGATGATAAATTCTTTTGGGCTAGTTCTCAACGGGGGGACTTCTCTGTCAAGTCGGCCTATATGGCTATTACTGAAAACGAAAATGGTATCGAAAACTCTAGGTGGAACATTGCTTGGAAATGGAAGGGACCGCCTCATGTGCAGACCTTTATATGGCTTGCCCTACATGATCGCTTGAAGACAAAAGCTGAGATTGGACGAAGACACATCTATATTGACTGGACCTGTGACCAATGTGGGGTGGCGTCAGAGACCACGCTTCATGTACTTCGTGACTGTTTTATGGCAAAAAGGTTATGGAACCAACTTCTCCCAAGTGCGTGGCGGCAACCTTTTTTCTCTTCAAATCTTGTTGATTGGTTAACTCTTAATTTGAGCAGTAACCAGTGCTTGGCAAATGGTTTGGAGTGGTCTTGTGTGTTTGGAGTAGCGATATGAAGGCTATGGTTTTGGCGAAATCAAAACCAGTTTAATAAGATATCAACGGATTCAACCAGCATGGCTCGTGATGTTCTTATTCGGGCAGAGGAGATCATTAACTCGAACAAATCTGGTCTAAATGCTTCGGCAAGAAAAGTGGAAAAATGGATTGGGTGGCAGCCCCCTGTTTGGCCTTGGTGCAAACTTAACTCTGATGGAGCATGTAAAAAAAATGGAGGCTCTTTTGCTGAAGGAGTTATCTGAGATTCCAACGGCCATTGGGTTAGTGGATTTGCAATGAATCTTGGGTCTTGTTCGATCACAGTTGCCGAACTTTGGGGGGTTTATCAAGGTCTGGTTATGGCTTGGGACCACGGTGTTCGCTGGCTGCTTGTTGAAGTCGATAGTCTGTGCGTGGTTCAAATGCTGAATAATTTTGAAGAAATGACAAATGAATACTCTCCTTTGGTTTCGTCCATCAAAGAGCTTATACATAGGAATTGGAGCATTTCTGTGAACCATATTTACAGGGAGGCAAATTATGTTGCGGACTCGATTGCGAATTATGCTTCTAACCTTCCGATTGGCCTTCACAGATTGAGTAGCCCCCCGGCTTCTGTTACTTCTTTTCTTCTTCATAATATGTATGGGGTGGTTCATCCCCGCTTAGTGCCTTTGTAGCTCTTTTAACAGAGCCCCTATTGAATTAAAAAAAAAAGAAGAGTGAAAAAATATATTATTCTCCAAAAGACTCTTTAAATAGAAATGAGTTAATATTTTTTTAATTAAATAACTATTTTTTAAAGGAAAAATCAATAGTAATTAAAGTTACCCCTCTCTCTTTCTCCAACAAAAAGTAATAAAATATAAATTAAAGAGTAAGAAAGCAATTCTCCAAATTTGAAGAGAGATGATTATTTATTATTTGAAGAATCTTAATTTGAGTATCTTTTGGAGTCTTAAATTCAGATGTGGCTATTCAAATAAGTAATAAAATCTTATTTGAAGAGTCTTTTGGTGATGCTTTAACATAACGCCAAGTTACAAATAATTTACAAAGTCACTCAAAAGTAAAGTAACATAATGCCAAGTCACCAACAATTTGCAAACAAAAAATCCTAAACTTCCCCGCCGTCACACACACTAGTAACACCCAATACTGGTTCGATACACTCTCAACACTGATTTCAAGGACGTCAGCTGTGCGATTCCGGCCAGAGCAAGCCATCTTCTTCCTTGAGTCCATCGAGCCACTTCACAATCACTGGTTCCAGCCTAACAATTGCACTATCACAACCTTCAAGATCGCCACCCGTACGGCTTCTCCTGGTTCCCATTGCTGACGGCTTCGTAATCACCACTTTTTGATATGTGCAACAATCTTGGTGAAGGATCAAACTGTATTTGGTTTCAGAAACTTCGTCATTTTAATTAATTGTGGCTTTATTTGAACAATTAATTTCGGTGTTATATTAATGTGTTATTGTAACTTTATTTGAACAATTAATCTTAGTGTGTTATATTTTGAAACTTTGAACGTATTATTGTAGTTTTATTTGAACAATTAATCTTAATGTGTTATATTTTAAAACTTTGAATGTATTATTTTATCTTTATTTAAACAATTAATTTGTTTAAACTTTATTCAATTTTAAATTTAATCGGTAGTAAAATTATTTTTATATTAGATTTTTTTTATTTCATTAGTTCATGAATTGAAGAGAACTAAAAATTTTTAATTTGGAAACTAATGTGCAAAATGGTGGATCAGATATGGATTAAGTAAAATCTGCATCCGATCCACAAACGTATGGATTGGATATGGATTGAGTCAAATCTGTATCCGATCCGCAGACGTATGGATTGAATATGGATTGAGTCAAATCTGCATCCGATCCGCAGATGTATGGATTGGATTTGGATTGAATTTAATCAATCCGTGGATTGGATTGGATTGAAAATTTATAATCCGCAACATAATGGATCGGATATAAATTGATGTCTAATCCGTAAAATCCGATCCGCGAACACCCCTAGTGTTTACAAACTATCATTAGACAAAGACATTCTGATTGCTTAAGGAAGTGAACTCTGAAGAAGATATATAAAGGCCCATCAAAATCAGCCCAAAGCATAAACTCACCACCATCAAATCCAACAAAGAGGAACCCAAGTCCTAAGGGAGTTATCCTCAGTCGAAATTTCCACACATAAGTTGGGACAAAATCTACACCAACAATTTTAATTAAATTTTATATTACTAAAAGATTTATAATATAAATTATCATTAAAGGCAAAATTATATATTAAAGAAAAAATTTACTTTCTATATCGCTGTTGAATCCATCCATAAAATTGTTCATAGTGAATGATAAACACTCATTTTTTCCATAAACCCCAAAATTTCCAATTAGTATCAAACAAATTTAGATTAATCTCCAGTTCTTAAAGCTCCACCAAATGCATAAATGGTTCTTCAAATAAGTTCGACCAAAGACTGACAGCATAGGTCACAAAAAAAAAAAAGGGGCTCCAAGTAGATTAATTGCCCACAAACTAATAAGCCTTCAGCCAGTTATCTTGACAAGTTATTTCAACTTCTATTTTGATATCATTTGCAAATTAAAGCAAGAAAAAACTAGAGAAAAGCAGAAAAGTTTCTTCACTATTCGAATTTGTTTGCACAAATAAAAAGTTAACCATAATATTGAAATTAGTTTTACTAAATTCTATATTCAATTCTATACGGACAAATATTGGGTAGCTTGATATCAAACCTGTAAATTGAAATCGGTATGCAAATTGGAAATAGTTTTAAATTATAGCGAGTTTGTTTGGTAAAAAAAAGATCGAAAATAAGAATTTAGTATTAAAGGGCATATTTAGCATTTAAATTTGTTTATTGGGTGAAATCATCATTTTTAAATTTTAATATTAAATTTATTTAGATAATTGGTGTAAAAAGTATTTTAATGGGTTTAAATATCTCTATCGAGAGAATGCTTTTATTTTAATTTTCTTCGGTTAAGTTGTAAATTTGAAGTGGTGGGGTTTTTCCAGGACGTCTGAGGGGTGTTAGAAGCACGACTCCGATATTTATCTATAACGTCTTCCTCCCAAAAAGATCCTTGATGCTCCGATAGGAATTGTACCTTATCACCTTCATCACCGTTCCTCAACATGCCTATAACTCGTCTAATTTTAGCTTATCCATATTTGATAACGATCAGTCTTAAACATCCATATAAAACGAACGATTTTATCTGCTCATCCGCTCATTTGGTTTGTGCTTATGGTTGGTATAAAACGAACGATTTTATCTGCTCATCTGCTCATTTGGTTTGAGCTTATGGTTGGTGAATAACATAACATGTAGATAGTGCAGCCATAAAAGTGAATGTGATATAAAGTAAAGTAGATTCCTTTACTTTATATAAAGTAGAGCCTGAGTTGTAAAGTAGATTCCTTAGATAGGATCAACAATGTGGTGTGTAATAGTCTTCACTTGCCTATAAAAGGGAAGGTTTGGTTAGAGTCGAGGCATCGAGTCTTGGAGCCTCTTATTGTATTGCAAATCTCTCATTGCTATTAATGAATCAACCAACCTTCTGTTGGTAGTTTTAGAATTGGTAAGGAGTGAGTTGTAAAGTAGATTCCTTGGCATATGTGTGCACAAAGAGGGATGCCTTCCATCAAGTTGGCATTTTTCACATGGATATAGGGCTTTGGTCTCTGTAGGGAAAGAGACTGATACCCTTCCTTCTTGCAACCTGCTAATCTTTGGAAGGCATCCTTATCGCTAAGGAATCTACTTTACAACTCACTCCTTACCAATTCTAAAACTACCAACAGAAGGTTGGTTGATTCATTAATAGCAATGAGAGATTTGCAATACAATAAGAGGCTCCAAGACTCGATGCCTCGACTCTAACCAAACCTTCCCTTTTATAGGCACAAGGGAAGCACTATTACACACTATGTACATTGTTGATCCTTATCGCTAAGGAATCTACTTTACAACTCACTCCTTACTTTATATAAAGTAAAGGAATCTACTTTACTTTATATCACATTCACTCTTTATGTCACACTCACTCTTTACTTATCCTTATCTCTAAGGAGAGTACAAAATACATACTAATACAATATATTATTATCACCAATGCTTCTGCTGTAGGGTCCACTAAGCTTCCGCTACAGTCCCGAGTTTCCACTTGTCGGTGTGCTCCGTCCTGACCTGTGATTCCACCGTTCTTCAGAAGCTGCCTCCATATCATCTGCAAGCTTCTGCCAATCTATATTCTCTGGTTGGGGATTTAGGTCTTCTTGGGGCCATTCCTGGTGGTCCAACCAGTCAGCCATTTCTTCAAGCTCGTTCCTCCATCTGTCAATTTCTGGTGTTTCCAGATAACTGACCTCTCCTGGTCTGCCATGTCGAGTGAGGTAATCATTATACCTCTGTTGCATGTCAGCTGCTTCTCCTTCATCTCCATGGAGCTTGAGATTCCTGATCTCTTCACGATAATAGAGATCTGGAGTGTTGCAGACTTGTGGGGATACAGGACTATGGGTATTATACATGGGAACAGTCCCGTATACCTCTGCAAGTGTCTTTCTTGCATTCCAGCAACCCGTCCACATGGAGTCAATTTCTTTGACACAACTTAAAAGTAATTTTAAACTCCCAAGTATAGGAGTGCCTTGTTGTATTATAGCTCGGTGAGTCCGAGGTCGATCCACAGAGAAAAGATTTAATTTGTTTATTTTATTTTATCTAAAAATTGAAATTAAAACTTAAATATAAACAACTTAATTTAAATGAAACTATGAAGTTGAACTAGTTAGGGTTATGGATCCATTCTTAGAAATAAATAAGACTTAATAAATTCTTTTTGCCATTTTTTAAAGATTTATTACCCAAAAGATTAATTATATAAATTATTATTATTTTCCCTTTAATTTTATGATGGATTAAGTATTTATTGTGCCAAAATTTAATTTGTCTACAATAAGTCAAAATACCATTTTACCATACCTTATATTAAGATCTTAAGAATTTATTGTGCCAAATTCATTTGTTTGTCTACAATAAATCAAAATTTCAAAATATAAAATATGTATAAGATTAAATAGAAAATAATTTAATTTATAAAATTAAAAATAGAATTTGATTAAATCATATTTATTTCCTAAGAGTTTCACCTTCTCTAACTAATATTATTTAGTTAAGCATAATTGAAACAAAAAAATATTAAAATTAAATTACTTATAATTGAAAGTAATAAAAACAACTAAAATTGAAAATAAAACTAATTTTATTTATAAAAATAATTATACAAAATATTAAAAACACACCTTAGAATCAAGATTACAGGGAGATGGAGAGAATTTGAGAAGAAGAGAGTTGTAGAGAGAGATTAAAAACATAAAAATGAGGCTCTATTTATAGAAAAATAAATTCATAATCCAGTGCTTTGCGGTCCATCATAAGCTTCATGCATGTGCTCCTCACAACCTTTAGATCAATATCCAATGGCTGGTCAAACTTCAAAAGTCAACATCACACATGGCATCATTTGACTCGTCCGATTTGTCCAAAGAACGGTTGAGATTTGGCGGGTTAATGGGTGGATCGGGTCGACCCGAATACAAAGATTCGGATCCTGCAACTTGATTTACCAACTACTGCCACGTGGCACAATCATGGCCATTGAATCATGAACGGTTGAGATTCAGTCAAAATTGCCAGCTATCCCATGCACTCAAGTCTATTGTAAACTCATTTCAGCATCCAATAAGAGCTCAGTCAACAGGAAAAGTCAACTCTTTTTAACCAGCCCCGATTTTTAGCCGATCTTGACTGATCTTAAAGTTTTCGAACCTCCGAAATCCAAATTTCACCTCGGTTTAACTGTTTGGAGCCTCGATTTACGTGAAATTAATATTTTTCCTAATAAATACACAAAAATACACAAAATTAGATATATTTAAAACATAATTAATAATTTCTAATATATTACATAAACACAAATATAAATTATAAATTAAACATAAAATAACATTATTATCGCTTGATAATTATACAGTTTTTGACACTAATCACACTTCAACCAGCTTATTGCTAGCCCCTAGCAATTAAAGCGTTATATTAAATTAAGATTTACAAAATTCACATGTAAATTAATAGTTGTTCATCTATCCTCTAAACTACCAAATAAATGAACTCTCCTAAATTTCTTTACCTCGTTGATGTTCACTCATTATCCGAATATCATCAAACATTCTTTTTGTGCTCAAGTAATTAACACAATACTTATGGGATTTCATTAAAAGAAAAACAACATTTTCGTTCCAAAATTCATTAGAAATTCTATCTTTAGGCAGAGATTATTCACACATATTTTTAAAATATTACATTTTTAACCCGTGTAGCGAGTTTTAGGTCAGTGACTCCCAGACCAGTTGGCCTTAGGGCACTAGGTGTTGAAGCACCCCAACGGACTTAATTACTCGGGTTTCTAATAAATAAGTAAACAATATATCTATAACCCATGTAGCGAGTTTTAGGTCAGTGACTCCCTGCACCGATTGGCCTTAGGGCACTAGGTGTTGAAGCACCCCTATGGACTTAATTACTCGGGTTCTAGATATAGCAAAATTAAAAATATTCATTTTTTTCTTTTTTCTTTTTCATTTTTTTTTTGTTTTTTTTTTTGTTGTTTTTTTTTTTTTACAATATACACTTTCTACTACCTTAGATGTTATCCCCAATAAATCAAAAGAACTAAATGCTGCAAAAATTTTAACTTACAACCCACTAGTATGTGTTATAGTGTGTGTGTGAAGAATGATTCAATAATATCTGTTAAATGAGTAAACAATTAAATTTCTTAATAACCAAGTGGAGAGTTCACAAATTTGAGTAATTCAAAGAAAAGGGAACAAAAACAATTTACTATGAATTTCAAAATCAAAATATAATACAACAAGACTATTAGGATGCGTCTCAAAAGTCGTAACTCTTTACACAGCCATCCTCGACAAAAACAAAAACGTTTTTTTTTTTTTTTTTTAGGAAAAAAACAAACACATATTTAAAAACATACGTCAATTATCCCCACCTCCAACCTAATCTAAACATTATCTTAACATTTTTTTATTTTACAAAAAAAACTAATAATAAAAGAAGAAGAAGAGGAGATCTCACCTGAACTTGATGCAGAAGCTTAAAAGCAGATAACAAAGAACAAGAAAAAGTCAAGTTTTTTTTTTTTTTTTTTAAAATAACACTCCTAAGATTAAGAAGATGCGTTTCTAGAGATACTACATTCTCCATATCCAGCCATCTTCGACTCAAATTTAGTCCTAAGTTAGTCAACCCTAAGTTAAGAAGATGCGTTTCTAGAGATACTACATTCTCCATATCCAGCCATCTTCGACTCAAATTTAGTCCTAAGTCAGTCTTTACAGAAAAAAATTTTGTAAAAACATCACCAGGACTAAAACATTCTACAAATATCAACTATTCCCTCCCCCCAACCTGAAAGAGACATTGTCCTCAATGTTTTAAAAGGAAAGAGAAAGAGTTTAGAAGATAACACATGACACTAATATTTACAGACAGAGAGTTAAATCTAATTTGCACTTCTTATTACTGCTACTGCTACCATCATCAGTCGACCAATTCAAATAAAAAAGTCTTTGGATCCTGCTCTCAGTGTATAAGCTTGTAAAAGATCAAGTAGCTCATTAGCAGTAGAAGCAGAGATAAAGAGTTTTTTTACAGAATATGGAAGAAAATGATTCTTTATTGCATGGTTAATAAAAGTTAGCAAGCCATCATAAAAATTATTAACATTTAACAAACCGATGGGTTTTTGATGAATGTTCAAATGGGCCCAAGATGCAAATGTAATCGAGTGCCTCAAAAGTTGCAAGATCTCCCGCAAGAAAATGAAAGCATCAAAGATGATTTAACATTTCGTATATTCTCTCTTGCATACTTGATACCACTAATTCTTCTCCAAATGGTGGGCCAGACATGCATACTAGCGGTTTCATGGCTTTTGGGATTATGCCTAGTACTTGGCTTCCGCTAGTAAAAGCAACCTTTCGAGACAAGCCTTGATAACCCTCGTTTACCTCCTCCATATACAAGATGCGCTTTCTCTCTCGCTATGACACGACCAAGATCTACAAATGCTGCTTGAACGAACTCTTTGTACTTTCCATAGTGAAACCTGAAAGCACACAAATGTTTTTGAATTCTTTACTCAAGATGCTTTGCCATTGGACTAATCTTTCAAAAACAAGTTGTGAGTGTTTGAAAAACGAGCTTATATTTAAAGATCTTGGTGACGAAATAGTAAGAAACAAAAATGGGTTGGCATATTTGTCAAATCTTTGAGTAAAGCTCGTGGCTCAATAATTCAAAAGCAAACAAGAAAAGGAAAAAAATAGTGATTAAAAAGCAAACAAAAGAATTAAAAACAACAGAAAAGAAAACAAATATTATTGAATACAAAATCACACCACTAAATGCAATAATGCAAATGATAAAATAACTGTAAAGTAAAAAGATATTTACTGGTAGTTGTGATTGTGGCTCACATCTTCCTCTGGTTTTACGTCCAGCAACGGCTTGAACGCCCTCTATAGGTCGAGGATAGGCTTCCCATTCAGTTTTCTTATAAACTGACAAACAGGGTCTTTTTTTGTCAGATTCCCAAGAATAAACTGTGCACTTTTTGTTTGGAATAGTCTTATAACCTGTGTATCACATATTGCACATGTCCACTTCGATACGTCTCAAGAAATCGTAAGGTATTATCTAACGATTCTTTACTCATGCCATTTTTAACAAACTTAATTTTATCTTCACGAGTATCATACACTATTCTTAAAGATTTACAAACTTCTCGTTTGCAACTAAGTCGTACACAATTATGACATTTTGAGCCAAGTCTTTTAGCTCTCTTTTTTTTAGCAAATGTACTTTTACCAAAACCAGGCATTTAAGAAACAAATAGATCAGAAAACTCACCTGCTAATCGGACCTTTACTTCAATTAACCAACGAATGTCAGAAGGAATGCCATTAATCATTAACAAACGCAGCCGTTCACAACGAGCTTTGTAAATTTTCCTGAGGGTATTCTGAGGGAGAGAGGGAAAATGCTTATGCAGTTTATGTTGTATTTCTTCCATGTTTGATTTTGGGGTTTCAGTTATTGTGGGAAACTGAAGATACCGACTTAAGAGTCACGGAGTACCGTTATCCGCCATTTATACGGGAAAATAAATCAAAACACACCAAAATCAAATCTGCAAAATCAAATCAAACGTGAAAGCGAACAAAAAGAAACTTACAATGTAAAAGGAAAATGAATTTACATGCGTCCTCTTATTGAGTTAACCTCAAGCTCCAATTGAATACTATATATACCACTCTCTACTGCTTCCCGAGTTGGCTTTCTTGGTTTTCAACATAGGACACCAATTCCGGTGGTTGCAGATCCCAAAGTGGGTGTGATTTACAGCTTCGTATCAGGCTTTTTAAGTGAAATTTTATACGCAGAAATGTTCTCATTTGTTTGAACATGAAATCTCTTAGTGAAGTACTCATGATGTAAATGAAAGTTGGTGAGAGAAAGTACAACTTTCTAACAATCACGCTTACACAAGAAAAAGTAATGCTAAGAAATATGTACAGGGCATCAATCAAAAGAGAAAGAAAAAAAAATGAAACGGCAAAATAACAGTAAACAAAACAAAAGAAACAGAATTCAATCATTCATTAACGACTCAATCAAGAAGTGGTGGGTCACCCAAATTGATTTCGGTGTCTTCTTCACGTGGTTGGTATTCCAGATAGGGCTTTATTCTTTGTCCGTTAACTTTAAATGTGACATTATTTTTGGGATTCTCAATTTCTACAGCCCCATGTGGATATACATTTTTTACAATAAATGGGCCACTCCATTTTGACTTTAACTTCCCTGGAAATAAATGGAGACGAGAATTATAAAGCAACACTTTTTGACCAATCTCAAATGTTTTTCGAAAAATTCTTTTATCATGTAATGCTTTTGTTCTTGCCTTAATAATTCTTGAATTTTCATATGCATCATTCCTTAATTCCTCAAGTTCATTCAATTGTAATTTTCGCACATTACCAGCATCATCCAAATTTGAATTAAAAACTTTAATAGCCCAAAATGATTTATGTTCAAGTTCAACAGTAAATGACAAGGTTTACCATAAATTAACCGATAGGGTGACATTCCTAATGATGTTTTAAATGCAGTACGGTAGGCCCAAAGTGAATCATTAAGTCTAAGAGACCAATCTTTTCGGTTTGGGTTAACCGTTTTTTCTAAAATTTGTTTTATCTCCCTATTTGCTAATTCAACTTGACCATTTGTTTGAGGATGATAAGGGGTAGCAATTTTATGTGTAATTCCATATTTCTTCATTAAAGACTCAAATGACTTATTACAAAAATGCTTACCCCCTCACCGATAATGGCTCGAGGGATTCCAAATCGACTTAAAATGTTTTCTCTTAAAAATTTAACCACAGTTTTACTATCATTATTTCGACAAGAAATTGCTTCAATCCATTTTGAGACATAATCAACTGCAACTAATATATACACAAATCCAAAAGATGATGGAAACGGACCCATGAAATCAATTCCCAACAATCAAATACTTCAATTTCAAGTATGGGATTTAAGGGCATCATGTTTCTTTTAGTAATTGATCCCAATTTTTGACATTTTTCACAAGTTTTGCAAAATTCATATGTGTCTTTGAATATGGTAGGCCAATAAAATCCACACTGCAAAATTTTAGCAGTAGTTTTTCTTGAAGAAAAGTGTCCACCACATGCTTCAGAATGACAAAAATTAATGACACTACTTACCTCATTATCAGGAATACATCGCCGAAAAATTTGATCTGGGCAATATTTAAACAAGTAAGGGTCATCCCAATAAAATTTCTTTACTTCAACAAAAAATTTCTTCTTCTCTTGAGCATTCCATTGCAAAGGAATTTTACCTGTAACAAGGAAATTAACAATGTTAGCATACCATGGTATTGAAGTAATAGAAAATAAAAATTCATCAGGGAAAGAATCATTGATGGGTGTTATATCAGTGCAGA
The DNA here is from genome assembly GCA_030444775.1 of Atalantia buxifolia. Lineage (NCBI taxonomy): Eukaryota > Viridiplantae > Streptophyta > Magnoliopsida > Sapindales > Rutaceae > Atalantia > Atalantia buxifolia. The sequence goes on along the minus strand of CM059834.1, from coordinate 18,298,433 downwards.
ATTCGGATGTGAGTCTTGATAAATGATCAGCAACGACATTTTCAGCACCCTTTTTATCTTTGATGGTAAGGTCAAATTCTTGAAGTAACAAAATCCAACGAATTAATCTCGGTTTGGCATCCTGTTTACTCATCAAATATCTCACAGTAATGTGGTCAGTAAACACAACAGATTTAAAGCCAAGTAAATATGAACGGAATTTTTTTAATGCAAATATCACAAAGAAGTAATTCTTTTTCAGTTGTAGAATAATTCATTTGAGCACTATCCAAAGTCTTACTCGCATAATAAATCACAAAAGGCTTACCATCCCTTCTTTGTCCTAAAACAAAGACCAACAAAGAAAATCACTTGCATCACACATTAATTCAAAAGGTAAAGACCAATCAGAGATTGCATAATAGGTGCAGATGTTAAAAGACAAATTATTTTCTCAAAAGATTTTTGGCAATCATCATTCCATTCAAAAGGTGCATCCTTTAATAAGAGGTTACAAAGTGGTTTAGATATGGCACTAAAGTTTTTATAAACCTCCTATAAAATCCTGCATGTCCTAAAAAGATCGCACATCTCTAATCAAGTTTTTGGTTGTGGCAATTTAGATATGACTTCAATTTTTGCTTTATCAACTTCAATTCCTTTAACAAAACAACATGACCCAAAACAATTCCGTATAACCATGTAGTGACATTTTTCCCAATTCAACACGAGTTCTTTTTCAACACATCTTTTCAAAACTTTTTCCAAATTATCAAGGCAATCATCAAAAGAATTCCCAAACACACTCAAATCATCCATAAAGACCTCTAAACAATGTTCAACCATATCACAAAAAATACTTAGCATACATCTTTGAAATGTTGCAGGGGGCATTACAAAGCCCAAATGGCATTCTTTTTAAATGCAAATGTTCCAAAAGGACATGTAAATGTGGTCTTTTCTTGGTCTTCAAGTGCTATAGGAATTTGATAATAACTCAATATCCATCTAAAAAGCAAAGAGTAAGGATGTCCAGCTACTCTTTCTAAGATTTGGTCAAGAAATGGTAATGGAAAATGATCTTTTCTAGTGGCTTCATTTAATTTTCTATAATCAATGCACATGCGCCAACTAGATGTAATTCGTGTTGGAATTAATTCACCTTTTTCATTTTTAACAACAAAGTGATTCCAGACTTTTTAGGCACTACTTGTGTAGGGCTTACCCACTTACTATCGAAATAGGGTAGATAATTCCCACATCAAGCAATTTAAGGACTTGCTTTGACTACCTCTTTCATGTGTGGGTTTAATCTTCTTTGAGGTTGTTGACATGTTTTAGCATTTTCTTCCAAATTAATTCTATGTGTGCAGTTAAGGGATTAATACCTTTAATATCATTTAAAGTCCATCCAATTGCATTTTTATGCTTTTTAAGAACAGTTACTAACTTACCTTCTTGGTCGCTTGTTAAAGTAGATGAAATCACAACAGATAAGTTTGTTCTTCTCCAAGAAAAGCATACTTCAATCCTTCCGTAAAGGTTTCAATTCCAATTTAGGTGCTTCTGATTGTTCTATTTTTTCAATACTTCCAAGCTCTTCAAATTTTGGCTCATCATCATAGTTTTGTGAAGTTCAGATAATCAAGCAACGAATTTATATTAGAAATATCAAGTTCAAGTTGCTTATTTGAATTAATTGAATTAACTAAACAAACATTAGAGAGTTCAGAAAAATCCCCTTCTCAATATTTTCCTCAATACAAGATTCAAGCAATTCTTTTTGTTCATCAGTATCATCTTCATTCTCATTTTCTTCATTAAGTTGCCTGCACATGTTGAAAACATTCAATTCCAAAGTCATATTTCCAAAGGATAAATTCATTAAACCATTCCTACAATTTATCAAAGCATTAGCATTCTAAAAATGGTCGACCTAAAATTATAGGAATTGGTTTATAATTATTCACAATAAAGTCGATTTCCAAGACAATAAAATCCACAGATAGATGAATTTATCAACTTGTACTAAAACATCTTCCACTATTCCTTTTGGTACTTTAATTGATCTATCGGCAAGCAAAAGTGTAGTTGAAGTTGATTTGATCTCACCAAGATTAAGTTGAAGATAAACCGAATATGGAAGTAAATTAACACTAGCACCAAGATCTAGTAAAGCATGCTCAATTCTGTGATCACCAATAATACAAGAAATGGTAGGACAACCAGATCTTTATATTTCAACTTATTATTAGTAGACAATTGTACTTACCTGTTCGGCCATGAAAGCACTCTTTTTACCTTCGCTTTCCTCTTAACAAAGGCACAAGTCCTTTAAAAATTTGGCATATGAAGGTACTTGCTTGATTGCATCTAATAGAGGAATGTTAACTTTCACTTGCTTAAAGATTTCATAAATTTCAGAAGAATTGTTTGATTTCCTTGGTTTATTCAATGCATGCGGAAATGGTGGTTCAAGTGGAACACTAGTTATTTCTTCATTAGGTGTAAGTTCATTTAGTCCTTCCTTTCCCTTTGAATTTTGATCATTTTCACAAGGTTCAGGCATAGGTCTATCAACAACCTTACCACTACGAAGAGTTATAACTGACTTGACTTGGTCTGTGGGTGGATTTTGTTGAATCTTAGGATTTGATTGTGGTTGGGCTGGAAATTTTCCTTTTTCTTGAATGGTGAGTGCGAAGCAATTTTAGCAAGAGTATCTTTCAAATCAGAAAAAGTTTGTGCATTTTGATTGTTAATAACATCTTGCTTTCTGATGAATGAATGCATTGTGTCTTCCAAATTTTTCCATGGTGGTGGAACATATGGTGCATAAGGCTGAGCATTTTGAAAATTTTGTGGAGGTGGCACTTGTGAAGGTTGTACATTATTGTTATTCCTCCAACTGAAATTTGGATGATTTCTCCAACCGGGATTATAAGTCTGTGAATATGGGTTTGGTTTATTGAAAGTGTTAATGGCATTAGCTTGATCATTTAGACATTCTTTAAGTGCAGGCAGAGGGGACAATCTTGAGTGAAATGATCATTCAAACTACATATGTTACATGCAATTTCTTGAATGATTTTACTTGATCACTCTTTTTATGTTCCAAAGCTTCAACTTTCCTAACTAGGGATGCAAATTTTGCTTGTAAATCATGATCTTCCCTAAGGTTATGGATTCCTCCACTAGATGGAGATGGTTGTTGTTTATTTGTCAATTCAAAAGTTCCAACAAAGATCCCAATGTTGTGCATTTTCAGCTAATTGGTCAAGGTAATCTAGTGCATCCTCGTGGATTTTTATCCCTAAATTCACCGTTACACATCATTTCAACAACCCGTCTACTTTGGGGTATTAAGCCCTCGTAGAAATAAGTGACCAATCGCCAAGTTTCAAAACCATGGTGTGGGCATATGTTAAGCAATTCTTTAAACCTATCCCAACATTGGTATAATGTTTCTCCATTTTTTTGAGTGAAAGAAGTGATTTGCCTTTTAAAAGAATTGGTTCTATGAGGTGGAAAGAATTTTTTCAAAAACTGTTCTTGCATGTTATTCCAAGTTCTTATTGATCCAGATCTCAGGTTTTGTAGCCAAGTTTTAGCTTTATCTTTTAATGAAAAAGGAAAAAGCTTTAATCTAATTATGCTCATGCTACAATTTTGGTCTGTATGTATTACAAACTTCCTCAAAATCTCTTAAATGCAAGTACGGATTTTCGATTCTAAACCATGAAATGTTGGTAAAAGTTGGATAATACCGGTTTGAAATTGAATCGAGATGCTTCGGAGGAAATATTATACACGATGGTGCTCCGGTTCTGGTTGGATTCATGTAGTCTCTCAGAGTTCTTGGTTGATTCTGATCATGTCCATGTTGAGAATGGTTGTCTCCTTGATCAATTTGCGGATTAGGTTCGCCCAAAAGGTTTTCGTCTTGGATCTCGTCCATGATTGGTGGTGGAGATTGAGATCTACGAATTAACCTGCCACTTGACGTTCGAGACCAATGTCTCATGCAATAGTTATATCACAAAAATAATATTCAAACAAATTAATAACAAAATAATAAAAAAAAACTAAATAAAAATTACAAAAAAAAAAAAAATTATATATGTAAATAATATAAATGTACAAAAGAAAATTAAAATTAAAATTAAACAACAATTTTGGCGGTTGAACCCACCAATTAAATTAACAAAATAAAATAAATGCGAAAAAGAAAATAATATGGTGGTTGAACCCACCAATTAACAATAAAATAAAAAATAAAAATAAATGCAAAATAATAAAATAACTAAAAAAATGGTGGTTAAACCCACCAATAAAAAAAATAAAGCAAAAATAAATAAATACAAAATAAAATAAATACTGAAAATTAAATGACTGAAAATAAAAATTAAGAGTTAGTAGTTAGTTTGGTGGTTGAACCCACCAATAAAGCAAAAATAAATGCGAAATAAAATAAATGCAGAAAATTAAATAACTGAAATTAAAAATAAAAGTTAGCAGTTAGCAGTTAGTAATTAGAGTTAGTTTGGTCCAAATTAAGTCCAAATATGTCCAAATATGTCCAAATATGTCCAAGATGTAAGTCCAAGTCTTGATTCTTATGAGGAATTTCGTTTAGGGATCTTATTGCAAATTATTTATAATTTTATGGCCAAACCGTAATTTTTAGAAGTTTAGAATTGAGCCATTTAGGGTGAAAGTGAAACTTCTGAAAGATGTTGGGGTCAAAACATAATTATGAGAAGAATGAGCTAGAAACGAAAATTGTTGGGGTGAAACTAGAATTATGAAAGATGTGGGGATAACAGAGAATTTAAGAAAACGGAAAAACAAACCAAAATAAAAACTTTTCCCCGGCAACGGCGCGCCAAAAACTTGACACAACTTAAAAGTAATTTTAAACTCCCAAGTATAGGAGTGCCTTGTTGTATTATAGCTCGGTGAGTCCGAGGTCGATCCACAGAGAAAAGATTTAATTTGTTTATTTTATTTTATCTAAAAATTGAAATTAAAACTTAAATATAAACAACTTAATTTAAATGAAACTATGAAGTTGAACTAGTTAGGGTTATGGATCCATTCTTAGAAATAAATAAGACTTAATAAATTCTTTTTCCATTTTTTAAAGATTTATTACCCAAAAGATTAATTATATAAATTATTATTATTTTCCCTTTAATTTTATGATGGATTAAGTATTTATTGTGCCAAAATTTAATTTGTCTACAATAAGTCAAAATACCATTTTACCATACCTTATATTAAGATCTTAAGAATTTATTGTGCCAAATTCATTTGTTTGTCTACAATAAATCAAAATTTCAAAATATAAAATATGTATAAGATTAAATAGAAAATAATTTAATTTATAAAATTAAAAATAGAATTTGATTAAATCATATTTATTTCCTAAGAGTTTCACCTTCCCCTAACTAATATTATTTAGTTAAGCATAATTGAAATAAAAGGAAATATTAAAATTAAATTACTTATAATTGAAAGTAATAAAAACAACTAAAATTGAAAATAAAACTAATTTTATTTATAAAAATAATTATACAAAATATTAAAAACACACCTTAGAATCAAGATTACAGGGAGATGGAGAGAATTTGAGAAGAAGAGAGTTGTAGAGAGAGATTAAAAACATAAAAATGAGGCTCTATTTATAGAAAAATAAATTCATAATCCAGTGCTTTGCGGTCCATCATAAGCTTCATGCATGTGCTCCTCACAACCTTTAGATCAATATCCAATGGCTGGTCAAACTTCAAAAGTCAACATCACACATGGCATCATTTGACTCGTCCGATTTGTCCAAAGAACGGTTGAGATTTGGCGGGTTAATGGGTGGATCGGGTCGACCGAATACAAAGATTCGGATCCTGCAACTTGATTTACCAACTACTGCCACGTGGCACAATCATGGCCATTGAATCATGAACGGTTGAGATTCAGTCAAAATTGCCAGCTATCCCATGCACTCAAGTCTATTGTAAACTCATTTCAGCATCCAATAAGAGCTCAGTCAACAGGAAAAGTCAACTCTTTTTACACAAGCCCGATTTTTAGCCGATCTTGACTGATCTTAAAGTTTTCGGACCTCCGGAATCCAAATTTCACCTCGGTTTAACTGTTTGGAGCCTCGATTTACGTGAAATTAATATTTTTCCTAATAAATACACAAAAATACACAAAATTAGATATATTTAAAACATAATTAATAATTTCTAATATATTACATAAACACAAATATAAATTATAAATTAAACATAAAATAACATTATTATCGCTTGATAATTATACAATTTTTAACACTAATCATTCTTCATGAGAGTGGTCATGCTGGACCACTTGGATCATGGGCCTTTTGTATCGTCCCCATATATCTGTCAACTTTACAATCACGATAGTTGTCTGGGTGATGTAGTATCCGTTGATGAGCTTTAACGTCAAGATGTCTTCGAAGATTGGGGCAAACATCCTATCGAACCATCTTCCCTTATTATATCTTCGGCTGGTGTGGATCAGGTTGGGCTCGAACAGGATTGCTACCGGATAGATGTTTAGCCAGTACCATGTTATGTAGTAGGCTTGTGGGGTTATGTCACAGATAACATAATGACCCCAATTGGAGTTTTCATCTATCACGTAGTGAAATGTACAGCCTATCTTGAAGATTGTTTCGTGCATCTGATCAGGATTAGGATGTGGATCAAAAGCTCTCTGACATCTTTTGTTGTGGGCAGGTCTGTGTTCCTGCATGGCCATGAGTTGCCATACTCGCCATGTCAGAGCTTGATCTTCCGGATCTCTCTTGTGGCTGATGACTTTCTCAAAGATATCTTCTTGGACTTCAGAGGGAAGCCAAGCTATGAAAGTGTTGAGGTTCTTGAGAAAGTGTGCTCTGGTTTCGTGAGCACTTGAGCTGCCTTCTTCCCATCTCTTTGGAAGGCTTCTTCGTCTGATCATGCTGATTGGTCTGGATAGGAAATCTGCTACAGTGTTGGATTCTCCCTTGATATGTCTCACTTCGAATTTGAATCGAGAGAGAGACTCAGACCACCTTGCAAGTTGTGGGTCTGGGATTTCTCCTTCCTTTCTCCTGAGTAATCCCTGGAGGTACTTATAGTCTGTTTCAATCACAAAGGGGGTTAGTGAAAGAAAGAATTGGAATTTCTTTATCCCTTTGACAACTGCTAAGACCTCTTTCTTCGAAGAAGGGTAGTGGCTTTGGGCATCGTTGAACGGCGGTTATAGCCACAAACTCTCCTGTTTCCCTCGGATTCCTCTATCAGCAGTGCACCCCAATAATGATCACTTGCGTCGGTCTGCAAGATGAGCTGTCCTTTGTCAGGTATCTTTAATGGCGGAAGTGACTGGCACTTTTGCTTTAAATCATCACGCTTTTGTCGCTTCTTCCGACCATTGTGGGGCATTCTTCTTTAAGTGCTTGGATATCTGACTCGTCATTTTTGTCAGATCTTGCACATGGTCTGCTGCATAATTGATTATCCCGAGGAATTGCTGGATCTGCTTTCTGGATGACAGCTGGTCTGGGAATTGGGATATTTTTTCAGCAATATGTGGCTGAGGAATGATGAATCCCTGTTTGATGTGTAATCCCAAAAAATCAACTTCATCAAGGCCTATCTTCATCTTTGGTTCTGACAAAGCTAATCCATGCTTATAGGTTAGGGCCTTGAATTGAGACAAGTGGTCGGCATGTTCCTCTTCACTGTTGCTGAAGATAAGAGCATCGTCAATGTAGATAAGGCAAAATCCTGAGATGGATTTGTACACCTCATCCATTCTGTTTTGGAATTCTGACGGTGCATTCTTTAAGCCGAAAGGCATCACGTTCCACTCATAATGCCCATGGGGGACCACAAATGCTGTCTTGTGTCTGTCTTCTTCTTTGATTCCAATCTGCCAAAAGCCTGACTTCATGTCAAACTTTGAGAACACCTTTGCTCCAGCTATCCGCTTTAAAAGGTGTGTCCTCCGTGGAATGGGGTATCTTATGTCCTGTAAGCAATCATTCAGTTTTCTGTAGTCTATCACCAATCGCTTTTTCCCACGTATCTGTTCTGAATGCTTGTTGACATAGAATGCGGGGCTGGCCCAAAAAGACTTAGAGGGCCTGATAAGTTTTAAATCCAGTAGGGCTTGGATCTCTGTTTTGCACAGTTCTTCATCATGGGGCATGCCTGGATGAGAAGCAGTCTGATGAGGCATGATCCATCCATCTTTGTATGGTAGAGAAACAAAGTATTGTTCTCTAGCCCAGAATTGGTTTGGGACTTCGCACAAAGAATCTAATAGTTCTCGATCTCAGGGTTCATATTTCTGGATAGAGTAATTTTTTATTTTATCACCCTCTCCAAAAATGGAATGCTTTTCAACCCAAGGAACTTGAAAAGAATGACTCGTACCATCCAAAGGATTTCGAATGGTATAAGAGAATCCTTCGGGAAAAAAGGCAAAGGGGGCAACAAGACTTAAAAAGTCTGTTCCCAACATGATATCCTCACCAGAATGATCAAAGGCGAAGAATCCATGTCTTATCATGAACGGTTGGAGCTCTATAGGTTGAGTAACCTTTTTGCTGTAAAAGTCTTTACCACTGGCGGATCCAAAAGAAACTTTAGTAGGGACATAAAATTTCTTTGGAACACATGCTTCCTTGATGAATGAGCACATAGCTCCGGTATCGATGAGGGCAGTCAAAGCTACTTTAGAGTCATTAGAGGGATTAAGGATCACCTTTATGTGTGGTCTGAAGAGAGGGGATGGGACGGCAAGATGAACCTGTAGGGGTTCTTGGACTGTCAGAATAAGATCTTCATCAGTAGTGTCACCACTGGTAACAGATTCCCCATCGTCAGTTTCGGAAAGAGAATAATCCTCTATGGTGTAGACAGCTCCCATTGGATTCTGTGACCAAGTATAGACTTCATCATCAAAGTCTTCTTGCTGTATTAATTGGAGGAGCTTCACCGGTAGCTTTCTTTTGGACTTGCATTGTTTAGCATAGTGCCCTTTCTTTCCACAAATGAAGCATCTGCCAGAGCCCTTCTTCTGTTTTCGCTTTTTGATGAAGCGGTATTTCTTGCCTTTGTAAGGTTTCCAGGGCTTCTTGTCTTTTCTTCTTTTGCCAGTGTTGCAAGAGCACATCTTATCTGCATGTTGGCACCCGAATTTGTTGGGTTCCTCATTACAGAATTTTTGCAAAGAGGATTTTTCAAGGTGCTTCATGTGCTTTCTTAAATCCTGAGACCTGCAATGACTCTGGATTAACTCCATAGCCATTTGATAGAGTTGTGCAATACTGAGTTGTGAAAGATCAGTAATTGCGTCGGCTTTGAGTTTTGCCTCCATCATTTCTGCAACTGGTCCTGGCATATTCAGCACAAATGTCCTGTGGATGGTGTCTGATGATTTGTCAAAGGTGTAGTATAACCTTTCTTGCTCCAAATAGTATTCTTCCATCTTTCGGACATCACAGCACTTGTTTTGGAGAAATTGCTTTTCTGCAACTTCCTCTTCCTTTGTGTATTGTCCTAGGAAATCTAGGGATAGATTTTCCAAAAGACTTCCACAAGGATCTTCTTTGCTAAGGATAAACTGTCGCTGTTCCCGTGTAAGCTTTCTTCCCCACCATCGTCGGAGTGATCCAACGAATCCTGCTATAAGTCGTAGGGCAGCCGCTCTTTTGCTCAATTGAGGAGCTCTTTGACATTCTCCTTCGTACCAAGCCACCATTTTTTCAAAATAAGCCAGTCTTTCTTTGGGCTTCATTCCGTCTATGTTCCAGAACATCTTGCCAGTTGTTGAGTGTCCTAATTGCACCCTGGTTTCCCATTCTTCTCCTTGAGACACCTCGTCAATGTGTGGTGCCTGTTCTGGACGAGAAGATTCTACTCCGGATGCTGCTGGTTGTGGTTCATCTTGCCGACCAAAGAAATTCGGAGCAAGAAAATTGAGTTGTTCCGGACGGATGTTGAGTTGGCTGGTTTGGATTGGAGGTCTGTCCTTGCTCATGTGTTGAGGCAGCAAATCTTGCTCTCGTATCCACATAGAATGGATTTGCAGGATTTGCTCTCTGCATAAGAACAGTGCGAGGGTTTTACGCTTTCAAGTATCTGTTGTTGAGATACTTATTGTATCCTCAGTATCGCTTTCCCATCCTGTTGCCTTCTGGGGCCATGGGTATTGAGGAGGTGGAGCATAGCTTCTCCAAAACGCTTTCTGACAATTTCCAGATCCGTTTTCCTCCCAAATATGCCATGGTTTTGTGGGTTTGCTTTTCCAGTGCCTGGACACCTTTTTTCTGGTGTAGCACTCTCTTGTTCTTTCCATTTCATCATCATCTGCTGCTCCTGTCATGACTATCATGTTTACAGTTCTGGCAGCATCATCATGTAATTGTGAAAACTGCTGGGTAGTCACCCTGTGTTGTTTTCTTGTTTTCTTTAGCTGTTTTCTGATTATAGCTAAATCAGCAAGAATCTGTTGTTGTGTGACCATGATATCTCCCAGCGCTTGGTTTTGTTCCACAGCATTAATATTGGACCAATTGAGAGCTTTTTCAATTGGACCAAATTCAGTTGGATTGCTCTTCTGTACTACCCATTTGGCGGCATAGATACCACCTGGAACATCCCTGACGAATTCATTATCAAGGTCTGGGGTAGTAATCATATTGACTGGACCCATGATCCTGCAGGAGGTTGTTCTCCTTGGCATATGTGTGCACAAAGAGGGATGCCTTCCATCAAGTTGGCATTTTTCACATGGATATAGGGCTTTGGTCTCTGTAGGGAAAGAGATTGATACCCTTCCTTCTTGCAACCTGCTAATCTTTGGAACTTCATGGATCTCACAGTGGCTCAAGTTGTTCTTCTCATACTCATTAATCCATTGTGGAGGAAAAATGAGTTGGTTTTGCCTATAAGTCCTGGGTTGAAAGACTCTGCCATCACCAGCAAGAAATCTGGTAATTGGCTTTCCAGTATTGCTCATAGAGAACATATGGGTTTGGACTTTATAGGTCATGGAGTGGTGAATTGCTAAGGCAGATTCATCAGGTTTCATAGTTAACCCATTCACCTGAATCAGTACCTTAATAAGATCTCATGAGGGATGGCTTGTTTATATCAAGGGTGAAGTTTGGCTCAACTTGGAGGACAACATGACCCTGATTGAGTCCTGCTTCAACAGCAGTGATCAAGGCCTTTTCAAATGTCTGCCACCTAGTATCTAGGATGGCAATGAAGCATGTAATATCTTTTCCAGCTAGGAACAGTGGTTGTATTCCTATCTGAATAGCTCCAAGATGCAATCCTTTGTATCCCTGCATCCTATACCTTGTAACCTCATTTGTAGAGATTATAGGAAGGTATGTTTCTTTTGAGCTAGAGGATATGGACTGGACAGTGATTTCTGAAGATTTATAGATAGTCTTTAGCTTGGGCTGTCTTATGGGAATTATAGCTCTAAGATGGTTTAGAGTGGGACTAATATGGTAGTATCTATAAGGGTCTAACGGATCAAGCCTGAAGGACTGAACCGCTCTCTCACTGTTTTCATCCTCTTGGGTTTCATAATGGAAGTTTATAGAAGGTGAGCTCTCTGTTGGGACTCTGATGGCCGAGGTGGATGCTTGGTCAGAAATTTGTTGGTTTTCTGATCGGTTACTGTTTTGGTTTTCCATAGCTAAAAGAAATCAGAGGGTTTTCTTTGGGGTGATAAGCCCTGAACAAACGGCAATCCTAGCCTTAACAAAGGGGCGCCACACCTTACGCTTCTGAATTACTGTAGTGTTTTAGTATGGAAAAGTTTTCGTAGATCAAGATTCAACAACTTTCGATGTGGAGGATCCGAAGAACTTCTAACCAACCACAGAGCATAATATTGTTGCACACCTGGGGTTTCGCTTTTGGGAAATTTGGCTCGATACCACTTAAAACTACCAATGTAAGGTTGGTTGATTCATTAATAAGAATGAGAGATTTGCAATACAATAAGAGGCTCCAAGACTCGATGCCTCGACTTAACCAAACCTTCCCTTTTATAGGCACAAGAAGACTATTACACACTGTGCATTGTTGATCCTTATCGCTATTTAATCTACTTTACAACTCACTCCTTACTTTATATAAAGTAAAGGAATCTACTTTCTTTATATCACATTCACTCTTTATGTCACATTTCATTTCTTTCTTATCCTTATCTATAAGGAGAGTACAAAATACATACTAATACAATATATTATAATATATCAGACAGATGTATTTTACTTTCCTTGAGAGATAAGATAAGAAAAGAAATGAAACATAAAAAGAAATGAATGATGATGTAAAGCGATCCAAAGAATTCCTGGGATAATCCTGCAAGATCTGACAAAAATGACGTAAACTCCAATTGGGGTCATTATGTTATCTGTGACATAACCCCACAAGCCTACTACATAACATGGTACTGGCTAAACATTCTTTAGCTGTTTTCTGATTATAGCTAAATCAGCAAGAATCTGTTGTTGTGTGACCAATCTGCTAAGGAGACAAGACGATGCAACACCCATCATAATTTTCCCTGAAACTCTCAACATACACCGATCGATGCACACAAGATTCGTTTACTCCTGCTTTCCTAATAATGATGACGATGATGTAGCACGCAGCAACCATATTTTCGTACGTGCTTAATTAATACAGGGAGGTTTTTCACCTTTATTCTTTTGTAGATAAACCAACAGCACTGCTTATTAATGGATAGCACAAGTTCTATAAAGTTTGCAAGTTCACAAGGTTAAAAAGCTGCGACCACAAGTATATAGAAGAGATTAAATTATTATGCATTCCATGGAAATGAAACTGAAAAATCATTATTATCATACCTGCATGCAAAACCAAAATATTAAACAGTACTAGTAAAGAATATTTACACTAACATAATGCCATATCCATAAAAGTTGCTCAACAATCACAGCTGACAACCAAATTAAAAGCATGAAAATTACATGGAGCATTCATCAAGAGATTTTCATTGCCAAATTTATAATATATAAGTCAGGGGCTGCCCTTCAAATGATCTGGTTCATCATACTCCCCCGTGAGCTGCACACCTTTATGGCTTGATTCTAATTCTTCAAAGTAATCCTCCCGAGCATTGTCAGCTAGCATAAGTGCAACTAACCAGAAGAGTGATGAATCAAGAGAAACAAATGCACCCCCACCAAGAAGACCAGTCTTAGCAGTTAGGCACTGTGCCTGAGGATTTGAATGAACCTTGCGGCTCAAATGAATTTGCTCTGTGATTGTTGGCCACAACAGCAGTGTTCCCGCTAATCCACCCGTAAACCTATCAAAGTTGGTGTACACATAAGAAGCAGTAAGTATACAGCATTAGAGCAACAGGACTTAGATCCACACAGATATTTTCTATAGGCAAGAAAATCTATGATAAGACAGCAAACAGCATTAAGGCAGCCTCTGTCTGTTTGTATTAGATTTTTGGCAGCTGAGCTACCCATCAAGGAGCATGCGTTCGGTAAAAACTTGCAGCTAGGGATTGGCCTTCGGCAGAATTGCATCCACAGCTTGTTTAATGAAAAAAATAAGCTCTTAAAATGTTAACAAATTGCTTTTACTTCACAGCCTGTGACAGCTAGAACTTTTTATTCTAGCATAGTACCACAATACCTAACCAAACAAAGCCTATTCATATGCTAAGATTTATCCATAACAGAAACAACATATTCCAAAAATAAAAAATAAAAATAAAACAGGCAGATAGGGGAAAGAAATTAAGCTTACACAGCAATGTTGAAGAAGACGGTGAAAGAAGTACTCCGAAAGAAAACAGAATGAGGAACAGATCTTCCTTTGTAAGGGTAAAACAAGGACAGATAGCCGGCCACAATAGAAGCGACAAGAAAAGCAGCAGACAGGTAACCCAAGACAACACTCGGATCAGATGGATATTTGCAAATAACTCCACCTTTTGAAGGTATCGGAGTTCCCGATGCAGGCTAAAATCACAGGACAATAAATCAAATCAATAAAGTTAGAGAACAATCATAAAGTATATAATAATATGCACAAACACTCGCAGTTGTTCGTTCCACGAGGATAATAGAAATAAACTAAACTGACATGTTAGTCTCTAAACTTTAAATTTTACAGACCTCGATATAACAACTGACACTAAACAATCTCAACAAACATACACATGCAAAGTGAGAAACTGACCCACTATATAAACGTTCATGTCTCAGTTTCTAACAAGTATAATCAGACTATTTCACCGTGTTTGGTTAATCAAAAACAGTTATTAATATTTCACTAAAGAAGAAAAGAAAAGAAAATAGCGAGTACCTTCTTATTTTCAGCAATTACTCCACATATGAATGACAAAGTACCGAGGGTACCGACAATAAGAGACATCTGCTTTATTGTTATAGCCATCGCGGAGACCGGAATCCAACGATCGATGCTCTACAATAACGATAATAAACTCTATTTAATTATTCATCTATCCATTTTTTTCATTTATTATTTTAAAAAATAATTAATGCGATTAAAAATTTAAACATAAAGACAGACGAAAATGAATCGAAAAGAGGAAGAGGTACCTGGAAGGGGAAACTATGAAATTGATGATGAAGAAAAGAGAAGGAACTTTTTCTGAATCAAACTCTAGTTTTTATCCCTCTCTCATGCCAGACTCAGAGCACGAAAAGGAATAAACTGAGGAAAAGAGGCTGATATACACTCCGACTCTAGCTCAGATTCAGAAAAGTCTCCCCTCGAATCCCTCCTTATCCTTAGGGGATTCTACCTGTATTTTTTAAAATTGACCTCTTTGGCCTCGCTCACATTCCCGTAATCATGCCTATGTATCTTTTCGTTTTCTCTCTCCTCTTTTTTAATTTCTGGGGGGTTAAGAGGTAATTAACAAGACATTATTATTATTGTAATAAAAGGTCAGTTACACCCATTATTTACTAATAATATATAATGTTTGATATCGAGTGGATCTCTCGAATCACAGCCTTAATACGCTATGGTGAGATAGAGTTGGTAACTAAATTAATTGCAGATGAGCTGTGTCATTCTTTGAAACTTACCTTGTTTTAAATGGAGCAAAGAGCAATGCCAATGCATTGACTCCCACTCCCTCTCCCTCTCCCTCTCCCTCTCACTCTCACTCAAATTAGGAAAGCCGGTTCATGGATCAGATCCATGCATCTAATAATAATTCTAATCGGACGATAATTAGTACACGAAGGAAACGAGGTAAGAAGATATTAGAGTAGGTTAGGCTTCTTGTAAATGTTTTGTCATGCCTTTAAATATCAATTTTGCAAAATTCCAAAGGCTTAAAATAGAGGAATGAGTCCAAAATAATAGCACACGTCTTAAGCGGCACGCCATCGCCATGCCAGCTTATGCCTTTTTTTATTAAGATCGGTCCGTCTTTAAAAAATAAATAAATTAATAATATCCCGTCCTTGGAGTTTTGGTTCGTGGTTACCCATACTTGTCAGTTGTGATAAGTTTGTATCGCTTTATTTACGGTACCTTTACTAAACCAAAATTGAAATTTGTTGGAATTAAAACGGAATTATGGAATGAAATAATAAAATATTTATTTGAGCTATAGAAACTAAAATCAAAATGAATTGTATTTCCGTTCTAGTTGATCTGTTAACTTTGTATTGAAATTATAATAGATTACTTTAAATTACTAAAATATCTTTTATTAATTGTTGTCCTAATATTACTTGCATATATTATAATAATAACAATAATATGAATAAAATAATAATAAAACTGAAAATAATATTAATAATAATAATGATGACATTAATGGTATTAAATTTACTTGTTGTTGTTATTATTATTTTGTTAAAAATAAAGGATCTATTTGTAAATAATATAAAAATTTTAGATACTTTCATAAATTCTACATAGACCAAAATGCCAAAATGACAGAACTTGATTGAGAGCAACTTGAGAATTATAAAAATTCAGTGAAGGTAAAATGGATAGTTCTATTCCCAACTCCTCTTGGAAATAATAATTATAAGCGTGTGTTTAAAGAGAGAGTTTATTTTTTAACTTAATGACTTAAAGTTATTTTACTTAATTAATTAAATTAATTCAAGTCGTTCATTTTTTAACATAATGGGACATTTTAGATAATTTTGATTGAATAAAATAAGCTATTTTTTGTACCTTTTACTGAACGGAAAAATTTAAATAAGCAAATTAATTTCTATCCCTATTTTATTATTTTTTTCGACACCTATCCAAAGCCCACTGTACGATTACCCACCATGTAATATCATTTTTTTCACTAACGTGCTTCTGACTTTACTCTCATCAAGTTCTTTAGTAATCTGTGATGTTATTCATATCTATATAATTTGTATTTTTATAAAATATTTTTACTAAATTGGATATCAAGTCATTTTTTAAGGCATGCTCCTGGGTTTAGGCCTTCAGGGTTAGAGAGTGGTCTATCATTTTCCATTATAAATTACTTTTGCTTTTAGGTTTTATTGTAAGCCATCATGAATTCATGATTTCTTTGATTATTTGTTGACCTTTGTTTAACGTGCTTATCTATATAAAGCCAAGTATTTTTTTTTTTTATTACATGAGACTACTGCTCAAGATTATAACTCATATACATGAGACTATAACTGATATATACAACAATTACTGGAACTAGTTTACATTAAATCTTATATAGTACCGCCCAGATTTTTAACTCTCTCAAATATTCGAGGGACGTCAAACTCTCATTCTATGAGAAAGGCTGCCTTCACTCAAGCTCTAAGGCTCCAAGGAAGGAAATTTAAATTAAACCTCTGCAATGCGTTTGCGGAGGCTTGAACACATTCCCTCACATTTGTGAGGAAAGGGTTCTAGCCACTTGGGCTAAACCCAAGTGGTTATATAAAGCCAAGTATTTTGGTTTGAACAAATGATAATTTGTTGGCCTTCAAATTCCACCGAATGATATTTGTTGTGCAAATTTTATTAAACTCGCAAGTACATAAATCTATTGTAGTATGACTAGTGTCGATCCTACGAGAATGTAATTTTAATCATGTCTAAGGTTAATTTTTCAAGTTCATGTGTGAATTGGTTGGATGTGGCTTTTTAAGCAGTATTAAAAAAATAGCGAAAATAAATTAAAGATGAAACAAAGTAAATGGAGAACTTGAACCTCCGGATTGACATTCAACACTTCACTATGGGCTTAATATTTCTTTTTAGTTTCAATTAATTTATGAGCAGAGTATTTCCACTTCTTATAGACCTCATTCTAGAAAATATGGTATTAAGCACTCATTATGCCATGAGAAAATTGTCTTCTATTAAATGTGGTGTTAAGTACACGTTGTGCTAGGTAATAATAATTATATTGTCAACAATGTTGTAAGGCTGTCTAATAAATAACTTAGATGCATTCTCTATTAATATGGAGTCAACATGAACCACTAATACAAAAGGAGAGTTTCTCGCTAATATATATAGTGTAAAGTACTCATCGTGCCAAATAGTAATGATCTTATATTAGGAAGTGATATACAGTGCAAAATTTAGATAAGATTATTACTATTTGTCAACAATGAGTTAAAAAAAATCTAACTAAATCACAGACATAAGATGAATAAACTAACCAAATTAAACCCATAGATCATTTTGAGGCTTTACCTTCAATCAAGCTTAAAATTAAATTAACCACTCATAAATTAAATCTAACTAAAGGAGAGCTAGGTAATAATAATTATATTGTCAACAATGTGGTAAGACTATCTAATAAATAACTTAAATGCATTCTCTATTAACATTGAGTCAACATGAACCACTAATACAAAAGGAGAGTTTCTCGCTAATATATATAGTGTAAAGTGTTCATCGTGCTAAATAATAATGGTCTTATACTAGGGAAGTGATATACAGTGCAAAATCTAGATAAGATTATTACTGTTTGTCAACAATGAGTTAAAAAAAATCTAACTAAATCAGAGACATAAGATGAATAAACTAACCAAATTAAACCCATAGATCATTTTGAGGTTTTGCCTTCAATCAAGCTTAAAATTAAATTAACCACTCATAATTAAACCGTGGGTAAATTGATAATTTCATTAAAAATACCTAGAAAATACAAGATAGAGTGAAAATTATAGAAAATGGAGCTCGGATTTGGATTTAGAGCTATCGAATTGGGGGGCAGCCCTCTATTTATAAATACAAGGGGTAAATCAAAGCTATAAGATGAAAACAATTCAAATGCTCAAGATTGTGCCATGCGGCAAGCTCTGATTGGTTGGAACACATCTTCAGGGCTGTGATTCAATCTAATAATATGCTGCCACATCATCAATCCATACCACGTCAGCATTATTCGGTCCAATAGGATTCTGCCACATTATCGATCAATGTGATTTCACCGGTTAATGTCACGTCAACATTTTTCGGTCCAATAGGATGATGTCATGTCATCGGTTAATGCCTCATCAGTATTTTTTTATCCAATAGGATTCAGCCATGTCATCTGGATCCCACCAAAGTTTTGTAATTTTGTCCTTTATACCATTCCTAAGGTTTTTAGCCATTTTAAACTTAAAAATATTATTGGTTTTACTTTCCGATTTCTCGTTAATCATAGAATGATTAAAATACTCCTGAAATATATAAGATGCTCAAATTATAACAAAAGACATACAATTAAAGTTTAAAGAACTTAAACACATAAAAGTAGAAAAGTTATTGAGATTTAAAGCGTAAAATGACAATTTTACCCTTTATAAATATGCATTCTCCAGCACTCAACAATATGTGGAACAGTTTCAAATGTAGTATTGTGTTTTGTTAGCTTAAAAGTGAATTGGTTCCATCAATAATGAATTTGTAGAATTTTCTCATAGATGTCACAAAAGTGGAAAGAATAAATTGGACTAATTGTGCTACGGATGGCAAAAAAGCCCGGCCCATTCCCACAGGCTTTGGCCCAAGCTTCGCACATGAGGGCCTGGACAAGAGGTTAGGAAAAAAAGATCGGGCCAGGCCCAAGTCCTCTATTTAAAAAAATTATAAATTAGAATAATAAATTGAAATTTGAAAAATAATAGAAAAAAGTAAGCTTAAATTCTTAATTTATATGTTAATAATGAATCAAAAAACTTAGAATTATAGTACTAAACTCTCATTTAAGTGTTAATTAGTTAAGAGAGTGCTTGAATTAGATAATCCAGTACTAAAATATTAAATCTCTAAACTTTTATTTACTTTATTTACTTTATTTTCTTTATTTATTATTTTATTTTAAAATATTTATTTTCTTTAATTCATTGTTGATTATAACAACTGAATTATTATTAACTCATTTCAAGTTTAAAACAATTTTAAAAAGTTTTAAAAAATAAATAAAAACCCAAGCCCGGCCCAAGCCAGCTCAGGCCTAGCCCTTGCACTTCTTATCTAATGGGCTTAAGCTTGAAAAAGTCCAACCCAAGCTTCTTAATTTGCTAACCTTAAATCCTGCTTATAGGAAGTATTTTATTGACCTTTGCATGTTTGAAGCAAACAATGAAAATAAATCTAAGGTAAACTTAAAGCGCGTTGCTTGGAATACAATTTCTTAGGAATTAAAAATATTTATGAGAAAATCTATTACCCGAAACTTAAAATTAAGTGAGATTATATGAAAAGATAACGACTCACATAGTTGGAATTAACAATGGCAACAAAACATGGTTAAAATTCTAGTGCTTGTACTTTTGATTTGCCACTAAGATGGGAAGAATACTTGAAGGTACCATCTTTTATTTTTCTTTTATTTAACTGAATTATTTAAAAATTTGCAATACAAGTATAACTAGTTATTCGTCTATTTTGTCTCTATAGAAATATCTGAAAGCTGATTAATTTCTTAATAAACCTTTAGCAAATGTTGAAGAGTTAAAGGCATTGTTCTCAGGTTCAATAGCAACTGGAACTTATATTGGAGTTCTAGAATGGAAAGGATACCAAAAATGTTTCCAAAACTCCAATCAATGTAGAAGATGATGTATTGGATGGATTCATAGTTGATAAAGGAGGCCTTGATATCTTTTCCTAGTTCATATGTGTCAATCTTTTGTTTGGTGTCATTATAGAACTTTTGGATTATATAGCTTTTGGTTTATGTAATGAGTCAAATTTTTAATTGGGGTCATTGTTGAACTTTTGATTTATCGAGTGAATTAAGTTATGTGTTTTGGTTATTTGAAAAAAATGCATGGAAATTTTTTTTAAACAATGTCTGTGAAATAAGCACTATTTGCTCAATATGATAATGATGAAGTTGGGCTAAAATTTTCCATGACAATTAAAATCAAGCAACTAATGCTAGTAACTCGTCAAGCATTGAAAATCAGTATTAGGGATGGCAAAATATGGGTCTAGGTCTGGATTCAACTTTTCTAATTCCAGACCTTGATACTAATTCATTGTATCGAATCCAAGTATGAACCCAATTTTTTAAATGGTTCAACCTGAAAAATTTTAGGTTCCCAAATTGCTGGTTTTTTAATTCAGATTAAAGGCTAGTTGGATGTAATAATGAGGGAAAATGTTGAAACTTGAAGATGGAGACCGCCAGTTGAATAGAGACAGCCATTTACTGTTAACAGTTTGCCCAAACTTCAACATTAATAGAAGACAATTCATAAGTCTTTCGCTTATTCATTGATTTGCTTCATGTATATTGACTCTTCAATCTTAACGAACCCCAACTCTTAGAAACTTGGAAATTGTATTAAAAATCTATTTATTATCCCCCAAAACCCTCTCACAGTCCCAACATTTCCAATCATATCCCAAAATTGAAATCCTTTGTGCCTTCAACAACAAGAAGAATAACAACAAGCTCATTGATGCCGAGTTGGCATCAATTTAGCAACATACGTGGCAAAAATAAACACCCATTTGGTCAAAACAGAAGAACCAGCGAAAAAGAGCAAAAAATCAATATTCATTGAGTTTTGTCAGTACCTGACTTTGGAACAAGCTGAAGTAAATATGGAATAGAGGTAGATTGATGAGGATGAGAACAATAAGTGTGGCTGTGAATTGCAAGCTAGGGCACTTGGGCTGTATTTTTCTCAACTTTTCTATTTATATTAAAAATAGTTTAAAAAATTAGTATTAAAATAAAGATATTCAGGTCCGAGTTTCAGATCTACAAGTTTACCCAATCTCGGATTCGAGACCCGAATATGTCCAGGTTCATAAATTTGCATTCGGATTCAGCATTACGTTAAACCTGACCTAGATTATCCAAGTTCATCTCAGTCCGAGCTAGGTTTGGGTTATATTACCATCCCTAATCAAAATTTTCATGCACCAACTTTGATATTAAATGGCAAATCAACTAGTTCAAGCACCTTTTTAATTTTCCTTATTTTATGCACTATTATTGTGAATTCGTCATAAAATATGAAATTTAACGTATTATGCATATTATAATTCTAAAATCATTATGTATTCACTTGAACATAATTTATATTATCATAAAATACCATGATATTTATGTTCTTTCATATAAATATTATTCATTCAAAATTCAAATTTAATGCAGTAAAAATATAAAACTACACTTTTTATTTTTAAAGCTAAAGAATAACTTAATACTTATTTTCTAAAAATTCAGACAAAATAAATGAACATGTTGCTTAGATTTAGACTTTCAAGTTTATTCAAAATTCAAACCGATTAGATCTCTTCAGATTTCAAACAAAAGATTAAAGGCCACATGAGTTACATAATAATATAACTTACATCAACCTAAAGATTGTTTCAAATAAGCTAAATGTAGGTTATTTTATCGAATATCCTCAGGTTATTATTCACAACTCTTAAGTTGATGTAAGTTACATTATTATGTAACTTAGTAAGGACCATGTAATTACAATAAGTAACCAATAATAATGTCAATATTATAATAAAAGTGATATGCACACATTAGTCAGTCAGTTGTTAGTCATTACCTTGTTGGATTGTTGATATAACATTGAGCTTATATGTGAATAATTATGTGTCACGGACTGTCATATAAAGGTAAACTCAATTAAAAGTAATTTATTAAGGTTTAAAGTAATATGGGCTAAAATATATCTAATAAGACATGGGCCTTTAATATAAAGAGACTTAAGGGAAATATCTATTTCTATAATGGACTGAAATAAGAATACTTAAAGTCAACAGGAAAAGTTGTCTATATAAACGGTCAGGGTCCTCGGATCACACATATCATTGTATTCTTTCTAACATCTCATCATCAAAGAGAGAGTAAAAAGAAAATTAAAGGATTCTCTATTGATTTGGAAGGCTAACAACACAACTCTTGAGAGCAATTAAGCATGATGGATTCAGGTACACTTCCGCGTATTTTGTTATTGATTCTTGGTGACATAACATGATTGTTTCTAGATTATAAGTGATTGTTTTCACCAAAAGAATTTCTTATTCTAACATACCTAACTTAACAAAATTTGTACACACATATCTCATTTTCATAGTTTATATCTATATTTTAAGTTTTAATTGAAAAAAATTTTCTTTAAAGAAAATAATTAGAGTTTTGAGTTATAGAGATATTAAAAAAATATAACAAGAAAAAAATAGTTAAAGATTTTGTAGTATTTTTTTTATTTTATAATAAAAACTTAAAAAAAATTTCTTTTAGAGTGAAATTTTATGGGAAGATGATTAATTTTGTAAATTAAATAGAGGTACTTTAGGAAATAAAATTGAAAAAGGGTGTTATAAAAATTTCAGAGCGGTGTTTAAAGCACCATTCTTTCGATAATGTAAATATATCGGGCCCCAAGACGAGGAGATGAAGCTCAAACGACAAGTTACAAATTAGGGATGGCAAATAAATCAGAATCCGGCCTGGATCCGAAAAAATTCGGATCTGCATATTAAAAAATGCGGATCCGAATGTGGAAGGTGGGGATCCGCATGGATCTGGATCCGGATCTAGATGCAAGTGCATCTGGAAAACTGAATATCTTAATCCGGATAAATTTATTTTAAATTAAAAATTATATTAAAAATGTATATTAAAAATTAAAAAAGATTAATTTTATTTATGGATTTATGATGTTGAATTATTAATTGTTAGATTATGATTTAATTTTATTTGATATTATTAGGTAAATTATTGAATTTTATTTTAAATTAAAAATATATATTAAAAATTAAATGAAAAATAAAAAATTAAATTTTATTTGTGGATTTATGATGTTATTGTATCTTATTCATGTTGAATTATTAATTGTTGGATTATGATTGAATTTTATTTGATATTATTAGATAAATTATTGAATTTTATTTTGAATTAAGAATTATATTAAAAATATATATTAAAAATGAAATAAAAATAAAAAATTAAATTTTATTTGTAGATTTATGAGATTATTTGTATGTTATTCATTTTGAATTATTAATTATTGAATTATAATTGATTTTATTTGATATTATTAGGTAAATTTTTAAATTATATATTAAATTATTAAATTTTAATTTTTACGGATCCAGATATCTAAAATATCTGTCCACATTCATTACGAATATTACCCAAATCTGAATCCGTATCTTTTTTTATAGATCTGAGTATAAAATTATTAATCTGATTTTAGATTTTGCCAACCCTATAATTCAAATGAATATGACAATCAAATTAGAGAATTAGAACCCAAGTACATTTATCAGCATTCGGATACAAGTCCCTCACGGCCCACGAAAGACGACGTCTCCACTCTACATCATTATTATTATTATTTATAGAAAGAAAGGAAGCGCCAGCGGAAGTGGATGGGGGACGGGATGTGGACGAGCCAATAGAAAGAAAAGAGGTCCCCGACCAAACTAAAGTAGTAAAACATTGCTATTTTGTGAAATGTCCAGAACCGCCCTCTTAATTGAAAAAGTTCAAGAGACTTCTTCATTTCCTCTTGTTCTTCTTCCTTTCAAAAAAAGAAAACAGAAGAAAATATTTAAAGGTCCAATCAATCAGTAACCCTTTAGACGTGGTGCAAACAAACAAACGTCTTCCCCGTCCAAAAAAAAAAAGTTTATTCTCTAGCCTTTGTTGCTTCTTAATGACGTAGGTAGTAACATAATTAATATTATCAAAAATTCACCAAAAGAAATGGTTTTCACGTACGTTCATACCTGAGACAGGGAGCATAGGCTTTCTTCATCATAGAGATAGACGAAAAGCAGGTGATGATGATCAATTTCTTATATCTAAGCTGAGGTTTTTTCTAAATTTCTCCCTCTTTTAGAAGTTAGGTATTTATTCTCTCAATGAATCATCATCGTCACCTCGAAAGGCAGCCGTTCTGTTTCTCAAACTCTATTAGTACCACTTGGTAAATTAGTAAGCATTTGGTATTCCTATTCTGTTTCTGAGAGAGGTTCTGGTTCCATTTTTCTTTCTTCAAAGTGTGTATATTATATTTCTTATTTTTCACTTCGTAGTAACCCTTGCTCACTGGACTCTTTCGAAGACTCTATCGCTGTGTTTTTCCTTTAAAATTATTATGTTATAACTGGTTCTGGTTCTGTTGTTACTCGCGCTTTTTGTCTTTTGTTGGTTCTCTTCTCTTACTCAACATATTAGTTGCTGAATAAATAAAATTAAGTGAACTTCGTTTCGGCCCATGTCCTGTTGATACCTATATATTTTCTTTTATTGTTTTGAACAATCAAAATTCAAAATTGATATGAGAAGTATGGGGTCTCTGAAACAAGGGGTGGTTTGCAGAAGAAAATTACTGGTAAGCTTGTTGTTGTTATTTTACTTTTATGGTGGTGTGTTGTTAATAATGGATTGTGTGGTTGTGGTGAGTGGAATTGGAGTGAATTGGGGAACACAGGCAACACACTCTTTGCCGCCTTCAACTGTGGTGAGGATGTTAAAAGATAATGGAATTGACAGGGTTAAGCTATTCGATGCTGATTCCAAGTCTTTGAATGCACTTGCTAATTCTGGGATTCAAGTGATGGTGGGTATTCCCAACGAGATGCTCTCCACTCTTGCCAGCAGTGTCCAAGCCGCTGAAAATTGGGTGGCTAAGAATGTCTCTTCTCATGTCTCCTCCAATGGCGTCGACATCAGGTAAACTCCCAACCCTTCCTCCCTCCCTCCCTCCCTCTTGCTTTTACTTTTTACCTTCAAAGCGTCCTCAGTTCAATTCAGTCTCTTGTAAACTCAATTTCAGCTGCTTCTGGTAAAGGTGGTAATAGCCAACTTAGTGGCACAAATTCGAGTTGCAAATTAGATAATTTACGAGATGCTGTGCGATGATTATTAGGTTTTTTGATGATGGGCCTTTTTCTCCCCCACCCCCTCCCATCATGATTTAAATTTATTGTTTTCTATTAACTATATTCTTCCCTCGTGCCAAGGTATGTTGCAGTTGGAAATGAACCGTTTCTTCCATCATTCAATGGAACCTTCCTTGGAACAACCCTTCCTGCTCTTCAAAATATTCAGGCAGCTCTCATAAAAGCTGGATTAGGCACTCGAATAAAAGTCACCGTACCCCTCAATGCTGATGTGTACCAAAGTCAATCTAACATTCCTTCTGAAGGTGATTTCCCGACAGACATTCATGATCTCATGCTACAGATTCTCAAGTTTTTAAGTGACAATGGTGGTCCATTCACCGTTAACATTTACCCGTTTATAAGCCTCCATGACGACCCCAGTTTCCCCATTGACTTTGCTTTCTTTGACAGCAATTCATCTCCAATCACTGATAATGGAAGAGTTTATGAAAATGTGTTTGATGCGAATTACGATACGCTTGTATGGGCGTTACAGAAAAATGGATTTGGTAACTTGCCCATTATTGTTGGAGAGATTGGATGGCCTACTGACGGGGACAAAAACGCAAATCTAAAGTTTGCCCAGCGGTTCAACCAAGGTTTCATGTCACGAGTCAATACTGGAAAGGGAACCCCAATGAGATCTGGTGCTATTGATGCCTACTTATTTAGTCTCATAGATGAAGATGCCAAAAGCATTCAGCCAGGGAATTTCGAACGGCATTGGGGCTTATTTTACTTTGATGGACAACCCAAGTACCAGCTTAGCCTCGGAAATGGAAGGAACGGTTTGGTAGCAGCTAAGGATGTACATTATCTTGCCCAGAAATGGTGTGTTATGTCACCCTCCGCAAGCCTTGATGACCCACAAGTTGGTCCTAGTGTGAGTTATGCTTGTGGAAATGCTGATTGCACAAGTCTTGGATATGGAACCTCCTGTGGGAATTTGGACGCTCGTGGGAACATTTCATACGCATTCAACAGCTACTACCAGATAAATAATCAGCTTGACAGCGCATGCAAGTTTCCAAATCTTTCGGTTGTTACCAACACAAATCCATCCACAGGGGATTGCCAATTCAGGATCATGATCAAAACAGATACTACCGCAAGTGCAGGGAAGAGGAGATTATCAAGGTCTGTTGGTCTGCTGGCATACATATTGACATTCGTGTTTATAATTATGTAAATATCACAGCTTCAGTGCATTTGAGTTCAATTTTTATTTTTACTTTTCAAGAGAATAAATTGAATATCTGACGTTCAAAACTCACGCTCGTCAAGTGGACATTCGGTATAAAATTTCCATAGCGAAACAATTGGCCTATTTATAGTGATAATTTAAAACAAAACGAAAGATTAATCTTGCCAGAGTTTTAGTTCAGAATATGACTCAGATTTCATTTAAAACCAGCATAGCATCAATATAATGCTTCGCTATAATATTAAATGCTCTACCTTTTAAGCAATATAAAATGAATTTTCGATGTACTATTATTCCATGCTCAGATTCATCAACGTACGTATAGGTCCCTTTCGCTTTGAATCCTATCCTTGTTTAATTCTCAGTTCCAGAAGGAGCAGCACCTTGGTAACTCTTAGCCTGCGGAACCGCCAGAACTGTAGAGGCAAAAAATGACGCAGACAAGGCCATCAATTGCTGCGATTGAGTGCTGCAACCCCCGCCCTTCTCTCCCAGAGGGTCAGCCAAAGATTTCTGATGGCTTTAATGCTCTCTTCTTCCATTGTTGGCCGCAGTCCTTCCTAATTTGTCGATAAAAGGAAATTGCAGTCTCTGGTTTGCATTATGTCAATGGACAGACAATTATTTACTGAGAAGCAGATATATATTGTATCAAAAATGTAACCCTCTACATATCAAAGCATAGGGAGTTCCGTATTTGTGGCCAATTTGAGAGCACTGTTTTATATATCCTCCAGGTAGAGGACTTTCCAATAAAGACAGGAAAAAAAGGGTAAATAAAAAAGGACGACTTCCTCTAAATATTTTATACCTTTCCCCACATGAAAAACTTGTAATACCAACCCCATTCACAATTCCATTGATTACTCGTTTATGGAACAAATGATTTAGTTCGATTAATCCTCTTATCCCTTCAGTTAAGGATCTTGTAAATTTTCCGTTTCGAAAAATTTACAAAAATAATCATAAAATTTTTACGTTTTTCAACTTTGACTCCTAAAGTTTTTTTTATCATAACTAGCCAAACACCCTAATTTTAAATTGCATTACCCTCATCATTTTCATCAAATTTACAAAGACATGCCATTTTTTCAATTCCAGCACAACTAAATTCGAATCTTTCTCAACAACTTAACAAACTCCATCATTCTCAACAAACCCCATCACTCTCAATAAATCAACAAATTCCATCAAACAAGCATTGTACAATTGAAGATATAATTATCAATTGGAGAGTTTCTTAAGGTTAATTTATACTTTTACCATAACCTAAACTTTTAATCTATTGATTTTTTTCAACCAAGTTCGAAATTAAAGTGAGTTTTATTGTAAATGTTGTTATTTTTCATTAATAAAACAATCTGATTTGTTAAAGTACTTAATTTGAGTTGAGAAATGAAGATAAATCATTGAAAACACAAAAAAAAATTGAGCAAAAAACAAAGCCCAGAACAAGTGAGACAGGCGCTTGTCTCACATAACCTACTAGTTTTATGTGAGACAGGCGCATGTTCCACTGCCTATCTCACCAAAATATGTGCAACAAGCAGTGGGGTAGGCGTCTGTCGCACACAAATCCACTGGTTTTATGTGAGACAAGCACATGTCTCACTTGTTCCCACTTGTTTTATATGAGACATGCATCTGTGTCACTTGCCTGTCTCTCTTGTTCCCACTGGTTTTATGTGAGACAAGCACTTGTCCCACTGCCTGTCTCACTAAATTTTAGCTATTTTTCGAAAGTCAGACAGGCGTCTGTCTCACATAACCTACTAATTTTATGTGAGACATGCGCCTGTTCCACTGCCTATCTCACCAAAATATGTGCAACAAGCAGTGGGGTAGGCGTCTGTCGCACACAAATCCACTGGTTTTATGTGAGACAAGCACATGTCTCACTTGTTCCCACTTGTTTTATATGAGACATGCATCTGTCTCACTTGCCTGTCTCTCTTGTTCCCACTGGTTTTATGTGAGACAGGCACTTGTCCCACTGCCTGTCTCACTAAATTTTAGCTATTTTTTGAAAGTCATAACTTGAACTACATGTGTCCGTTTTAGGCGTATAATATACCGTTTCAAAGCTTACGACGAGACAAATCAAATCCAAAATCATATATTTCATTTCATCCATATAAATGTAGTGAATATTCACTTTACCATATTTATTCTTGTGTAATCTTATATCTTTTGTTATCTTTAATAATTTTTAGGTTTAATGGATTCCGTTGTGCTTCAATTATGTTACGATAGTTGGTGGGAGACGTTAGCATGTGGTTGTACGGAGTACGTGAATGCCAAGAATACAACATTTTCACTTCGGAAAGATTGTACGTTTGAGCAATTTCTAGTAAGGGTGTATGAAGTTTTGCAAATAAATCTTAACGAATATAGTATGACGTTGAAGGCACCGTTGAGGTCTAGTAACACAATGTGTCGTGCATATTTACTACCTATAGACATATTTAATGATGAAATAGTTAAGGTTGTGTTGTACATGGCCTCTGATGTGGTCAATTATAGATGCATCCCTATATTTATCACCACATCTCCTCAAGATCCGGCCGAAAATCTTAAGTCACTTGTGGAAAGTGAAACTTCGTTTAGAGCAAATGACTCTGTCCTCGATATTGAGGAAGAGATGTTACCACAAAAAATATCGTTCCAGCAACGCTACTCTCCACTTAACGAAAACAATGATACTATTGATGAAAACGGCATTACATTAGCAAATGTTGAAGAAGAGGTGTTACCATTAAGGATATCGTTAAGGCAACATTACTCTCCATTTCACAATAATGATTTCCGAAGTTATGATGATTTTGCTTATGACACCAATAACACAGAAGCTGATAATGCTTGTTTGGAACCGTTCAATAGTATACAAGGCATGAACTCCAATATTGAAG
Source organism: Atalantia buxifolia (assembly GCA_030444775.1). Lineage (NCBI taxonomy): Eukaryota > Viridiplantae > Streptophyta > Magnoliopsida > Sapindales > Rutaceae > Atalantia > Atalantia buxifolia. Next base: position 18,268,914 of record CM059834.1, on the reverse strand, counting down.
TTGATGATAGGGGCATTGGTCATTCTGATATTCCTATCAATGATGAGGATAAACATCAGTATAATATTCCTATTAATAATGGAGACAATCAACATATTCTTTCGATGACTCGTTCGAGAAAGAGGACAACAGTTAATCCCCTCGTGAGTCTTGCTCCAATTTTACCTTCAAACTTGGTTGCTCTAGACTTAGTTAGAAGTTGTAATTCTGCTGACATTGGTGTGGGTAAGTTGTTCGCTGAGAAGAATGAGTTAATACTAGAACTGCGCAAAGTGGCCTTGCGGGAAAAGTTTGATTTCAAGATTGCACGGTCCACAACGACACGCTTTGAGGCCCATTGTTCTTCGTACTCATGTAAATGGCGTATTCGCGCAATGAGAGGTTCGAATGAGCAAAATTTTCCTTCGGTAGTGAGAAGAGTTGATAATTTTCACACGTGCTCTAATAAGGTATTGCCCAGTGGTTGTAAGGAGTCGGGTTGTTGGCCATTTTATTGCTGAAAAATTTATTCATGACAAACGGATATACACGCCGATTGACATTAGAGCAGACATGCGGAAAGAATATAGTGTTCAGTTAACATATCAGCAAGCATATCAAGGTAAAGAAGTCGGTCTTAAAATAATACAAGGGAACCTTATAGAGTCATTAACTTACCAGTCAAACACCTCAAGCATGATGGAAATGATAATTTTTTATACTACTTTGTAGTGCTCGGATCTTCCATCAAGAGTTTCTGCAGTACATCAGGCATGTGATCGTTGTAGATGGCGCTCATCTAAAGGGGTTATATCGTGGAAGCATGTTTGTAGCAATATGTCTAGATAGTAATAATCAAATGTATCTATTAACTATTGGGGTCATAGATTCAAAAAACAATGATACTTGTGAATGGTTTATGACGAAGTTACACTAAGTGATTAACGATAGGCCAGAGTTAGTAATTATCTCTGATCGATGCACTGCCATCAAAGGAGTCGTTCTGAAAGCATTTCACACTGCTGCTCATGGCATTTGTTTTTACCATGTCAAAGGCAACATTAAATTAAAATTCAGGATGTCCAAAGCTCTTTATGATCAATTTGAACCAGCCTTTATTAATGCAACAAAGGCATATGGGCACGAAGAATTTAAAAGACAACTTGACGGGTTGTAGATGCTCCACTCGAGCGCGATTGATTACTTAGAAAATAATGTGGGTATGTGTAATTGAGTAAGGTCTGAATTTAAAGGTAGGAAATACAATATACTTACCACCAACATTACGGAAAGCGTGAATTTTTTAATGAGAAAACCGAAAAAATTTCCCGTTACTCATTTTGTTGATTACTTTAGAAAAACATTACAGCAATGGTTTTATAATATGAAAATTGTGACTGAATCGATGAGCACTCGGTTAACGATGTGGGCAGATGAGATAGTTGGCGAAAGGAGAATTTTGGCTGAAAGAATGACGGTTCGTCCTGTGTCTCAGCATCGATTCCATGTTTTGGGTGGTGGTATAAAGGAAGGGATAATTGTTATTCATGAAAAGACTTGCTCCTGTAGAGCATTCCAACTCGATCAGCTTGTCTGTGTGCATGCAATTGTTATTTCTCTTACCGTCCGTGTGGATTACATAAGTCTTTGCCCTGATTATTACTCTAAAGATTCATTGGTTATGGCATATACAGAACCAGTAGAACCAGTTGGCGACATGACAGATTGGGGCATTCCAGAAGAAATCCAGAAAATCAGAGTTAATCCACCGATCAAAGCACCACCACTTGATCGTCGTCTAGAGCTAAGAATATCGTCTATCAGTAAGGATGTTAACCGAAGAACTATGAGATGCGGGCGATGCAACCAACCAGGTCATAACCGTAAAAGATGTAGAAACTCAATTGTGTCGAATCCAAACTAATTGTATCATTCTAACTAATTATGAACTTTGAACTCTTATTTTGGTGTAGTTAAGAATTATATATAATAAGTTATTTTATTTCATGTTCATTTGCAAATAAGTACTAAAATAGGTCAACAATTACTTATGGCCAAACATATGAATATAACAAAAATTTATATCCATTAGAATAATCCACATCCATATATCAAGTCTCAATACAATACAATGACTTACAAGGCAACATCGCCCGTAAATATATCTACAGTAATTTTCTTCTTGAAGTATTGCTCGTGGCTACCATCAAAATCAAGTTTGAGCCCGAACATCAAATACATTGTAAACATCAACATAAAAACGCCGCAATCACCCCTTTCAGGTTCTTGTCGGGGCACATCCTTAACGATTCTTACTTTCCAAGGGTTGTCACTTTGCAGCTCAGGTCGGATGTTGTAGAGCCCAACATCTTGAAGGCATTGAAGGAAGACGACCTGAAGAGGCTTGAATTTATGCAAATATGTTTTATCATCGCGAAAGACAACCAACTAGTCGTAAATCCACACCCTCTTCACGCGAAGGTCCACTCAAGCTAGTACCCAATGATCGCCGCCCAAATTCATAAGGATGAATATCTATATACATACAATATTACATTATCATAGTTTATACTTTTAAAATTGGTAAAAGAAATATAGTCTATAAGATTGAGTGATAATACAAACCACATCGACATTCGTAAACGGTTTCAACATGATATCTTTCCGCCTATACATATAGTTGTTCAAGTTATTGCCATATTGTAATAAATGGACATCACAGCTACCATTGTTCCATAATTTCTTTAGGAACACCTATTACACGATGAGTAAGAAATTAATAAGATTTCGAGATATTGTAAGCACCTAAATTATAGTTAATGATTATAGAGTTCATAACTCATTACCCAAAAATATGTATCCATATGCGTGACGCGATGCGGTAGTGCATTTGAAAACTACTGTTGCTTCTCGCTGATCAAGCGGTAAAACATGTGAATATGTTGTGGAGGGATTAAACCAAGTAAATTTAGAACAGAATTCATGCCAACAGAAAGATGAACAATACTTTAGAAAAACAAGGCCATTAAGCACGCTTACCTCGTCACCAAGCCACCCCATCGAAGCATTCGAAGAAATTTCAGGACTATTAAACAGGCCGATCCACGGAAATTCTACCGGCAAACCACTAATCAAACTCCTCACACAACCTTGAATCTTCCAGTCCCCTAAGCGGATTTATGTCCACGCTCGTTCTTTCATTAATCTCATAGTCCGTAATTTTGAGTGCGGGTAGAGGCTTAACGTTTCTAACTCTCTTGAAAGGAGAAATCAAGTAAGGACTGCCATAGATATACGATGGTCTATACGGACGTCCAAACTTACTAACGCCGACAGGTGCTTCCGTGAATATCTATACACTGTCACCACTTATGTCCCCATATACACTGTACAAGGACATAGAGGTGTGATCGTCATCATTACCCACATCAGTGTTCGTATCATAGCCAGCATCAACGTTCGGACTGTAGCCATATAGGGCTTATCGATTCAAGAAGATGAATATATTAAACTAATTTCGGATTTGAAACCAAAATAACATAACATTCAGGATGTCCAAACTTACTCACTGTGTACGAGCAGCCAAACGGAAAATCACCGTACGAGCCCTTGGAAGAACCTGCGCCAAACGAAGCCACAAACCCCATGACCACTTCTCTATATTTTTGTGCATCTCTACGTTTTGCCTGAACTTCTGAGCTCAGTTCGTTAATGGAACACTCTATTCTGTCTAATTGTTGAGAGAAATAATCATTGCGGGACTTTGTCCTTGCCTATTATCATGAAATAAGAAAATAATGAGAAAGTGCTAAAGTTAGTTATATGTTATGAAACAAAATGATCATTTAAGTCCGGAAGTAACCTCCGGCTTAGATGTGTCATCTGAATCGTGTGTGGATTCGTAATGGTTGTCGACAGTAAAGTCATCCTCAACAGGACTCTGCTGCAGTTGTGTTTGACTCGTTGTGTCATTATGTGCCTTTTTTGTCCCTATAATGGATGGCGCGTTGATTGAAGGCTGGTGCTACACCAAGTAAAACAGAAAAATAGTTAATACCACAAAAAAACAAAATATTCAATTTTGTTTATCTTTTAAATGATACTGTAAAGGATACCCACATTACAGACCCAACTTGGCATTATGGCACGTAATCCATGACACTCATCCAACAATTTGTGGCTCTCTTATTTGCATTCAGTTTGATGGTTTGTAAAATATTGTCATCTTACCGTAAAGAATACCAAATTTTCAATTAGTATAATCATCTAGTATTTAACAGTTATATACAGACATACATATAAATTACTTACAAGATGCTCGTTGAGGTATGAATAAACTTCACCGAAGTTTATATTCGAAGACGCCACAGGCTTTCATCGCACAATCCAATGACCCTTCTTCTTAATTTTTACCACCCACTGTGATAGTCCCCCATTCACTTCAAAAATCCATGCCTTCAACAAGGAAAGATATAAAGTCAAAAATATTTCATTAAATATTCATTATAACAAAGTTAAGTTATAAAAAAATAAATTCTTCACTCACATGCACTGCAGACGTAAAGCCGTAAATATTGTACTTTTCAATTTTATGCGAGGAATTTTTTATGCATTCCTTATTAAATTTATTGGCTTTGTCGTTCAATGCATTATCAAGGCTTTCATATATCGTTTCCCATGACAAACGACCCCACGGATGACTTCGAAAATGATTTATGTCATCTACCACGTTAAGCAAATTGAAATTGATTTGACAATGATCTTTTCTTCCGTTTAGTACTATATAAGCAAAGTAAAACAAGGCGATTTTTAGTGCATCGGTATCATCCATAGCCTTGAAGTCTAAATCCATAAATATTTGCTCGAATTGGCCAAGATTTATCTCGCGAAACCTGCCCGCAAAATACTTCTTAAGTAACCTATGCATTATTTTATGCTTTGTAAGCACGATATCTTTGCCATAGTAAAGTCCCGTTTCTAGACACTACTCTTTAATCGACAGCCGTATTAAATGGTCGCCAACTAAAAATCATAACTGATTTTGGTCATTTCCAGCACCATGGGGCACTTGCTGAAGCAATATATTATGGACAATTACGCCACTGAACGGATAGTTTCGGCATTGGAGGAAATGCCTAAACATATCATCTTTGAATAGTTTTAACTGCCGCTTTGTTAATTTTTCCCGAATGGCATTAACAATGGTATCTAATTTGCACATACTCGTGATACGCCTGGGAAAGTGATCGCCATAAGGTATCTTCATCATTCCCAGTTCTTTCCTCGGTCCGGGTGGATTATGCAATGCTATTTTTGATTTGCCCATTTATCTGGTACAAGTTAAAAATATTACATGTTAATAAATTATCAGCAAAAAAAGGGTGATATTGTCGCACCAAGAGGTGCTGCCTCATGGTGCGACGGGGTGCCTGTTCCACCAAGAGACGCTGTCTCTTGGTGCGACGAAAGGCTGTCTCACTCACCTCGAGCAAGCGATGTGTGGGACAGCAGTAGGCGTCGCACGTGCCCGCTGGCGCAATGCGCTTATCGCGCGCATCTCAGCCGTAACACCCATGTATTTTACAACACTCATACAATACGTACACAACACAACATCACTTTTCTCACTTCCAACACAAGAACTCACCCACCACCGCCATTAACAACTACAAATGCTCAATCCATCACCATCACAACAACAACAATAACCACCTAAAATAGCAACACAAATAATAAAAGAAGTTATAACTCACCTAGGGTTTTGAATTTTAATCTTTAATTTTGGAGATCTTGAAAGATTTTAAACGTAATATGCCTTCTTCCAGCCACCAACGATAGACTCCCGTGTTGATCTATGTTGCCGACGACGTATACAGGATTTCGGTGATAAGATTCTGGTGGAGGGAGAGAATTTGGGGGTGAGAAAAACGTGAGAGAACGTGAGAGTGATGAGGATATTTTGGTCCTCAAAATTGGTATTTAGCTAATATTGATTGAAAAAACTTTGGGGAGTTAAAGTTGAAAAACGCAAAAGTATTATGGCCATTTTGTAAAATTTCCCTATAAAAAGCATCTGTAAAAGCATGATCATAATACTCTATTATTATTCTATTTTATTTAGTTATTTAAAATCGAACATAACATTCGATTCTTATTACCCACTTTTGAAATTTTACATTTGCTCTATTCTAATTCAAAAACTAAGTCATTCTTATTGGATCGACATCGGTCCAAAATCTCGCAAATTGATTTTTACGATGCTTCTCTAATCCATAAATATGTAGAGTTACAAAAATAACTTATTTATTTTATTATTAATCAACAATACCAAAAGTAGGTTACTGGGGACCATTGAATAGGATTCTTCAACTTGCATCAGGTTAAAAGCAAGAAACATATTTGTTTATACCACGATTATAAATTTCTCCAAGCACCCAAATCGAAGAGCCATTTGTCAGTTTATAAAATTAATTGAACCAATAACACTTTTACCACTAAACTGTATTGGCTATAATGCGTTTGTTATATAAAAAAGTCATTTGTCGAATAAGATACAAGTGTTGGTTAAATAAATCAATGGAGAGCCCTAGTACTATTAATAATGATGAGATATCAGAAAATGATAAAATGATATGTGTGCCCTAGGGACCATAACCACTTATATAAATAACTTTTTCTTTTGTCATTACGAATTCCTGTTCTGCTTATCATAGAAACAAAAACTATTCTTACGTATCTATATATTAAAGGTTTACACCCTATTAGATACATTAAAGTATAAATTACTGAAAATCCTAATAGATCATTTTTTATTGAACTTGACCTTATATGACAGTTTACAACACATAATTATTTATATATAAACCCATATTAGATTAAAGATCAACTATTCTTTACGAAGAATTATTTAGATAATACCTTGACATAGGCTCCAGCCTCACATAGGATCATTCTTGCAACAAAAAAGTACTGCATTATGAACCCCTTAGGCCACCTGAATTCTGTTTGGGATTGAGGTCGAGCAGTTATAACTTATAAGTTACTGCACTAAAATATTTGGTAAATATTAGTTGTTGTAATTTGAAAACTAAGTTAATTTGATTTTATACTTACGTAATGAAAAATCTATTATAACTTTACTAATTTTCTAAAAATTATTATTTAAAAATTATATTTATTATGTACTGTTAACTTTTATTTTATAACTACAACTACATCTGCAACTCCTCGTAACCAAATAGAGCCCTAATCAGTACTTTAAGTCTTCGCATCGTGATTAACAATCCGATTTATCATGTCACAATTTTGGAAATTATAAAGAGCTTGTTGAGTTGTAGGCTTATGTAATTTAATTCGGATTTTTCTATTTTTTATTTTTTTTGCTGTAAGAAACATTTAGATATCTTTAGACTTTAGCTACCGATAGCATCCAAACATGCAAGGCTAATTGCTGCCATTAATAAACAAACTTCATCGACAAAATAATTTAAAACGTGAGCTTTGGTGTATGATTTTAATTTCAAATAAAGGAAGAGGAGTTTAGTCCACACATACATTTACAAGTGGTTCCTAGTTTTTTCTGCATTTGTTGATTTTTTGACATCAAAAGAAAAACAGAAACTAAAAGAAAGCAAAGAAAAAAGGACCTACCAGATTAAAGTACATCCACTGTTCTAATGTTCTGCTTGATGCTTTTGGCTGGTCTCTTGGTCTTATGTCAATCAACTTGCATATAATACGAAAATGGTATTAGAATCGAAAATCAGTTTCATCTCAAACATGATAAGTAAATGAAAAAAAGAATAAACAATGATGTTCAGCAGCTCAGATTTATAAACATCTAAAGATGAAAAGAACACCACAAATATTCCGATCAAACAACTGATGACCATCCAACTCAATAAACCATGGAATTCTATGTAATTATTTTTACATTACATGTTAAAGAGATAGCGCTCATAAAATAACAAAATATCCTGAAAAGGTTTTTGAAGTATTCTAGTTGTGAGTCAATAAAGAAGGTACTTGGTTTTAACCTGCCGTATAGGCTCTAGCACAGGGTGCCTGCAGGTCATTTTAACAATCACGATAGGCGATAGCAGTATCAAGCGGTGCGGTAAGCCGGTGACCAACTGGAATAAATATTGCCTTTAATGTATCTACTGTTGTTCTCATTGCCTGGAAAAAAAAAAGAAAAAAAAAAACCAAATTGCTCTAAAGTACAGTTTTGAAAACCAAAATCTTTGGAGCTATGAAATGACATAAACTGGAGACACCTAAAACCAGATGCCTTGCCATAACAACCTCTTGACTCAACTCTACTCTAGAAGTCACTAGACTCAGTATAGTAGTCTGTGCGGCTGCTCTTGCTGAAATCATTACTCTTCATTCTCCTGTGCTCTAGTACTTTTGCTCCCTAGACCACTACCATGCAGTTACGTAGGGACAATCAATCTGTAGTGAAAGGAATCTAGGAATGAATAGAGGTCCCTACTAATAATGAATGATTATATAATTTGTTACACTGCCCTCTGTTGGAAATTAGATCCTACACTGTCTTCTCTTTTCATCCTAGGTCGGGCCCAACGGGCACAGCTACTGTTTCACCGAGAGTGAATCTAGCCGGCAGATGAACCTAAGTTTGAAGCTTTTGTAATGACAATGACCTATGGTATCGGGCGGGAGAGCCCGTGAGTTGATTTACGACTCGATGAATAAGAAATAGAATAAGCCGCTTCTGACTGGAGGCTTAAGGCTTCTATCCCCAAACATTCCCATCCAACAATCTGACATTCATGTTATAAAGAAATACACATCTTCCCTGGCACATAACCAAATAGTTTTTAGAATAAAACCAAAAGAGGGAAAAATGGTGACAGATTAAGAAAACTGTGGGTTGTTGACAATTTTATCAGGCAACAGACTAGTTCCATATCCTTCATAGACCAATAACATGAACAAACAAACAAAGAAAAAAACAGAGAAAATCACATATAAAAATGTTCCAATCAATATCCAAGTATGTCACCTTCATCAACCAACCAGAAAGTTCCTTCTTTATTTCTCTGTAGAGTGTTTTGGTTTTTCATCGTCAATTTAATTTCAGCTTCTTATCATACCAAAAGAACAACAATAACGTACTATCTACTCTTCGCCACTCATAATGGAGACCTTCTATAAATGGGAATGATTGGCTACAATTCATTACTTGGTAGTTATCACTGTCCCGATAAAGATATTGAAAACCCCTAGGAGATGCCCAGCAGTTTATTTTAAAGCTGGCTATTTCTATTTGGGGTTGGATGTTCTTCTTTATCACTCTAGCAATTGGCTACAGATAAATACTCTGTCACATTACAGGATACACCAAGTGAGTCAAATATTGCAAACGTACATGCTTACTTACATACAACTTCCCAAATGCATCATCCTGAGACCTGAACCTCCGGTCAAAGTAATAATATCTTTATTACTTTTTTCTTTTATGTCAGTAAGTTCCCTTACTACAGAATGAGTAATGGTGCAGCAGAAATATTTTGAAGTTAGAAATTTTCATAATGTAATTTGATGTAAATGATATGAACTCAAAAATTCAAGTTCTCAATCTCAACTCAGAACAAAGATAAGTGAATAGATAGGATTTCGTTACAAACACATTTCCGGTGGTAAGTCGAGGTCACCGTGCTTGCATATGTATTCTGCTATCTATATGAAAAGGTAACATGTCAAACCTTAACTTAGCCACGTGGGATATTGGCTGCTAACAGATTTCATATTGTAAAAGAAACTCAGAAAGCCTGCAAAGGCGGATGCGTAAAATAGTAAACACATTGACGAGAATTAAATGAAAAAAACTAGTGTCCACCACGTTCTTTCCAATCCCAATCGTAGGAAGATTTGCCAGAACACCGATACGACTGGCCAATTGGCCAAGCCAAGAATGTTAGGTTGTATCCAACAATTGATGTATGTGGAAATACACAGATGACGTGAATGCTAGGTTGTATGCAACAATCATTGTTGGATCAACTAGCTAGCTAATCATTGAAGAGAAGAGAACCAAAGAATTTGTTAAGAGCAAAGTAATACACCAAGTCACTAATTATAATAAACGATAATCTATTCCCCTTTAATAAGAAACTAACTTTCTTAAAATGAGACCTCGCGAAAGGCACATGAAACCTGAGGAGAGACTATGAAATACATCGTCAACGTATAAAGCAAAGCAGCCATGCGATTGAATATTGTTGGATCTTCCTTTAGAGAAGCTCATCTCATATTTTATATATTTATCACCAACACCCCCTCTTCTTTCTTCCGTTGCTGTTGCGTTTGTGCTTGTGGAGTTGGACAATTTCCCATTCAGATTTCGAATCATCTTCAGTTTTTATCTTCCTTCTTAGCTCGTCTTGATTCTTAAATCCCGAATTTATCTGCGTAAACATCGTCTCTCATCTGTATTTTCAGATATCACGTCTTGTCGTTAATCTGTATACGATTCTGTCGTGCGGTAAATACTGTATGCTAATCGTTTGTTTCTCATAATAGTAAATGACCGGTCGTCCGGTTTTTTGGAAAACAGATGACTCTTGCGCGACGATTTAAAGTTTAGGAAATTCACTAGTTTTTCATCCTCACAAAAATGCGTATTTCTCACCAAGGTTTCAAAATGACACACAAATTCTCACCAAGGGATAGTACTTGATATGTAACCCCCGTTTCAAAGCAAATCACTTAAGAAAATAAAGAATTTACACTTTAAAAGATGAACTTCATCAAGACTATCCCAAATGCAAGAACAGAATCAGAAAAACAAAAAGATGGGGACTTCCTCATTACCGTTGATCTGAAACAACAGCATCAAAACATCTATACAATTCTGTAGACAACATCAGTGGGCAAGAGACGAAAAAAAGAGAAGAATTTACAGCAACCGAACAAATTAATCTGTACGAAATTAACTTAATCCCAACATTCTAGCATACATGAACCACATTTTCTTGTTAACTGGAAAATTTATTATGATGGACCATTTACACCCTTAATTTCGTACAAGCAGTAACACAAATTAGTTTCGTACAACCAGTAACACAAATCTCCCATAAGCCATATTTTGAGCACTGTGAGACAACATACATCCCAAGTCATTGCCATCTCTGCAAGATACATGTGCTCTGATGCTTCTGGAGATAGACTCTCGATCTTATATCAGCCTGCATTTATACAAAAGTGCAGATTTAGAATTGAACATCAATGTCATCTCAAACATGATAAGTCAATTAAAAAAGAATAAGCAATAGCGTTCAACAGCTCAACGATATGAACAACTGAAGACTAGTGAAAAAGAAACACCACCGGTATTCACCACCCCAACTTTAAATAAACTAGCGAATACTCAAAAGAAAATCTTTTATTTATAGATTAAATTGTTAGTGCTCGTAAAATAGCAACATATCCTCAAAAGTTTATGAACGACAATTGAGTTGCTAGCCCAAAGAGGAGGTACTGAGTTTTGACCTGCCGTATAGGCTCTGGCACACGATACTTGCAAGTCATTTTAACAATCATGACAGCAGTATCAAGTGATATGCGGTGACCAACTGAAATAAATATAGGCTTCAATGTGTCTGGAGTTGATCTCATTGCCTGCAAAAATGCTAGATTGATCTCAAGTATAATTCTGAAACCAAAATCTTAGAAGCTATGAAAACAATGTGAACTGGAGACACCTACATCAGTAACAGAAGCTATATTCAGTTTAAATTCGGATCCTTCAACAGATGAAGCAAACAGAATCAGCTAAGCCAACAATTTTCAATGTACAAAAAGCTTGCCTAAGGCTTCTACCCAAGTCTGAAGACCTCACCAAAACTTCACATCCTCTCCTGCAGATATACTAAATCAATGTACATAAAAGATAGTTCTTACAAAAGCCAAAAAGGAAAAATCCTCAGAACCTTACTCTCAAAGAACTGCTAAATAATGAAGAATTTCAACAGATCCAAGACACTGAAAGGCAAGTAGCAGAAAAGAGACCTAATGAATCTTCATCACTGCTAATAGAGACTTTCTATAAACAGGAATGATTGGCTACAAGTCATTACTTGATGCTATTGAAGATCTCTACAAGATGCCAAGCAATTTACATTAAAGCTGGCTATTTGGGGTTGGAAAATTCAATCTTCACCACTCTCATAGTTGCCTCCAGAAAAATACTTGATCACATTATAGGATACACATAAAGAGTCAAATATCACAAACAGAACCTCATGCTAACTCACTTACCACTCCCCATGTGAATCCCGAGCCTCCCATCAAAGGAATAATATCTTCATTATTGTTTTCTTTTGCATCAAGTAGTTGCCTTACTCCAGAATGAGTTAGACCATCCACATGGTGCAGCTGAAATATTTTAAAGTTTGAAAATCATGATTCGATGTAGCAGAATGGAGACTCAAGAATAAGTTCTTAACTCAGAACAGTGATAGGTGACTAGATAGTATTTCATAATATCAGAGACACCTAGAATGATCAATCATTAAATATAAGAACCAGTAACAATGAAGCCCTTGTTTCCCTTTAATTGAAGAATACGAAGAAGAAAAACTAGTCTGTACTGTAGTCAGTATTCACATTCTTTCCAAACCCAATTGTAGTAAGATTCGCCAGAACACCGATGTGACTGGCCAAGCCAAAACCTACAAAGAGAGTTCATAAATTAATGTTAGCATTGGGTCCAACAATTGATGTAGGTGGAAAACCAAATGTTGCTTGGCAATCAAGTTTAAACAAAATACTACAACTGTCCAAAATATCGAGTTAAACAAATATTCTGTCTATACCAACAACACTTGCAAAAGGGAAGGAACAAAAAAGGAGCTCTATGCATAATGTTTAGGAAGAAATAGCATATATGGAAATGCATGCAAAAGATACTTGCCTCGAGGATGGAGTAATCCATTGCCATCAACCATTAATACCTGTTGATTAAAAAAGCTGTTATAAAATCCAATAGGAGGAAAGCTAGTAGTGGATGTATTCAAGAATTTGGCACTGCGGTAGGCATCAAGAAGCACGGGTGATAATAAGAGGATCAATTAATCAATCATCACCTGTGGGTAAAAATGGTTAGCCCTCTTTTTCATGTTATCCAGAAGCGATAAAAGAACCGGAGCCTAAGGCAAAGATAAGAAAATCATAAAATATGTTAAAGTGCAAAATAACTACATGAAAATATTCTATAAGAAGAAGATAACTAAAATGAGAGAGACCTCGCGAAATGCAAGGAAACCAGGGACATAAGGCACTTGAAGCCTGAGAAGAGAATAATCCTCATAGACTATTTGCAGAGTTTGGAGGTCCAACACAACAATGCAACCACATGCAATTGATGGATCTTCCTTTGAGAAGCTCATATCAACACCACCAATATACTTCAGCAACACCTCTTCTTCTTCTTTTGTGCTCGTGTTTGTGGTTGTGGAGTTCGATAATTTCCAAGTAAAAAAATCTTCAGTTATTAATCTCTTTTTTAGCTCGTCCTGAATCCTGAATTTACCATTGCCAACTACTAATAGCTAATCACTTAAATATGACTAATAAATTGGGCTATATAACCTATAATTTTAACTTAAATCATTTCATTGTTCAAAGCCAAAAGATTTAAGGAATATAATCATACTCCGTCCACTGATTGAGCTGAGCTTGAGCAGCAGGATCGGGCGATGCTAGTGCTTCTCTTTCTTCTTCACAATAATTTTCCACGTACGATCTGTAACAAGAAGACATTTGCTCGGGAATTGAATGAAATTCTCTTCGATGATGTGGCTGCTGCACAATCTTCCTCCTGAATTCTTTTCCTTTTTTTTTAAAAAAAAAAATTGTTTCTAGATTGTACAGTCGAAACAAAAGGAATGGTCAACAAAGAATTACTTGTATGCCGAAAAGGAAGGGCGATAAAATTTCAGGGCACCCCATTTCTTTTTATTTTCATGATTACGATTTTATCCCTATAGTCTTAACCTTTGTTTGCATAGTTTCTGGGGTTTCGTGAATCCTGAACTGATGAAATAAATTGTACTTTTCAGGCGAGAAAAATGTAAGATTGCATCGCACAAGTTTTATTTGTTAATTAATTTATTATTATTAGTATTGTCTATTACACCTGTTCTCCCCGCTGTGTATTCTCATCATATTGAAAAAAATCTAAAAAGTAAATTAAAAAACCATTGTATGTGCATCGGAATGCTACAATATCATCTAAATACCTTACAACATGTTTCTCTTTTATAGCAAATGATTCATGCCAATATTGGCAGAGTAGTTTTTGTATGTCTACTTTGATGCCACAGAAACTTGGGTTATCAAGTAAGAAATGCATCACTACATACACTTGTTGACTGCTCTTATCACTTTTATGCGTTTGACTCACCCTTCGACTGTAAGCTATATACTATAATATGGATGATCAAAGATAAAGTTTTACTGCTAACTGGATATTTTGCTCATTAAGGAAAGAAGGGGATAAAAATGCTTTGGCTATTGGCAGAATGCTACAGTTTATGTGTAAGGCGGTGTAGAGAATTGGAAATCCAGTTGCCAGCAAGGGTAATAATGACATTCAGTAGGAGAATAACCCGTTAAAGACGGGCCTTTTATCGATCGGACAAAATTGGGCCACAAACTAGGGTTAGGAGTAAAGGGTCGGGTTATTCGGGAATGTTCGGATCCACTTCGTAAACAAGTTAGAAGCGTCTCTCTCATCTATCATCGTATAAAAAGGAAAGACAAAACCGCAGCGTCCGTCTTTATTGGTTTTGCTTCCCCTCCGCTCGTAATATAGTATAATTACGCCCAGCTCTCTCTCGATCAAACACCCTAGGGTCTAGTCCCTGAACCGAACGCCCAATTGCACGTTCATTGACCAAAAGAGTTGAGCTTGAGTTGGCGAGCAAGGAAGCAGTAATAAAATTAAAAAGTCTAAACAGTTTTGTTTGTTTAATCAGAGAAAGGTTCATTCTTGTTTTTGGTTTATGGAAGGATCATCGAGCCAAGGGCCTAGTGAAGCTCCTGTTCTTGAAGGAGGTGGAGGGGAAGGCGGAGGCGGAGAAGATGAAACGAAGAAAGGAGAGGAAGAGTTGATGGCCAAGGCTCAGAAACTCATGGAGAAGATCACTTCTTTACCCGATAACCCTAATCCCAGCGTCCTTCATGCCCTCTCATCTCTCTTTGAGACCCAAGAATCTCTGTACGTAAGCAAAAGCTTCCTCGTTTTCAATTGAATTCATTTCGAAAACTTGTATTTATTTATATATATGTGATTATTAACGACTGGACATCATTATTTTTATTAATTGAACTGTAGATACTTGGAAGAGAGTGGCTTTTCCTCCAATAATGCTCGGGCTTCTCATAATATTGGGCGCCTTGGCAACTTAGCTCGGGTAACTAACTGGTCTTAGCCTTTTTTCCTTTCGGTGATGTCGTATCCTGTTTATATACTGCTTTATTTGTGTTATACTCGCCAGCCATGTGTCTGATCCCTAGAATTTTTTTTTTTCTTCCTCAGGAAAATGATGATTTCTTTGAATTGATATCTTCAAAGTTTTTGTCAGAAAGTAGGTATTCCACCTCTGTCCAGGCAGCTGCTGCTCGCCTTGTTCTAAGCTGTTCACTCACTTGGATTGTAAGATTTCTTTTGTCTCTCTATCTTGAAAGTATATTTTCTTTATAGCCTTTTCATTTCATGGAATGTTTTGTATACTTTATGACACGGTGAATTTTATACAGTATCCCCATGTTTTTGAAGAACCTGTTGTTGACAACGTCAAAAATTGGGTGATGGATGAGACTGCCCGATTGTCTTGTGAAGATCGTCACTTGAAGCATCATATGAGTAGAAAGGAAGCTTCAGATTCTGAGATGTTGAAAACTTATGCAACCGGACTTCTTGCTGTGTGTTTGGCGGGGTATGCTTTCTCATTCATAATTTCTCTCTTATATGCTTAATCTATTTTACACCATTTCTTATTTGGTTTGGATTGATTGTCAGTGATGGTCAAGTGGTGGAAGATGTGTTAACATCTGGATTGTCTGCGAAGCTTTTGCGTTATCTCCGCATACGTGTCCTTGGGGAGACGAGTCAAAAAGATGCTAACCATTTGGCTGAGAGTAAGAATTCAGCCAGTGCTACTTCCTTGAGAGGTAGAGAAGAAGGTCGGGTTAGGCTACGGCAGATTCTAGAGCATCCTGATGAAAGGACAATAGATGAACAATCTCTAGACGATCAAGACATTGAAAGGGTGACACATGGAGATGAGTGTGGAGCTGATGATGGAGAACCACATGATGGGTTAGCTGCAGGGATCGATATGTCTGAAGCATATACTGATGCTCGTGAGGGGAAGACAAAACTTGGAGATAATGATGAAACTGGAAGAGATGACTCCTCAAGGCGGAGAATGAACCGTGGATGGATAAGATCCAGAGGGAAGGGAAGGAGTAATGAAGGGGCTATTGAGACTGATCAGGGTTTAACATCCCCAGTATCTGGTAGCCGTTTAGGACAGGTACGAAGTATTAGAGATAGGAGTGTTTCAAAAAGTTCTGATACAAAAAAAGCACCAGATGGTAGGAAGCATTTAGGAACAATTGGCTCAGATGGTGTGTTTATGGAAAGAGAGGATGGTGATGACTGCTTCCAAGAATGCAGGGTTGGAAGCAAGGACATATCTGATATGGTAAAGAAAGCAGTGAGAGCTGCTGAAGCTGAAGCTAGAGCGGCCAACGCTCCTTTAGAAGCCATCAAGGCAGCTGGTGATGCTGCTGCTGAAGTTGTCAAAAGTGCAGCCTCAGAGGTATGCAGCATTATGTCTATCTTTTAGGTTTTAGAGTTTACTGCTTCTCTAGATTCTTAACTTTCTGTTTCATTTTCTTCATTTATCTGAAATTGAATTCCATTTTGCAACTTCCTATGATTCCAGGAATTTAAAACTACTAATGATGAAGATGCTGCTCTTTTGGCTGCTTCCAGAGCTGCATCTACTGTTATTGATGCTGCTGATGCAATCGAGGTTTCGAGGTTGGTCATTGTACACATTTAAAGCACATAACTAATTACTTCAACGGTTTCAATTTGGTATTTATAGTCTTCTTTCTTCTTGGAGATTATATTTCAGTTAGGCAAGTGCTAATATATGCTCTTTGTGGATTGGTGGCAGGAACTCTATTAGCACCAATGTGGACTCAGTGAGTTTAAGTGTCACAGAAACAGAAACGAACGAGGATGTTGAGGAATATTTCATCCCTGATGTTGAATCCCTTGCACAGTTGAGAGAAAAATATTGCATTCAGTGCCTCGAGACATTAGGTGAATACGTGGAAGTTCTGGGTCCTGTGCTACATGAAAAGGGAGTAGATGTCTGTCTTGCGCTTTTGCAGCGGAGTTCCAAATATGAAGAAGAATCGAAGGTTGCAATGCTTTTGCCTGATGTGATGAAACTGATTTGTGCTTTGGCTGCTCATAGAAAATTTGCTGCGTTATTCGTGGATCGGGGTGGCATGCAAAAGCTGCTTGCTGTCCCAAGAAACAATCAGACATTTTTTGGTCTTTCTTCTTGCTTATTTACTATAGGTTCTCTTCAGGTATTGCCCGGTAGTGTTTTACTATAGGTTCTTTCTTCTTGTTTGTACTGTGATTTCTCACCTTTTATAAAATTTGATACAGGGGATAATGGAACGTGTATGTGCACTGCCAACTGATGTTGTCCATCAGTTGGTTGAGTTGGCCATCCAACTTCTTGATTGCACACAGGATCAAGCCAGAAAAAATGCAGCCCTTTTTTTTGCTGCTGCATTTGTTTTCAGAGCAATTATTGATGCTTTTGATGCTCAGGATGGCTTACAGAAATTACTGGGCCTTCTAAATGATGCTGCCTCAGTAAGATCTGGAGTTATTGCTGGGGCTGTAGGGCTTTCCAGCTCAACATCACTTCGAAATGATCGATCACCGCCAGAAGTACTGACATCGTCAGAGAAGCAGATTGCTTATCACACCTGTGTTGCTCTGCGGCAATATTTCAGAGCTCATCTCCTTTTGCTTGTTGATTCGATTCGTCCTAATAAAAGTAACCGAAGTGCAGGGCGGAATATGCCAAATGTGAGGGCTGCATATAAACCACTTGACATTAGTAATGAGGCAATAGATGCAGTTTTTCTGCAGTTACAGAAGGATCGGAAGCTGGGCCCTGCTCTTGTGAGAACTCGGTGGCCTGCGGTGGATAGATTTTTGAGCTTAAATGGACATATTACCATGTTGGAATTGTGTCAGGTATGGTTTGTCGACTCAAGTTCTTTTCCATTTTTTGACTCAATATGTTCTTTACCACATTTGCTAATTCTCTAAATTTAATTTTGCTAATCTACTTAGGCCCCTCCAGTTGAGCGTTATTTGCATGACTTGCTCCAGTATGCATTGGGTGTTCTGCACATTGTTACGCTGGTTCCTAATAGCCGCAAGATGATTGTTAATGCCACACTGAGTAATAATCATACTGGTATAGCAGTCATTTTGGATGCAGCAAATGCTGTTAGTAGTTATGTTGACCCTGAGGTAAGATCTTTTCTGAACAGTTTTCCTTTAAAGTATTGTTGCTGTTGTTCTGGTTGCTGCTCTTGTTATATCTATTATGCAAGTGAATGATGGAAGCAGACTCTGGCATTGTTGTTTAATGTTTGTTTTGTTGATAATTCTCATCTAATTTTAGAATTGTTTCTTTGTTTCTTTTCTTATACTGTCAGAATTAAGTGTTTTTTTGGGTATATTTTCAGATTATACAGCCAGCATTAAATGTGTTGATCAATCTTGTTTGCCCTCCACCTTCCATCAGCAATAAACCACCTCTACTTGCACAAGGTCAGCAGTCTGTTTCTGGCCAAACCTCAAATGGTCCATCTATGGAACCAAGGGATAGAAATGCAGAACGTAATGTCTCAGATAGGGTGGTTTATATGCCTAGTCAGAGTGACTTAAGGGAGCGGAATTTGGATTCTAGTCTGCTAGATAGAGGCAGTAGTGCAAACACACAGCTTGCCTGTAGCACATCTCAGACGCCTGTCCCCACACCAACATCAGGATTGGTCGGGGATCGAAGAATTTCTTTAGGTGCTGGGGCCGGGTGTGCAGGCCTTGCAGCACAATTAGAACAAGGCTATCGTCAAGCAAGAGAAGCAGTCCGAGCCAATAATGGCATAAAGGTTCTTCTACATCTTTTGCAACCGCGCATTTATTCTCCACCTGCTGCACTAGATTGTCTGCGTGCTCTTGCGTGTCGAGTCCTGCTTGGCTTGGCCAGAGATGACACAATTGCACACATACTGACAAAGCTTCAGGTAAATGCTAATCTGTTCATATTAATTACATTAGCATATTTTAAACACAAGGGTTATATTGCATTGCCCTGGATATTACTTTCAAATTTTAGTTGCAGGGTAGTGGTTTTTAAAATTCAAGGTACTTTATGCTTGTATTTGTGATTTGTAGAAATTACCAATCCTATCCAATGATAATATGTAGAATAACCAACTTATCCAATTATAGATATATTAATAAGGATTTGATCACACAGTGACATAACTAGTGGACATGTATTATAACATGCATAAACAACCTTATATTGTTGTTTTGTTATACTTAGCTTATTTTAATGGGAGATGACGGGTATGCAAGCTGAGAAGGAGGGTATCATTTATATCAGGCATGAATGTCGTTGGTTTCTTATTCCCTCTTGTAATGTGGAGGGTATAAACAGTAAATTGGATTTTTTTTTTCCCTGTGTCTTTGAACTTCTCTTTTATACTGTGTTTACACTCTTTACTGTCTTCTTTAACTGGATTCTGCTTTTTAAGGGAAAACGTTAGCTGCATAAATGTGTGCTGAATTCTGTTAACTTACCATCAGTTTCTGTAATGACATTATTATTTGTTACCCTGTCAGTTCACATTGATGGTTTTCTATGGAATTCCTTAAAATATTTGTGACGGTGTTATGTCCTGCAATATTGCTTTGGCTGATGTTGGCAAGTAATTAATAGCCTTGGAATATCCTGCCATGGTCTATAATCATCTTATCCTGTTGCAGGTTCCATTACCTTGATATTTTTTTCATTCTTAAGAGTTTTCTGTGTATCCAATGTGTCACTGCTGCTTTCGATTAAGATAATAATCTAAAATTTTGTAGGACTTTTAGCTTGTTTGGCATTCACTGCTATGTTCAACTTGGTCTTCCAGGTCGGAAAAAAACTGTCAGAACTTATCCGAGATTCAGGTGGGCAGACGCCTGCAACTGAGCAAGGCAGATGGCAAGCTGAACTTTCCCAGGTTGCAATTGAGCTTATAGCGGTAAGCACCTCTATATCTTTGCTTTAATATGCCCTATCTTTTGAACCTGCCGCTATAGAGGTCTGGAAAGGTTGTTTCATATTAGTCTCTTATTTTTATTCAAACGATTTTATTCAGATAGTACATAGTGACTTAAAATATAATGGCTTTTTAGTTGCTTATTTTAACTTAATAGAAGCATTTTGAATTTATGAATCATTTATGAATGTTTTAGATTGTAACAAATTCGGGGCGTGCAAGTACTTTAGCAGCTACTGATGCTGCTACACCTACTCTAAGGCGCATTGAAAGGGCAGCCATAGCTGCTGCCACTCCTATCTCTTATCATTCCAGGTATTTCTTTTTTGTTTGAGAACAGTCTTCTTTTCGCCGTATTCTGCTGTTTCCTCTTTTGTTTGTTGATTTCTCTTCTTTTGGCATTCTGTTCCATAAACATGCATAAATAATGCAGGGAACTTCTGCTCCTTATTCATGAACACCTTCAGGCCTCTGGTTTGGTTACAACTGCTGCTCAACTGCTGAAAGAGGCTCAGTTGACACCTTTGCCTTCCTTGGCAGCTCCATCATCTCTTGCGCACCAAATCTCCACGCAAGAGAGCCCATCAATACAAATTCAGTGGCCTTCTGGCCGTAGTCCTGGATTTTTGACTGGTAAATCAAAGCTTGCTGCTCGTGATGAGGATATCAGCTTGAAGTGTGATTCAAGCATGTCTTCAAAGAAGAAGCAGCTGGTTTTCTCACCTAGTTTCAATTTACAGTCTAGACATCAGTCCCAATCTCATGATTCCCAAACACCATCAAGTAGGAAAGTTTTCAGTAACTCTAAACAGTCTGCAGTTCCAAGTGTACTGGAAATTCCTCACGAATCCGTGTCAAAATCTAATCCTGATACAGATTCTCAATCTAAGACTCCAATTGCATTGCCAATGAAACGAAAATTGTCTGACTTAAAGGATACTGGATTGTCATTGTCTGGGAAGCGACTTCACACTGGTGATCTTGGACTTCGGTCTCCATCTTGTCCCACACCTAATTCTGCCCGTAAAAGTAGCCTTCTAAATGATCCTCAGGGGTTTTCCACACCAGGTAGTTTAGCAGAATATTTGGATGACAACCAGTGTGGCAATTACCATGCAGGTCAAGCAACACCATCCTTCCAACTAGGGCCTCTAAACGATCCGCAGCCCAGTAACTCAGAACGAGTAACCCTAGATTCTCTTGTTGTTCAGTACCTGAAGCACCAACATCGCCAGTGTCCAGCTCCTATAACTACTCTTCCACCTCTCTCTCTTTTACACCCTCATGTTTGTCCTGAACCAAAGCGGAGCCTTGATGCTCCATCAAATGTTACAGCCCGGCTAGGTACACGTGAGTTTAAAAGTATGTATAGTGGAGTCCACAGAAATCGTAGAGATCGACAGTTTGTTTACAGCAGATTCAAGCCATGGAGAACATGCCGTGATGATGGTGCCCTTTTGACTTGCATTACTTTTCTTGGGGATTCCTCTCATATTGCAGTTGGTAGCCACACTAAGGAGCTCAAAATTTTTGACTCCAATAGCAACAGTGTACTGGAGAGCTGCACAAGCCACCAGGCTCCTGTGACTCTTGTTCAGTCACATTTTTTGGGTGAGACCCAGCTTTTGCTTTCTTCAAGCTCCCAGGATGTGCATTTGTGGAATGCCTCTTCAATTGCTGGTGGGCCAATGCATTCCTTTGAGGGGTGCAAGGCAGCAAGATTTAGCAATTCTGGTAACCTTTTTGCAGCCTTACCTACTGAGACTTCTGATCGAGGAATTCTCCTTTATGATATTCAGACCTACCAATTGGAAGCAAAACTGTCTGATACATCAGTAAATCTCACTGGTCGAGGGCATGCGTATTCGCAGATACACTTTAGTCCTTCAGACACAATGCTTCTTTGGAATGGAATATTATGGGACAGGAGGAATTCTGTCCCCGTCCATCGTTTTGATCAATTCACAGATCATGGGGGAGGTGGTTTTCATCCTGCTGGAAATGAGGTAAATAGATATTCTCAGTTGTTCACTCTTTATATTTCTACCAGGATGATCTTCTGGTCAGTGACAAGTGGAATTTGTTGATAATTTTTGTGCTTCTTTGATGGTAAATCTGCATAGTTGAAGTTAAACGCATTTGACGTTTGACAGTCTGCTACCTGTGTATGCAAACAACTGGTCCACCAGATGCATGTAGCTTTAAACCTTGTTCTTTCTTTTTCTTTTTCTTTTTTGTTTTGTGGGGGGTGTATGATTTTCTTTCTCCAACTTTTAAATTGGCCTTTTTCTTCAAATTTTCTTTCAACAGGTTATCATAAATTCAGAAGTCTGGGATCTTCGGAAGTTTAGGCTTCTCCGCAGTGTACCATCCTTGGACCAAACGACCATAACATTCAATGCGCGTGGGGACGTAATTTATGCAATTCTGAGGAGAAATCTTGAGGATGTGATGTCAGCAGTTCACACCCGCCGAGTTAAGCACCCCTTGTTTGCTGCTTTCCGCACTGTGGATGCCATCAATTACTCTGACATTGCAACGATACCAGTTGATCGATGTGTGCTTGACTTTGCAACGGAGCGGACAGATTCATTTGTTGGATTGATTACTATGAATGACCAAGAAGATATGTTTTCATCAGCTAGGATTTATGAAATTGGTCGCAGAAGGCCAACTGATGATGATTCTGACCCTGACGATGCCGAGAGTGACGAGGAAGATGAAGAGGATGATGACGACGTGGATGTGGACCCTCTACTGGGGGCCGATCTGGATGGGGATGGTGATAGTGAGGGTGATGATTTGAGTAATAGTGATGAAGATGATAGTGTAAGTGATCTTGATGATGAAGATGATGGGGATTTCATGATGGATGATGTAGACTATGATGGTGGAGGTGGGTTATTGGAGATTGTGACCGAGGGTGATGAGGATGAAGATAGTCAGCTGGTTGAATCTCTTAGTAGCGGAGATGAGGAGGATTTCATTGGCTTCTAAATTATAAGTATCTAAGTTTTGTATCAATGATAGTAAAGTAAATGGAAGACTACATTTTCATGGTTTGTGCCAAATTTTGGTCATGTTGTCATTTTTCGAAGAGGGAAAGAAAAAAAAATGAAAATGCATAAAAATAGTAAGCTGCAGCAGAATTCTTTCCTACTTTTTAATCTAAGAGTGGCGATATTGGCAGCCGCCAAAACTCTTCACAATGCCCCTCTTCTTATGATATACCATAAAATAGGTCTAAGAACACCTACTTTTAATTCCACAAATAACCCCAGACGGTCATACCAATCTCCTTCAACAAACCTTGTAGACTGCCTTCTATATAAAATAATGTGCTGATACTCGGATGTCATGAAAAAAAGTTGTGATGGTAATTCTCTTTTTATCTTGCCACTTAGGTTGATTTGTGAAGATCTCTCTTTTTTATTAGCATAAATCTAAGAAGATGAGCCTGTAATTTAGAGCAAAATTGCAATTTACAACTAAAGAAATGATCTTTTCTGATATGAAAATTTTTTTAAGAGGTCAGAATAATTGTGAAAATTATCCAAAAAAACCTCTTGAAGCTGTTTTCCAAGTTTTCTCTTTACACCGTTCAAGAATAGATAATAT
Organism: Atalantia buxifolia; assembly: GCA_030444775.1. Classification (NCBI taxonomy): domain Eukaryota; kingdom Viridiplantae; phylum Streptophyta; class Magnoliopsida; order Sapindales; family Rutaceae; genus Atalantia; species Atalantia buxifolia. Next base: position 18,244,902 of record CM059834.1, on the reverse strand, counting down.
AATCCTTCAAGTTTTTGGGCACGCTGGGCTGGAGCCCTCTGCATTCCAGATTTCCAGCTCGAATACCAATAAATTTCGAAATTGGTAGATTTGTAAATTGCATTATAAAACTACTATGGGATTAGAGAAAATGGAAGATTCTAATTAGAAATTAGAAAAGGAAAGATGATAACGACTAAGGCTTATCTAGTGATTAATTCCCTCACATAGGTGTGAGGGAAGTGATTTGAGTTTTCTTAAATTTTAAGTTGATATCCTTTCGTTGATAAAATTACTAGTAAAATATCAAAACAATTTTTCTCTTTGAGGGTTATTTGTTTGGGTAAAAATATTTTAGACACTTCTCTTCTATTTAATGTAATAATATAAGTTTTAATTATATATCTAATAATGATTTGTTATTATAGTAGTTATAAATGTGTAATATAATAATTCTCAAAAAAAACTAAATAACTAATTCCTAAAAAAAAACTTTAATAACTATTTACAACAGTGTTACAGTTTGGTACTGTTAGTCATGTTTTTTTCAGAATTTTTATATTAAATATAAAATAAAAAGGAAAATTAGAAACCCTGCCCAAAGTGAGGAAGGAAGAATCTCTCTGAACCCAAGCAATATCTGCGGAGACTATGGCCGCCGCCGCCGCCGCCGCATCCCTAGAAATTGCTCCTTTTTTACAGTCACAGCTTTCATTCTCATCAAAGTCAAAAGCAGGCCCTCAGTCTCCCTCCATCTTCAAAATCAAAACCCCACATGTCGAAAATTTCGCTTCGAAGCACCGCACCGAAATAACAAAATCATCCCGCTCTCTCACATCAGCAGCAACAGCCGTAACTGACACACAGACCCCAGCCGAGTTCCGTGTCGACATTCTTTCCGAATCTCTTCCCTTCATTCAGAAATTCCGCGGAAAGACCATCGTCGTCAAATACGGCGGCGCCGCCATGAAACCCAACCAAAAGGACAACCTCCTCGCCTCCGTCGTAAAAGACCTCGTTCTCCTGTCCGTTGTGGGGCTCCGTCCTGTCTTGGTCCACGGCGGCGGTCCTGAGATCAATTTCTGGCTCAAACGTTTCGGAATCGAGCCCGTTTTCCGGGACGGCCTCCGCGTCACTGATGCCAGCACTATGGAGATCGTGTCCATGGTTCTGGTGGGGAAGGTGAACAAGAGCTTGGTTTCTCTCATCAACAAAGCCGGCGCCACCGCGGTTGGGCTCTCGGGCATGGACGGGCGCCTCTTCACGGCCCGGCCCAGCCCAAACTCTGCTAAACTGGGTTTCGTTGGTGAGGTAGCCCGCGTGGACCCCACGGTCATTGAGCCTCTTGTAAACAGTGGACACATACCGGTGATTGCTTCTGTGGCTGCGGATGAGTTTGGACAATCTTATAACATCAATGCGGACACTGTGGCTGGGGAATTGGCGGCGGCATTGGGTGCTGAGAAGCTGATATTGTTGACTGATGTAGCGGGGATACTTGAGAACAGAGAGGATCCAATGAGCTTGGTGAAGGAGATCGATATCAAGGGAGTGAAAAAGATGATTGAAGATGGCAAAGTTGGTGGTGGGATGATACCCAAAGTGAATTGCTGTATTAGATCACTTGCTCAAGGTGTCAGGACTGCTAGTATTATTGATGGAAGAGTTGAACACTCCTTGCTTCTTGAGATTTTGACTGATGCTGGTGCCGGTACCATGATCACTGGCTAGCAAATAAACCTAATTCTAATGCTCTTAATTCCTAAATTATTATTTTTCTTTTACTTTTTCCTCTTGCAATTTGAAAAATAAACAAAATTGATGGAGTCTCAACATTGTTCTTGTTAGATGCCATTGTTATGTCAGGCATATTTAGAGCTTGATAGTGGTAGATGACCCTTGAGAATGCCCCCAACGGCATATATTGTGTTTGTATCAGTGACCTCCATCAAAGATTCTTGTTATACTAATTGATGCAAGAAAACCGGTCAGCAGCATTTCACCAATTTCTCCGAAGTGTATGCTCCATTTGGTTTGGTTTTTTAATCTGATTATTCCCCCGAGTTGAGTTGAGTGTTTACCCAACACTGAGAGCAACTACCTGGTTTTTTTTTTTTTCTTTCCATTTTGGATAAAAGGAGTTAAATTTCATTCTGCCACATATTAGATTAACATATTTTAATTTATTTTCTGAAAATACAAAAACTTTCATTTATCTCGTAAATACCGTTATTTTTAACAATTGACTGATGTTGACTTAAAAAATAAGAAAATAAAAGAATGCTCTTAATCCTAACTAAGTAATAGTTTTTGTGGAGTTAACAAAGATAATTTTATTTTGTCCCTTAAAATTTGATATATTTCAAGTTAGATGATAAAAATAAATTTATTAACAAAAATTCTCTATAAAAAATTAATAAAAGGCCTTTAAAAAATTAAATTAATTTTAATTTATATTTTAATTTATAAAACAAATATAATAATTTTGAATTTTATTTACAATATCACCGCAACCAAAAAAATAATAATAATAATTTTTACCCTTATATTGAATTTAAAAATTTTAGGATTAAAATTCATTAATCAATTAGTTGGCTTTTACTGTCCAAAATACCATCTTACCCGTCAGAGTATCTAAAAGATAAATTAACACATAAAATTTATTTACATTGCATTAGTAGCATATTTAACTCCTAATCCAATTTTTTTTCCTTTTTTTTAATATCATTTGTTATAAATTTTAATCTTACTTTTTTTTTAATAATAATTTTTTTAAGCCATTTTAGTGTATTTTTCTTTCCAAACATGAAGTTAAAGGGTAAAATAGTAAAATAATTAATAATTTATAAATATTTAAGTATATCCTATATTTATCATTTTCTTTTATCATTTCTTTATTCATTAATTTTAAGAATCTTGAACAGTAACCCTTTTTAATTTACGATTAAAATGTTAAAAATGAAAAGTTATAATCTTTTCAAAAAAAAATTTGCAAGGGAAAAAAAACTAATTTTATTCTTGATTTTAGCTTTGGAATTTAATAAAGTACCAATCATACCATCTACTACAATTTTTCCTTAATTAAAATTTAAAACTGCAGTTCAAGTTGTTTTTTGTTTTCCAAATTCTTTTCTTTTATTCTTCCTCTTCTTTTCCATTTTTCTCATCTGTCTTCTGTTTTCTTTTCTTATAATTTCTTTATCTTCTACTCCTTTTTTTTCTTCGTTTCATCTTTGTTTCTTTATCTTATTCTTTGTTCTTGTACTTCTTTCTTCTTCTCTACATCAAGTCAAATAATTTTCTGCATGAATCAATGTCATCATAATTAAAATTAAAGATTATAACTCAATCAAAAAATCAAAATCTCAAAAATTATAAAAAAGATAATTTTTTTTTTCTTCATCTTCTTTATCCTTTCCATGATCATCTTCTTCTTCATTTTTTTTCCCCAATCTTTCACACAGTTAACAACTTAGAACTCACAACCACTTTCAAATCTAATTTCTAGAGCCTCACTTTAAATCCATTGTTTAGAAATGAAACTTAATTTCTACAAATCAAAGACCAACAATCACAATCTTCATTTTCTTCTTAGAGAAAAATTTGGTATTTATCATAAACTCCAATGGAAACCCTAATAAGCAAAACCCACTCAAATTAACAACGCATATCATTCAAATGATCCAAGCAAATAGGTGTTGATGAATGCAATGATTAGTTTGATTTTATGGTGCATTTACTTTATAGAATGGGAATGGGGTGGAATAGGAATGGGTTCGGAATAAGAATGAACTGAAATGGAAATGAGAAATAAGAATGAGATTCCAATGTTTACTTAGCAACAATAAATGGGAATGAAAATGTACTTAAATGTCATTTGTGTGTTTACTTAACAAAATAAATAGGAATGGGAAATGAGAATGAGAATTAATTTACCAAAATACCCATAGTATTAAATAATGTAATTTTCATTAACTAGATACATGTCTAAATATTATTATAAAAATTATATTAATTAAAAAATAAAATTAATAATAATGATAATAAATGTTAATAATGATAATATTAATAAAAAATAATAAAATAATTCATAATTAATAATAATTAAAATAATAAAGTTTATAAAAATTAATAATAATAATGACATTTAAAATAATAAAATTAATAAATTCTGTAATTATAATAATAATAATAATAATGAAATTAATATTATTAAATTGAAGATAGAAATTGAAGAGAATCAAAATTGAAACAAAAATGGTGTGATTTGAACGATGGTAATTCGGGAAATATGAAAAAATTAGAATGATACAAAAGTTAGTTCAAGGAATGAAAATCTCCATTCTCAACTTCCCATTTGAATAAAATTCTCATTTCTTATTCCCAAATTAGGTGAGATCCACACATTTTATTCTCATTCCCAAATTACATTTTGTTAATTAAATATGTATTTCATTCTCATTCCTTCATTTTCATTCTCTAAACTCTTTAAGTAAACACACCATTAAGGTTTACTAGTAAATTTGGGAAGAAGTTGAGGTTTGTTTAGACTTTAGAGAAGAAGATGGCCAAGATTTGAAAAAGTGGCGTTGGCGCACCATTGCACAACTTCAAACCTTCGTTGCGAGTTACTGCTGTAGTTGCTGTGGCTTTATAATGCTTGGAAATGAAGAAGAAAAGAGTAGGAAATGAGCAAAGGAGAAAAAAAGGAAAAAATGAACCGAACAAAGTGAAAAAAATAAATCAGAAAATAAAAAATAAAGGGAAAAAGTGAAAAATAAATTTGTTTTCTTATTTAAAAAAGAATGACTTTTTTTAACGCTAGTGCGATTAAAAAATTAACTAATTAAAAAAAAAACAAAAAATATACTATTTGAGTGTAAAGTGAATTTTATTGAATTGTTTGAGTGTATGTTGAAGTTTGTTGAAAACATTTGGGTTTTGTAAAAATTAATTTATATGTTTGACTTCTTATTGATTATTAAAAGAATACACAAATATATTTTTACCCTTTTAATTATTAAAATTAATAGAAAGAAAATGATATTTAAGGGATAATTAAAATTTTTATATTTTTGGAAGATAAATTAAAGAATGTCAATAAGGAATATGGAAAAGGTTTAAGCTGTGAACAAATTGTCTTGTACAAATGCTTGATTAAAATGTCATCCTTATATTGTATTCTATGATTCTATCACAACAATTGAATGGTTGATGGCCTGCTACAGAAGTGTAAACCACGCACGGAATTGCAGGATAAAACGGGCTTGGGAATTGGGTTGCCGCGCGCGCGCAACTCGCACACACACAGACACACAGAGAACGGAAAGTCTTATGTTAGTGTTTGTGATAGACTAGGTAAGCCTTCTGATAGCGCACCTGAGAAGTGCGAGACTGCTCAGCTTCATCATGTCGGTGTTTCCAAGATTCATGAGCAAGTAGTAAACCAGCAGAATTGATTGCTTGATTGGAAAGTCTCATGTTAGTGTTTGTGATAGACTGAGTAAGCCTTCTGACAACGCACCTGAAAAGTGCGCGACTGCTCAGCCTCATCATGTTGGTGTTTCAATGATTCACGAGAAAGTAGTAAACCAGCAGAATTTGTTGCTTCTAGTGTTGAATGGTGGACCCAATGGGAGTGAAAAAGTTGCTGGGTTGGGAATGAGTAAATAGGAAAATTGATCTTCAATAAAGAGATTTCACAAGAATTCAATAAACCAATCATGGGCTCCAAAGTATTTGAAAACTTCATCAAATTTTTTTTCACTATGTCCTTTTCCTAATTGATAACAAACATAGCATAACTGCTGCTGTCAATCTTGTGCAACCATGAGAAATGTTGTTGGATAGAGAATTGATTTGTTGTTTCAGATACAGAATTTAAAAGTTAAACTAGGATTTTAGTTTCCAAGAATTATGCAGTAAGAGAGCCTCTATTGTTGCAGGAACTGCGGGATGTGAAACAAAAACTGCATCAAATCGAAATGGAAATGTCTAAAATTCGTCAAGGAAAGTGGAAATAAAGAACGATGTTGTACATAATTTATCATTGCATTCAGGTGATACCATTTCATAGCTTAAACAATAATATAAAGTGGCATTTCTATTTTTCAAAAAAACGAAAATGTTGATTGTTTAATTTTGGTACTGTCAAGTACTTCCTTTTCCACAAGAAACCTCTTCACTTGTGCATTTGCAGATGCACTGAAGCATCCAGAGGAAGATTCCAAGTCCAGAATCGTATATGTATCCAATGTATAGTCATTGAAACCATTTTGTGTGCTTTTCTTTTCCGTTATAACTCTATCGAACTAGCTATTTGTATGTCATGATCCAATGTGTCCTTCAGAATTCTGCAATTATTTGATTGTAGCTATTACTGCAAATTAGTAGTGACCGACTATAACTCAAAGGAAGCCTAGCGGCTAGTATCGATAATGGTTGTGCTGATTGTAGGAGACGTGCTTGTGGGGAATACAATAGTCCTAGATTCCTTGGAGTTCAGGCAGGCCGACCCGGTTGAGTTTGGGGAGCTTGTCACTAGTAGAGGACTTAACATTGAAGAAGGGTCTAGGCGAAGCCCTATGCACACTGGTTGCGAACGGGAGTCGTTCTCTTGATGATCCCAAGGCAGGGCGAAACCATCGATATTGTGCCTCTTCCACTAGGCTTACTCTCGTAGTATGGGATGCGGGAGTGCCGCACGAGCTTGAAACCTCTCGTCCCGTGACACTAGGGTTCCATGTTTATATCTTCTGCCTACTATTTTTCAAATTAGTTAAAATTTGGAACAATCTCATCTTGAGGATATCTGATCTATGTAATAATTATTTTGGAGTGTTATTGTTCATTGAGAAGCTAGAAATGGGGTCTGAGACCTCAGTAGTCAATATGAAACCCTGTTAAAATAAGTGTCAACTTGTATTGACTGAAATTGCTAGATGGTAAGTGTTGTCAATCAAAGTTCCAAACTACAATGGACTAGCAATTCTATCTTACCCGAGTAAGTAGGTTCCTGCAGGAGATGGAAATGGGATTGAGAGATCTGTTTTTGTGAAAATTTCATATGCTTTATTGGCATCACTGGTATGACCGTGAATGCCTTCGAGGTACCATAGTTGAGAAGACTACTGGATTTTAAACTGGAAATTTTTATTGTTATTATTTCTTGCAAAGATTAGAAATGTCTGAAATGCTGCAATGACGAACTGAAACATGTTATTTAATGTTGTAATGAGATTGTCTCATTAGTACTGTACCCTAAAAAATATCAGGTACATTTTGCAGTGAGAGGAAATTCTATCGTAGTTTTTTTCCAAGTGTGGAGTGGTTGACAAGGTGGTGAATTTAACTGAGAAAACAAATGGCCACACGAGACAGTAAATTTTTTTTTTTTAATTTAATTTATTCTTTTTGAGTTAATGACACCATCTATCAATCCACTTCTATGTCTGCTTATGTGTCTTTTGCAAACAAGGAGTTTGTTGATAAAGCAGTGGCAAGGAGTTTTTTCTGAAGGACTACCACGGTGAGTAAATTTGTATAAGATTGTAGAGAACTCAGGGCTTCAGTGAACCACCTAAAGGGTCTATGCTCTCAAGAACCTTGTAGTTGCATCTAATCATATCTTATTAAGCTTTGTTTGGCTTGCAAATATGCTATTATGTTTTTTGAAAAAAGTTTTTGTATAACTAGTTGTATGGACTAGGAGTAGTTAGTTTTCAACTTTTCATGTCTGCAAACTTCTTAAAATGTAACTTCATTGGACATTAAAACACGTTATATCTTTGTTCCTTTCAGCTTCCCTGAGGCATTTACCTTATAACAGTTGTGAAATATGTTGAACAAGGGGAATGAAATTTTGCACCCTAATTGTGGTGTTACTCCCTTCCTTGCACCATTATAATATCTACATAGAGTTTTGCAATACTGGCAGCCTAAAATGATAGTAGGGACTAGTGTCATATCTGCCTTTGATATAAGTTCAAAGTTGAGTTTAGTTGATCATTTATATATATATATATATATTCGAATTCCCTGACTCTGCATTTATCATGGTCATTTTGGCGGTTATGAACATAACAAAATTAACCTTCAAAGCAGTAGATAAAACCAAAAACTTCTCTCTTCTAACATCTGCTGCCTTTAAACCTGTTGGCCAACCCTACATTTCTTTTGCTCTCCACCAATTCATCATCTTTTTATACTTTGAATAAACGGCCACATTCTGGGTGAACATAATCTGTCATGATCTTGTTTTGTGCATTTGAAGTCTTCTTTTGAAAGGCTGATGATGATATTTCAGACTAGGATGATTTATAGTGAATTATACTTTCAGTCCGTCGTGTGATTTCTATATAGGCTGTGAGGAAGGCAGAAGCAGCTGCTGTGACAGCAACACCAGTCCAACATGCTTTGAACTTGTGCCAAGCCCCCTAGTCTTACCTGATCGGCAGAAAGGGTATCCCCAGTAGACTGCACTGTTCGTGCTCGCATCTGCATTAGAGGTGAGAGTCTGCCTGTGCCCCTCTGCCCCATCAGCTCCAGTCAGCGTTGAAGGGAAAGGAATTAATTCTTCTACACAACAGGAGTTTCTGAGTTACACTCTGTCGAAAGCAAATTCTTCAATAGAACACCCTGCAGCAGCTTAATTTCTTCCACAAACATGGCCACTACTTGCATCCGAGGAAGGAGTAAGAGTGGTCAACCTAACTGAAGAACTCAATTTTGTCCATAGTATGCTAGTGATTAGATGACTTTCCAAAAGAATCACGCTGTCAGAACATGGACTTTTCATACGCACTGTTTTCTGCGAATTGGTTTCTTTGGAACCGCCTTCATAATCATACGTAGAAAGCACAGGGAACGACAAATGATGAAAAGTACATAATCTATGAGCTTCGGATAAAATGTCTCAATAAATTGCCGAGAGCATGCGTTTCTTTTGTGACTAGCAAAAAACCGGATTTCCATCCAGCGATCAACCCGCTAGTTTTTCTTAGATTTATCGGTGCAAGATCACAAAAAAAGGAAGAGTAATGCTCTGGTGGAGGTTATGGATAGTCCTATACAATTATGTGCTAATGCATTTTGGAAACACTGCAAATAAGTTTGCTTTACAGTGAAAAAGGGACCAACTATGTTTCAGGAAAAGGGACCATAAAAAAAAAAAAAAAGGAGGGGCGAGCGTTGGGGGGTTATTGGATTGCGGATCACGCAACGTTTCATTTTCCAAACAAATAATATTAGGACAAATAAACAAAAGAGAACATAGAGGGTAAGTGATTCAACAGGAAGAACCTGCAACTGTTATAAAAAGAAGAACAATCAAACATCAATGAGAATGGCAGGCCCCATATACAAAGCCACTGAGGGAAGCACACATCATTGCTCCCTACTACCAGAACTGTGAAGCTACCTTCAACACCACTAGTCCATTACAATTGACACCAAAATTAGAAACCGAACCGGCGGTGTAATAGTTACCTTATCCCTATCTGGAATATTTTCTTTTTAAAGAAAGAAGTACTGATGGATACACACAACCTTATATGTAAAATTCTTACTGCTTCTGTTCACTATTTCCAATTCATTTATATCCTCTTTATCATCTGTCCTTGGCCTTCTAATATGGATCAGTCAACTGTCATTGGTTGAGTCATGCAACACCTGAAGCGAGCCTTACGCACAGTTGTCATGATCTCAGTTTCAGCATTCTCTAGCATTCTCACGATCTCAGTGAAGGGTGGACGAACTTCCGGGTTGGTGTCCCAGCAGCGAGTCATGATCTCGCTAAGCACAGGGAGACAGTCATTTGGGATCACTGGCCTTACACCTTTATTCACCACAGCAAACGCTGCCTGCACTGCTGTCATGTTTTGGAACGGAAGCAAACCTGTTATTAGCTCCCAAAGGACAATCCCAAAGCTATAGACATCCACTTTTTGTGTGTAAGGCCTATGTTGAATCATCTCTCTGAAAGAATAGCATCGGTAATTAGAAAACCAACAATTAACATATTAATAACATGAACATAAATGAAACAGTCAAGGAAAACAATACAAAATAACTCCTTTTCAAAAGCAGATTACAGAGAATAGATACTAAAAGCACAGATTAATCAGCACAATCAAATCAGATCAGAATGTGCCTCCAAAGGGGTGGCCAAGTGGTTTTCAAGCAGCTTTCTTTGGCTGACCACTTGTATTCGAAACTTGGGTGAGGTAAAAGGCTAAAAAATGAATTACCTCTTTTTTTTAAAAAAAAAGATCAGAATGTGTATAATGTATCAAGTAAAACAAACATCCACCAAATGAGCTAGTCAATACTATAAGACCAAAACGGCTTCTACTGTAACAGAAAATAAATTTTTTATTACTACGAGGCAGGTAAGAAGCATCCAAAATGAGGAATTACAAACAATGGTCTATTGAGTTGTGTCATGGCCCACTGGCTGCACAATCGACCAAGTTATACCGTTATAACTAACAAGATATACAAGGAATCAGATAAGACAATAGTGACTTTTATGAAAATATCAAAGAGAATGCACTGATTGGTGATTGCACAGGACAAATAACATACAATAACGTTGACACAGAGTTCAAGATCACTTTATATAACGTAAAAGTAAAATTGGTCCCACCGAATATTAAATCTGCATCAAAATATCCATATTCCTATTACATCCTGTCGTTAAATGCAATCACAAGAAGCAAAATTTTCCTCTCCCGAGCACAGATTATCTTTTTCCACGCTACTAATAATAGACTCGAGACAAGACTAAACGATGTGATGAATAAATCAAAGAGAAACACTCATCCAATAGTACTTTATACAAAACTGCTCCAAGTCTGTTTTCTAAGACAAAGCACAACGAAGGGCAGCGATTACTCGCTCTTCATGCGAATAAAAGGTAACTAATTATTGAATTTTCTCACCATGTTTGCATCCGGCTCAAATTAAGTAATTAGCTTTTATTGGCTTACTCAAATAATACAATTTATTACCCTTTTTTTCATAATACTTCCAATTATACGTAAAAACTAATGTATTTTAATTAGCCAGTCGATATAATTCCCAAAACATGCAACCTTGTCAAGAAGAAAAAGTGTGGAAAATGGTTGACATTGCGGTAACACAAAAAGCAACAACCTAGCATTGTATATTTAGAAACAACACGAGTATTAAAACAAGCATAATTTTTTTATATTAAAAAAAAGGGAATTCCAGAACAGACTTCAGAGTACAAGGAGCATTAATAGTTCAACTTTTATAAAATATTGGTTGACTGACGCATAACATTAAAAGAGAAAAGTATGGTAAACACTAGTGAATAAATATAGTATTTTCATCCTTTTAGTTGATTTCAAAATTATGTTGACTAATATACACCATAATTCATAAAACCATATAGCGAACACTCAACACTTACCTTTTATTCTTTTAGTTTTTCTTTTCTTCTATTTCCATGTATAAGCTTTATGTATCATAGCAACACGAATACAGGATAAAAATCATGAGGAGCTGGATTATCAAGAACCTGACATGCATCATTGAAGTTCTATGTTGACAGCTTAAAGGACTCAATCTGAATAAACATTATTTCAAGTATCATTATGTTTAACACCATCTCAGAGAAGCAATTCCAGCTTCTCATCTCATTTTCCCAAGATTACCCAGGTGCTGCTCCCAAGTGCCAGTTGCCATCATTGAAATACAATAAATGGAGTCCTGTCTAATGAGTCCTTTCTAATGTATTTTGCCTTATACTGAAACGCACCAGCATATTCGCATCATAAAAGACAAAATCCTAGCTCAAATGTTTGTTAATGCACCCTAGTAGTAGGAAAGCATAAAACTGCAATAGAAACTGTTCTTGAATTCTAAAGATATTGATGCACTTTCCCCTCCAGCATGCCCAGTGTTGTCTAGTAACATTCACGAGTGTTACTCCAATGTTATCATCAATTTCCACTTCTGAAGCTAGATGCCATTTTCATAAGGCAGAATCTATTAAACAAAATTAGAGAAAAAGGAGCAATTACTGCTTAAAAGTATGCAAACTATGAACAGAAAAAGGTTAGGATGGCGGGGACGAAAGGGTTGGAAAAAAGGTTGGGATGGTGGGGAGGCAAGGGTTGAACAAATAATATACTGAGTAGACATCTAATTTTGATAATTCATGCCTCGGCATGTCACTATAGATAGAGAACATTAAAATTGTAAAAAGTTAGAAAACTTGACTCTGTGACAGTAACAACCATACCAATGAGTAATTGTATGTATACACAAAGGAAAATATTACCAAGTGATGGTTCCATCAATAGAACCAAATGCTAATGTCGTGATAGTTAACATAAATAAAGCGTTGAACACAAGAGCTTGTACGGAAATCATACACCAATACTTAAGAAGGGAACCTAACATTAAAGATCTAGATACTTACGGAGCCATCCAACGATACGTCCCTGTCTCTGGGGTCATCCCCTCCGTCTGCACTTCAATTCTTGCTACACCAAAATCAGCAATTTTGATAGATTTATCTGCAGAGATTAGAAGGTTATCTGACTTTAGATCCCTGTGGATAAACCCAAGACCATGCACATATGCCATCCCCCTTGCCACATCCAGTGCCTGCTTAACCGCCAATTTTAGCGGCACAGCCCTATTCTGCCTCCTTGTCAGAAACTGCCTAACCGACCCTCCTTTTGCATACTCCGTCACAATGCACCAAACCATCCCTTTCCGACATGCTCCTATGAACCGCACAATGTTTAAATGCTTCAATGTAGCAAGCATCATGACTTCCTGCTGAAATTGCTGTTCCATTACTTGTGCCTTCTCTGGGTTATTTTCAGGCCTCTCCAATATCTTTATCGCAACATCCTCCCCATTATATGTTCCTCTATACAACTTCCCAAAAGCCCCTTGGGCAAAGGCAGTACCCATGTTAAGTTTTCTCAAATCAATTGTCCACTCATCATAATTCTCCAGCCCTTCAGTTGGATACCTATGATCCATCAGTGCTTGTGCTAAAGCATCATCATTAAGTGCATGGGTTACCTTACCCGGACGAAACACACTTTGCCCTACAGAGACCGAGTAATTATGCCTGACAGGCTTTAGACCAGGGTGGCTTAAAATATGAGTCAGAGAATCATTGGAACCAACACTGCTGTTATCCACTGACATCGAGACAGACCCACCAGCGTTGCTAGTCTGCAAACTGTCAATGGACATGTTTGTACCCTCACCAAGTTTCTGGTAAAAGCCTTGCGTGAAATCATAATAATTGTTATCATTGTTGTTATTTCCTCCTATAAGTCCAGTAAATTTTGGCCCCTCCACCATTTTTCCAATCATGAATGAAAATTCCAAAACTACAAGACCAAGTATTCAACTGCTATTATCCCGAACTGCTGACACTCATCTGACAACACAGTCCTTTAAGCATGTGCCCTACATCACCATGAATAGAGATCAATTATCAGTCATGTTAGTGAATTTATCTTTAAAGTTGTTTTCAACAATCTCACTTTGGCAAACGAGCCTATTTGACTCGCTCAAAGTAATTGAAGAACACAATAAAGAGAGGGCCGGAGATATATGAGATTATAAAATCAAAGAGGCAATAAAAAGCTTTCCACTTTTAGCTTACAAATCCCATTTTGTAAACCAAAACAAACAAACAAAGACATTTTTCAATTTATTACAAAATTGAATACCTTTCCAAGCAAGAAAATGCACTCTAGATGCAATTAACCGATCTTAGGCTCCTTGCACTCATCTCAAGCTACTGTTTCTTCACCAACTATACCTGTAATCAAGAAATCTATAAAAAGAAAAAACTAAAAAAAAATAATTTCTCAGCAACAAAAAGATGAAAAATTTATCTAAAACTTTTAATAAGAATCGAAAAGAAGATAACTCTATAAATGACCTAGCACATACTATGATCAAATTTGCAAAGGCCCAAAAAAGGTTATCTCTCTATTTTTTTAAAGAAAAAAAAGTATTGCAAATTCGTGTACATATTAAATTGATAATCCCATAAAATTGATTTCAAAAAACAAATCCATACATAGATCAGATGATTATAAAGCTTTGCAGATAGAAAAATCAAAGAAAATTAAATAAGACACCAAAAAAGTGGTAAAAACTAGTGATCGAAAGTAATATCAAATGCCGAGCTAAAAAAGGCCGAAAAAATTTTAAAAATTGCTGATCAGGATATTGAAATTAAAAAAAAATACGTACTAATCGTGCTGAGATTGAAGCTGATGGAGAAATAGTTACAAATACGACAACGTAACTTGAAGACGACCGAAGATATGAAGATGAAGATGAAGATGAAGAAGAAGAAGCAGGAAAAAGTGAGCAGTCTTCGCTTCCAAAGGCCTCGTTTTTATTGTGACCAAAGCCACTGCGCTACTCGAGAGTCAAATATTGAGTCCCATACTCGCTGTGGATTCCCTCCACGTGTCGTAATACCTGTTTTTCCCTTTTTCGAGGTCCTTGGTCCTCTCATAACGCGTGTGTGCACACTTAAAGCCACTTCAACTTTGTCCAAGAATCGGACCACCTCTTTTATCTTTTCTATTTACTAATTTCTTTTTTAAATTTGGATTTTTTTGTGCTTGTCCGTTTTCAATATCAAATTTAGGTTTTTTTCTGCTTTTTCTCTTATTTTCAAGGGTGCGTGTCTTATTATTATTTTATTAAAGACTTATTTTATTTTATTGGGTGTGTGAGAGTTATTCATAGGATACACTAAATTATATTACATTAACTGTATTGCATTATGATATATAAAATTATATTATAACATTATATTCCGTACAATATAGATGACATTATATATAATAATATTTTATATAATTATTATTGTTAGATCTAAATTAAATTGTTTAGATTTATTAATATTTAAGTATTTATTATTAGTTATATTAAATTATATAATAATATAATTATATTTTAAAAACTTAATAATATAAAATATTATAATATCACATTAAATTGTAAATTTATTTTTACTTGTTATAATATAAAAAATAAAGTGATTCTGCATCTAGAGATGGTCAACGGGACTGGTGGCATGTGGCACACCACATGTATGTATAGCATAGCATGAGCACAGTTTGGTAGGACTCGTGACACGACATGGCACGCATACGGATTAGGTTGGACCAATAAATTTAGGTACGTGGGTCTTAAAAGTACAACACAGTCAAAGATAATCTAAAACACGACACTTGAAAAAAACTCATAATAAGTATATATTTCATTGGTGGGTTAGCACGTGGTCCATGGCTCATCTATAGTATGTGGGATAAAATATATTAAAGTAAAATTGTTTAACGAAAATAAATTTAAAAAATTTTATGTTTTTATAAATAACTTTTTTTCTTTTTAAAAAGGTAAGGAAGTGCGCAAAACCCAAATAATTTTTATTTTTCACTTACCTCCCCCAAGGCTTGAACCCGGGTGGTCAGCTACTACAAGTTTCATGTTGTTACCAACTCAACCACGCCCTTAGGGGTTATGTTTTTATAGATAACTTGAAATTAAATTTTTTAATATATTTTATTAGCATAAGTTTTGTAAATTCATTTAATCCTTAGTTTTAAAAAAATACTCTAATTGTTTTATAATTTATTAAATGAATAGATGATATCATGATTTTGAAAAATAAATTATAAATATCATGATTTTATAAATGTATTCATTAATGTTATTATAAACTATAATCTATAACTAAATGTAAGTGTAAGTTAACAATTAAATTAACCCTTAATAAAAATTATTTATTGTTGTTGTTGTTGTTAAGTAATGGGAAAAAAAATTCTAATACTGGAGGATCTAATTTAGTAGTTAGTATTATATTCTCTACTATTATTAGTTTATTACTATTAAACATGGACTTAAGTTTTAAATTTTTAATTTTATTAAATTTGATTAAAAATACATGACCCCAAAAAAGTATATGAATTTTAAAAAAACATGTCCACAGCTTGGCACCCTTTGAAGACAATTTTTTTTTTAGAAAAAAATTGTCATGTTTATTTTTTTAAGCATAGCCCATGGTTAGCATATATGCAAATAAAAAAGAATTAAGCATGACACAAAACACATGGTGGGCCATATTCTGTTGGCTCACAAGCCTTCATGGGCCTTACTTCGAGGTTCGGGCCGTTGGCCATCTCTAGCCATAACCCAAACATGAGACTATATATGCAATGCAATCTCATATATGCAGAGTGTTTTTTTTTTTTTTTGAGGAAAAATTGAATATGCAGAGTGGTAAATTCAAGGATTTTTACTAAATATAAAAATGCAATAGTTCTAATCCATACTTAATATATTTATAAATTGAATGTAAATATTATTGATATTACGCATTTATTTTTTGTTATGCAAAATACTATAGGTGTTTTTAGCACACTGTATTGTATTATAATGTATTGCATTAAGTTGTATTATATTAGCATTATATTATATTAATACTGTACAATATTTGGTAATATATTGTATTGTATTAATTTTTAATTATACTATGTTTGATGCTATATTGTATTGTATTGTATTTTTTTTTGGGTAACTATAAAAATTATGATTTTTAAAAATAAATATTTACCTTTTGATACCTTAAAAACTATTTGATATAGAAGATGCGACATATTCATTTGTAATATAGGCTCTGATAAAAATATCCCAACTTAAAAAAAAATCATTCAAATGTCATCTATATTATAAAGATGATTGGTATAAGAATTTACACTATTTGGCTCCAGTAAAAATATCCTTATATATATATATACATAACTCCAAAAAAAAAACTTTTAAGTCCAATTAGAAGTTCCTAATTGATAATAAAGATGTGAAGGAACATTGAAGAACTGTCTAGCTGAGAAGATTAAAGTCCATATCATTATTAGATTCTTCTTTCTCCTTAAATTTCTCTTCTTTCAAGGCCTTAACAGCAGCTTGAGCAGTGCCTGCACCACCGACAATGAAGCAGCAACAACTACAACTCCATCACTAGAAGACATTGAGGCCAATTGCTCCTGCCTAGAATAAGCTCAGTTGTGTCTTTACCATTAACTTCTAAATAGAAGAAGTTCAAGCTTATTGTCCAAGAAATTAGCTTCAATAGAGCCCAAGATTCCCTTAACATCATCGGCGAAAGGGTTGGTGTTTCCTCCCAAAATAGCCAATAAATATATTTCCTCACCTTCATTTCTTCTTTCTTTGGGAGGCTCTGGATTCTCTACATGTTGTGCAAATTTTATTAAACTCGCAAGTGTACAAATTTATTATAGAATAGATCAATGATGATGAGTGTCGATCCCACGAGGATGTGGATTTTAATTATGTGTAGAGTCAACGTTCTATGAGAGTGGTTGAATTTATGGTGAAAATGATTTGGAATACCTTAAAATTTAAATTAGAATTACGGGAGTAAATTGAAGACAAAACTATTGAAATGAAGCACTTTTGTATCTAGATCTGCATTAACATGCATTATGGACTAAATATTCTTTATTATTGCCAATTAAATCATGAGGGGATTTCCACTTCTCATGAACCACACTCTAATTAATATGGTGCTAAGGGTTTATCGTGCCAAATACTAATAACCTTGCACTATAGAGCCGATTATACAAGTGCGGTATATAGACAAGATTATCATTATCTGTCGACGAAAAGTCAAAACATCCATAAAAATCAGAGGGGAAGAAAAAGTAAATTTACCAAATAAAGCCTATAGAACATGTTGAAACTTCACCTTCAACTCAAGCTTAAAAGAAAATTAGCTACTCATAATTGAACTAAGGGTAAAATGAAAATTTATTAAAATACGTAGAAAATACATGATGGAGAAGGAATTACAGAAAATGGAACTCAAAAATGAATTTAGAGGTGTCAAATTAGGGGAGCCCCCTTTTTATAGATACACTGAAATCATGACCATCAGATTAAAAACAATTTGAACGCTCAGGATTGCGCCATGTGTCAATAGTATGTGGTTTGACCACGCGGTTTGAATAGTGACGTGATTTGAACAGTGAGGCGACTTGAATAGTAACGGGTTTGGTTACAAATAATTTCGTGTATATGCATGTACCGTACATACGATTTTCAGTCTACTAACATGTTGTCACATCACCGATCAACAATACATAAGAATTTTAGTCCAATAGGATCGTGACACCTCATCAGTCAATGTCACGTCATCGATCAATGCTATGTCATCAGTCAATACCACATCATTGTTCCGTATATGTGAACAATATCGTGAATAATAACATAGACAGTACCATACATGTGAATAGTACCGTACATGTGAACAATGCCATTTTTTCTTTTATGCTCATCCTAAAGTTTTCGACTGTCCTGAGTTCAAAAGTGATGTCCGTTTTGTTGTCTGATCTCTTATTCATTGTAAAATACTTAATTATAATACAACACATATAATTAAATCACAAAAGAGTTAAATACATAAAAGTAGGGATGTTAGTGAGACTTGAAGTGTAAAATGACGATTTTCTCCTTTATAAATATATATTTTCTAACACTCAACACTACACTAACATTAATGCAAGCAAGAGAAGTGGTGGAGCAATAGCTATGGCATCCCACCGAAGTCTTTAATGACGCTTGTTTCGGTGTTGGAGATGGATTGAGTAAGGAAGAAAGATTTTTTGTTTGGAAGAGAAAAGGAGGGTCCACTTACCAACAACTACGGAGATGTCCTTCTAAAAGTGCTCCAATTTGTTAACAATCCTCAAAGCAGGCAAGTGGAGCAAGGTTGTCTACGGTAAAGAGATGACTGAGGTGGGAGCTTTGATGGATTCCTTGAAGGATCATGAGGCCCTAATTCGGGGCCATGTTCAAAGAACTCGACCCGTAGGAAACAAGTTGGCATTCGTGGTGGTGAGAGAGAAAGGGTTAATTGTTCAATGCTTAACCACTGTAAGACCTGACTCTATCAGCAAGCAAAGGGTCAAGTACATCGCTTCATTGAGCAAGGAGTCCATTATTGATGTCATCCGTGTTGTCTTTATCCCTAATATGAAAGTTAAGGGAGCAATATAGTAGGTATTCTCGATTAGTATTGTGGGTTTGTTTTGTAGTAATTGTTAACAATAAATTCCTTAATAGTCGTGAGATGCAATTTTACAATTTAATAATTTGGTCTTATTGAATTTCTTTTTCCAGGTAGAGGTTCAAATCACAAAATATTTTTTGTTCACGAAGTAGAGAAAACGCCCATTACAATTGAAGATGCTTTTAGCATTGAAGCTGGAATTAAGAAAGCTTTGAAGGTCACTTCTAGCTTCATCTTTTTTTGTTTTCCATGTTGATTGTAAATGTTTTAATTATGAAATACAATTACTAAATAGTAATGATCTCTACATTTTAGTTGTGTGAGATTTTTGTCAGTGGTATTCTATTTTTTGAGTTTTTTTCTTTTGTACGCTTTTCGTGTTTGCTAATTGTTTCAAAGGTACATGGAAGAGTACAGCTACCTTGTGTTAATCAAGATACCTGATTGAACAACCGGGTTATTAATATATGAACATCTATTAATCAGAGGATATTATGAAACCATTCTCAAGTTGGGAATGTAAGTTTTTACCTTACTTGCTCCATGGATACTTGGTATATTATCATTATTTGCACTATATGCACCTTCTCCTCCGAAGAGTTTTTGCTAGCCCATTCATCATATGAAGATTTTGAATTTGGTATACTTTGGGCTTGTTCGGTGTTGTTTTTCAATTTGTATTTTCATAATATAAGAATAAAAGTGAAAATGGTATTTTGTAGTTGTCATATAGCAACTCCTTTGATGTCTCTATTTGAGGTAACAAATGATTCTGCAATATTTCTTCAATATTTTTTGTGCATATATACTTGAATTAATGTTGTTGTCTTCCTAAAATCTTGATCTACATGTATTTTATAACATGAAGAAATGATGTTCTATTTGAAAGTAAAGAAATGAAGAAATGATGTTATATTTTCATGATAATAATCATTATCATCATGCTATTTGCTTTTTTTCATTTTTTATTTTTGATCTATCATGATTGAGGAATATTGTTTTCCATAAACTGCTCTTTATTTAGATGGAAAAGAATGTCAGTTAACTAGAAAAGAAAATTTGTTAAAGTAAACCTGTAAAACTTTTCATGTTTAAATATGAGAATATTTCTTTTCTTTTTCTGAAGTGGAGTTGATAAGATTAGTAGCCTAATCACTGGTTGAAGGTTGTTGTTGAGTGTTAGAAAGTGTATATTTATAAAGGAGAAATTCATCATTTTACACTTCAAATCTCACTAACATCTCTAATTTTATTTATTTAAATCCTTTGTTATTTAATTATATATGTTTTGTTTTAATTAAGTATTTTGTGTATTTTAGGGGTATTATGGTCATTTCACAATGAACGAGATTTCGGATAGCAAAACGGACGTCACTTTTGAACTCGGACAATCGAAACCTTAAGAGGAGCATAAAAGGAAAATGGCACTGCTCACACGCACGCACTATTCACATGCTGCATCGTGGATCTTCATCGCGACACTATTAATCGCTCGCACCGCTGCATTCTTGTTCAAACCGTGCAAACCGTGTTACTGTTCAAACCGCGTGGTCAAACCCGTGGTCAAACCGTGTTCTTCGTTCATCGATGACGTGGCGCAACTCGCGTGCATCCAAACTATTTTTAATCCGATGGCCATGATTCACTCAATGTATCTATAAAAAGGGGGCCTCCCCCCCCTAATTTGAGACCCCTGAATCCATTTTTGAGCTTAGTTTTCTGTAATTCCTTCTCCATCTTGTATTTTCTACGTATTTTAATAAATTCCCATTTTGCCCTAGTTCAATTATGAGTAGTTAATTTTCTTTCAAGCTTGGGTTGAAGGTGAAGTCTCAACATGTGTCATGGGCTTTATTTGGTAAATTTATTTTCTCTTCCCCTCTAATTTCTGTGGAGGTTTTGACTTTTCGTCGACAAATAATAATAATCTTGTGGGCTAATTCATGCCCGGTTTTACCTGGCAGACCAGTACAAGGTTATTATTATTTGGCACGATAAGCCCTTAGCACCATATTAATTAGAGCGTGGTTCATGAGGTGTGGATTCCCCCTTCATGATTTAATTTGTATTAATAAGGATTATTTAGCCCACGGTGCATGTTGATACAGATCTAAATACCCAAGTACTTTATCTCAATAGTTTCCAGTTTAATTATTTCTGCCAATCCAATTTAAATTCCAGTATAATCTAAATCACTTCCACACAAATCCAACCACCCTTTTACATAATTAATTCTACATATAATTAAAATCCACCTTCTCGTGGGATCGACACTAACACCATTAATCTATTCTACAATGATTCGCAAGGCCATGAGTTCAACAAAATTTGCACAACAAGTTTTTGCGCAGTTCTTGGGAGGTAAGTATTTTAATTTATAGAATTAATTTTTGTAAATAATTTTATTATTATTATTATTACTATTAGTATTATTATTATTATTTTAATTGTTTCCTTGTAATTTTTTTTTTCTTAATTAATTAAAAAAAAAAGCGAATTTATATTTTAGGTAAGAATTTCTTTTTCTCTTCTTTAAATTTCTGCATTTT
The DNA here is from genome assembly GCA_030444775.1 of Atalantia buxifolia. Classification (NCBI taxonomy): domain Eukaryota; kingdom Viridiplantae; phylum Streptophyta; class Magnoliopsida; order Sapindales; family Rutaceae; genus Atalantia; species Atalantia buxifolia. The sequence goes on along the minus strand of CM059834.1, from coordinate 18,223,263 downwards.
AATTTTCAAGTTATTTTTCTTTGTAATTTTTCATTTATCTTGTTAATTTATTTTTATTTATTTTATTTCACGTATTTTCTTTTTTATGTGCTTTAATAGAAAGGTTGTAACAATAAATAATAAAGGTTAGTATCGCAATTTCTCCTTCTTCTTTATTTTTATTTGTTTTAAATTTATTTTCTTTATTTGCATGCATGGTCGTAGGTCATTATTACTTAATCTTGAACCTATAGACCTTGAATTAGAAAGAACACTTCGCACATACAAACACATTGAACTTAAAGAAAAAATTGAAATGGATTTACAACAACCAGAATCACATGAGAGACCATTTAAAGACTACTTTAGTTCCTTAGCTAATTTGAGCACATCATGCATAAGATACCCAAATGTAACTGCTAGGAGTTTTGAGTTAAAACCTAGCGTGCTAAATTGTCTCCCAACATTTTATGACTTAGAAAATAAGGACCCATATAATCATCTGAATGATTTTCATACAATTTGTCAAACTTTTAAATATGAGAATTTTTCAGAAGATTATGTTAAACTTAGACTATTCCCATTTTCTTTAAAGGATAGAGCTCGTTCATGATTCAATACATTGCCTGCTAATAGCATTACAACATGGAAACAATGGTAAAAAAATTTTTAAATAAATATTTCCCAGTACATAAAACCAATGCTATTCGCAGGGAAATTTCAGAGTTCACACAGAGAGAAGACGAGCAGTTTTTCGAAGCATGGGAGCGATTCAATGGGCTACTTTTGAAGTGTCCACATCATGGGTATGAGAAATGGCACCAATGCCAATACTTGGAGGGATTATTGCCAAATGTGCAAGAATGGCTAATGGCAACAAGTGGAGGAGAGCTAATGTCAAAAAGTGCATCAGAGATTTGGGATTTCTTTCAGCGACAAGCAGATAATTCCCAACAACGGAGTCGATCTCTCAGGAATACTAGAAGAATTAAAGGAGTGAATGAGGTTCACATTGGCGAGTCAAGTTCGGGAATTAAAGAAGTCAAAGAGATAATTGAAGGTCTTTCTCGACAAATAGCATCTTTGACAACTGCTAAATCAACAGAGCCACATGACCATGACTCATTTTCAGATCAAGCCAATGCCATCGGTGTCATGAGGAAGCCATCAAATTACAACCCATACTCCAACACATATAATCCTGGATGGAGAGACCACCCTAATTTTTCATGGTCTCAAGGATTCCAACAGAATGGACCAGCAGCTCCAGCTCCACCAATGCAACAAATTCCTCAAGTTCCTCAAGCCTCTCAGCCACCATTTAGACCATCCAATCAAAATCAAAACTACTCTCAACCCAGACAATGGGAGGATGCATTCCAGAATGTCAAGAATGTTACTAACTCCATGATCGAGCAACAGAACCGCACCATTGATGGACTACGGAATGAGATGAGAGCAGGCTTCAACTCACAAGCCCAATCAGTTTCAAGCCTCGAGAAGATGGTGGGACAGCTTGCTTCTTCAGTTCAAACTTTGGCAATGACTCGTTGAGAAAGGTAAATTTCCAAGTCAACCAAAGCCTAATCCTAAAGGAGTACATGAAGCAAGTACCATTCACCACAACAGCATGGAGAGGTCAAAGCCATGGCGACCTTACGAAAAGGAAAAGAAGTCGACAACAAAGTGGAGATGCCAAAGGTGACAAAATCAACTCATTGTACCTGAAATGCCGAGGACTCACCACCGAGGAGAAAGAAGAAACCAACCCACGAGTATGTTCTTAAGGCTCCATTCCCTCAAAGGTTAGCTAAAGGAAAGAAGGGAAAATCCATAGGTGAGATTCTTGAAGTCTTCAAACAAGTGTTAACATCCCTTTACTTGATGCAATAAAGCAAGTTCCATCTTATGCCAAGTTTCTTAAAGACCTTTGCACTAAAAAAGAGAAACATTCATGTTCGGAAAAAGGCATTTTTAATCGAAAATGCTAGTTCTATACTCCAACACAAAATTCCTCTAAAATGTAAAGATCCGTGCTCCCCACTATTTCATGTAGTATAGGGAACCACACAATTGAGAATGCTTTGTTGGATTTAGGAGCTAGTGTTAATCTCTTGTCTTACTCAAGATTTGTGAAACTTGATTGGGAGAATTACACCTAACTCGGTGGTGTTACAACTTACCGGATCGGTCCACGAAAATACCTCGTGGTATTGTGGAGGACGTGCTTATACGTAGACAAGTTTTACTTTCCCGTTGATTTCATTGTAATTGACACTCAACTAATACAGATTCAAGGAAGCACATCCCCATTATCTTAGGCCGACCATTCTTGGCAATCATGATGCTCACATTCAATGCAGAACTGGAAATATGCAGTTGTCCTTTGGCAATATGACCATGGAGCTCAACATCTTTAACATTGCCAAACAACCTCACAATGCAGATGATAGAATTGTTGATGTGGATTTAATTGAAGCATTAGTTGATGATACTTTTCTTTCAAACCTTAGTGATGATCCTTTACAAACATGTTTAACTCACTTTGGTTTGGATTTTGATGTTGACAGATCAACGATGAGGTCAACGCCTACTTGACTCAAAGACCATCCATGGACATTAATAAATGGAAGTCAAGAGTTGAACAACTAGCACCATCAGAGAAGAAAATCATCCCATCATCAGAGTCACCACCGAAACTCGAGCTCAAACCATTACCCAACACTTTGGAATATGCATTCTTGGGAGAAGAAAGCACTCTACCTAATCATCTCATCATCCCTAAATGACGAACAAAAAGGTAAGTTGTTGGATGTTTTAAAAGAGCACAAAGAGAGCATTAGGATGGACCATACAGACATAAAAGGTATAAACCCAAAGAGATAAAAAGGTATAAACCCAAAGAGATCGTATGCATTACATTCACCTTGATGAAAATGCTAAATCTACTAGGGAAATGCAACGAAGGTTAAATCCTAATATGAAAGAAGTTGTTAGAATAGAAGTCCTTAAGCTATTAGATGCAGGTATCATTTACCCACCTCGATAGTTCATGGGTCAGTCCTGTGCAAGTTGTCCCCAAAAAGTCAGGAGTCACAGTAGTTACCAATGCTGATAATGAATTGATACCCACTAGAGTGACTACAGGATGGCGTGTATGCATTGATTATAGGAAGTTAAATTCTGTCACACGTAAAGACCATTTTCCTTTACCATTTATTGATCAAATGCTTGATAGATTAGCGGGTCATGAATTTTATTGTTTTCTAGATGGCTATTCAGATACAATCGATCCATAGCACCAAAAGATCAAGAGAAAACCACTTTCACTTGCCCTTTTGCACTTTTTTGCATATAGGAGAATGCCATTTGGATTATGTAATGCACCTGCTACATTTCAACGTTGTATGTTAAGCATTTTTTCTGATATGGTTGAACGATTTCTTGAGGTCTTTATGGATGATTTTTCTGTCTTTGGTAACTTATTTGATCAATGTTTACATCATTTGACGAAAGTTTTACAGAGATGTATCGAGAAAAATTTGGTCTTAAATTGGGAGAAGTGCCATTTCATGGTAAAACAAGGTATAGTTCTCGGTCACATCATTTCATGCAAAGGTATTGAGGTTGACAAAGCCAAGGTGGATCTCATTTCTAATCTACCTTCACCTAAAACAGTCAGAGAAGTAAGATCTTTCCTTGGGCACGCTGGTTTTTATAGACGTTTCATTAAGGATTTTAGCAAAGTTTCTAAACCCTTATGCAATTTACTTGCTAAAGATGCACATTTTATCTTTGATGATTCATGTCTTGTGGCGTTTGAAAACTAAAGCATTTGTTGACAACATCACCCATCATTCACCACCAAACCGGAGCTTACCATTTGAGCTTATGTGTGATGCATCGATTATGCAAGAGGAGCAATATAGGACAAAGAGTTGATCAAGTCCTCATGTTATTTACTATGCTAGTATGACATTAAACGATGCACAATTGAACTATTCAACTACAAAAGAAATGCTAGCAAGTAGTGTTTGCATTAGAAAAATTTCGATCTTATCTCATTGGTTGTAAAATTATTGTGTTCACGATCATGCTGCTCTCAAATATCTTCTCAAAAGAAAGATGCAAAAGCTAGACTAATTCGTTGGGTGTTGCTTTTGCAGGAATTTGACTTGGAATTCAAAGATAAGAAAGGGACAGAAAATGTTGTGGCTGACCATCTCTCTCGTCTCCACTTTGACATCAACACAGAACCCTTAACATTGAATGAGTCATTTCCGGATGAACAATTAATGAGTGTGGAAGTATTACCTTGGTATCTTTGATATAGTTAATTATCTTGTTACAGGTAAACTTCCAGAGCATTGGACCAAGCAAGACAAGGCCAAATTCTTTGTGGAAATAAAGAATTTTTTCTGGGATGACCCTTATCTGTTCAAGTATTGTGCAGATCAAATTATTCGACGATGTGTCCCGAGAATGAAGTTCATAACATCATTTCATTCTCGCCATGAACAAGCTTGTGGAGGCCACTTCAAATGCTAAGAAAACAGGGACTAAAGTTCTACAATGTGGTTTTTATTGGCCAACTATATTTCGAGATGCTTACACCTTTTGTTCTTCATGTGATAGGTGTCAACGAATGGGGAGCATTACACGAAGGAACATGATGCCACTAAATCCAATTTTAGTGGTTGAGATTTTTGATGTATGGGGTATCGACTTCACGGACCCTTTCCCCATCTTTTGGCCATCAATACATATTGGTTCTTTGTTGACTATGTTTCAAAACGGGTAGAGGCAATTCCATGCGCAGAACCAATGATCATAAAGTGGTGATAGGGTTTTGAAAAGCAACATTATTTCACAATTTGGATTCCCTAGATCAATAATCAGTGATGGTGGTGCCCACGTTTGTAATAAATCATTCAAAGCTCTTTTGACAAAGTATTCCATCACTTACAAAGTGGCTGCTCCATATCATCCACAAACCAAAGGCTGTTGAGATCTCCAATCGAGAAATAAAGCACATCTTAGAAAAGACCGTGAGGCCCGATTAAAAAGATTGGTCATTAAGACTTGATGATGCATTATGGGCATATAGAACGGCGTTCAAAACCCCAATGGGATGTCACCCTACAAAGCTAGTGTATGGAAAAGCTTGCCACCTACCTGGAACTCGAGCATCGTCGTCTTTGGGCCATCAAGAAATTCAATTTTGACATGCAGCAAGCTGGCTCGGAAAGACGACATTACAAACGGCGAACTTGAAGAAATTCGTAATGATGCATACTGAAAAACGCCAAGGTTTACAAGCAAAATAATGAAAGTCTTTCATGATAAGTGACATTATGAAAATATTTCACCAGTGTCGAAAGTACTTTTATTCAATTCTCGCTTGCACCTATTTCCGTGTAAGCTACGCTCTCGATGGTCCGCCCTTCATTGTTCATACTTTTTTTCACACGTGGGGCAATTGAAATTAAGGATCCAAAAACGGTGTCACGTTTAAAGTTAATGGTCAAAGATTAAAGCCATATCTAGAGTACCAACCCCATGGAGAGGACCCCGAAATAAATTTGAGGGACCCCCCCCATTTGAATTAAGATTTTTTTTTTTCGTGATTTGATTTTTTTTTCTTTCTTTACTATTCTTTTGCTAATTGAAATTGTTTGTGCATAAGTGTGTTTGTTTAACCATTGAGCTTTCTTTTATCACTTTTAATCATGAGACAGCCTTCTCTTGAACATCCTTAGACGACTTCAACGTGTCCAATCTCATCTCGAGGCCGATACGATTTTGTAAAACACATCGTATTTGGAAGCTACAACCACCGGAGTTAATATCCCACGTTGAGGATTTAGAAAGCCAACTCGAGACATTGAAAGCGTGTCTACAACATCCAAATGGAGCTTGAGGTAAATTCCATAAGAGGACGATTGTGATTTTCTTTGTGTGTTTTTGTTTGTTACTCTGTTTGTGTGTTTTAGTTTGTGTGTTTTAGTTTGTCACCCCGGTTAAGTGGCGGATAACGGTCTTCCGTGACAATCAAGTCGGTTACTTTTCTTGCTTTCCCATAATTACTGATCTTCTGAGGCGAAGGTATGGATAGAAACGAGATCTTAGCAAAGCTTCATAGTCGATTCCCTTCACTTCCTCAGAATGCCCTCCTCACAATCTATAAAGCTCGATCCAACGCATGCGATTGCTCATGAGGAATAACATACCCGCCGATATTCATTTGGTTAATTGAGGCTAAAGTACGCTTGGCGGGTGAGTTGCCTCAAAATTTATTGCATACATGCCTGGTTGTGGTAAAGGAAATTATGCAAGAAAGCGAAGAGCTCGAAAGATTTCGGTTGCTTGTCATAAGTGTGCGAATGATATGCAATAAAAACGATGTTCTTTAGGAATGGTGTCGATAACAGAGAAGATAAGATTCAATTCATTAGGGATGGCTTGAATAAGAGTCATTGGATGATATCATTTTGTCTCTTGAAACGCATCCCGGTGGATATGTGCAAGAGCGATTCTCCGCTTATGGCCATCATTCCGAAAAGAGCATGCACGATACGATCTCGGAATCGACTATAAACGACCATCTGTTTGCCGCTTTATAAGAAAACTGGATGGGAAGCCTATCCTCGACCCATGTAGGGCGTTGAAGCCGTTTACGGACGTAAACCGAGGAGGAAGATGTGAGCCACGGTGCAACTACCCGTAAATATCCTTTTACTTTACTTTTATCATTGTTTTATTTTACTTGTTGTTTTACCATTTGTATTATTGTCTTTAATAATTTTATATTTGTCATTACTTACTTTTCCTTTTTACTTTTCCTTTTTGACTCTCAAGCCATATGCATTACACGATTAATTGACATGACATGACACCTCATTCACAAACATGACCCACTGCCGCCAAGATCCTTAAATATGATTCTTTTCATTTGCACTCACAAATTATTTTTGAGAATTATCCTAATGGCAGCTACTCCCAATAAACAATTCAAGAACATTTGTGTGCTTTCTGGATTTAACTATGGCAAATATAAAGAGTTCTTTGAGGCAGCCATTGATCTTGGTCGAAACATAGTAGAGAGAAAATTACACTTGGTGTACGGCAGAGGTGGCCGAGGGTTATCAAAATTGGTCTCAGAAGCTGCTTTTGTCAGAGGAAGTCAAGTGTTAGGCATCATACCACAAGCCCTAAAACCTTTAGGCTGCTTGTCTAACTCACCGACTGGAGAAGAGTTAGTTGTCTCAGGTATGCAAGAAAGAATAACCGAAATGCTTAATCATGCTGATGCTTTTATTTTCTTACCAGGAGATCTTGCAACTCTAGAGACACTTATCACTTTAGCATCTTGGGCCCATCTGCACATTCTTCAGAAACCCATCGGTTTGTTAAATGTCAATAATTTTTATGATGGCTTTATCGCATTTCTTAATCATGCAATAAAAAACTACTTCATTCCCTCTACGGTGAAAAAGCTTTTTATTTGTGCTCACACACTTGCTAATGAGCTACTTGATCTCACAAGCTTATCAACCAGAGCCGATCCCAAGACCTTGGTGTTGGAGTGTACAAATAACGATGGTAACAATAGCGTAGTAAAAGTACAAATTAAATTTAAATCTCCGCCTGTAAATATTTTCTTCTCAGGTTACACCACCTGTGATGTCTTCTAAACTTTACTTTTTTCCTTTAAAACATTGAGGACAATGTTTAGTTCTGTTGGGGGAGGGGATAGTTGACAATTGTGGAATGTTGGTTAAGTTTTTACTAATTTTTGTTGTAGAAACTAACTGTTGCTAATCTGTTTGTGTTGAAGATGGTGAATATGGAGTGTAGTTACTCTAGAAACGCATCTTCTTAGTTAAAAAAAAAATAAAAAAAAAATAAAAATAATAAAAAAAAAAATTTTATTTTTCGTGTGATCCTTCTAACCTTTTGACTTCTCCTTTATAAATATGCATTTTCAAATTTTGAGTCGAAGATGGCTGAATATAGAGTGTAGTGCCTCTAGAAACGCATCTTCTTAGTTTTAAAAAAAAAAATCATTTTTCTATCATTTTAAGTGTAACATTTTCAATTAGTTTTTCTGCATTATTTTCACATTTCTGCATGCATATTTTCCTTTCATGTTTAGAATAGGTTGGGGGGTAGAATGTTGTTTTTTTTAAAAAAAAAAAAATGGTGTGATTTTGTTTTTATTTTTGGATGACATGATGATTTTCGAATTTTAGTATTTGTATTATCTTTGGTCTTGAGTGATGTTACACTATGTTTGCTACTCTACATGTTGATGTCGGAGATAAATATGAGTTGCTTGAAAGAATTGACATGTCATAATGAATACCAAGTGAGCTTTTGAGCCTATTATTTTTCTTGAGAGTAACCCTTTTGCCCATTCTTCATACTAACAGCAGATATTATTATTTTATACATGATCTTTAGATTTCCTTGAGTCAACCCTTTAAAAAAAAAAAAGTTAAAAAAAAAAAAAAATCGTTCTTTACATCTAAAGGTCCATTTAACTAGTAGATATGGAGGAGTATCTAGAGCCCAAAAGATGATGGAAAGGCCGTCTTTGACCCGTTTGAGCCTTTCTAGCCATCCCTTATGTCAAATATCCATAGTTAGCCCTTTTTGAGCCTTTTATTAAAAAAAAAAATTTCTTTGTCAACTTATCATCTTGACCCACTCCAATTTGGAGTATTACCCGATATCTTACAAGTTCCATCACCTATTCATATTTGAGAAAAATATGAATAATTTTTTTGTTTAGTAAAGTTGTGCAATATCGAAAAAAAGAAAAAAAAAAGAGAAAGCAAAGAAAAAAAATTCTCTAAAAAAAAAAGAGAAAAGAACAAAAAAGAGAGAGAGAGAGATATAATACAATAATAAATAAGTGAAATGTACTTTTTAGTTCCCAAAAGATATTATTTTTCTCAAACATATATTTTTATTCTCTATTTTCCTTTCTTTGTTAGCCATGTCCCTAGCCTACGTTACATCCTAATAAAAATCCTTCTTGATTTTAGGGAACTATAGTCTAAAGTAGAGAAAGTTTAGTTATATGGGCTAAAAGATGTAGTAATGCATAAAAAAATTAAAAAAAAATAATAAATACATTGGGTTGACTAATATTCTTTGACTTAAGATCATGTTTATTTCTAAGCTATTGGCATATTTCCTTCATCTTGGTGAGAGTGTGTGATATTATTTCTTTACTATCTTCACTCCATTTATCATTCATCAAGTGACAATTTTTATTGGGTTTAATTTCCTTGTGAGAGTGTCACTATTATCGGTGAGATTTTGGGGTTGGACATGTCATTTTTGAAAGTAGTCAGCTGTATTTACTTGGTTGATTCATGTGGATGGTTGATGTGGGTGTGATGTTTCTTTAGACCGGAGATAATGCTTATACTTTTATTTGATTGTTGTCATTAGTCTGATTGAATAAACAAGTTTGTTTAAAAAAAAAAAAAAATTGGGTTTGGGTTTTTTTTTCGCTTTTTTTGCTAGGGACTAGCAATAAGGCAAGTTGGGGTGTGTTGAGTGTTAGAAAGTGTATATTTATAAAGGAGAAATTCATCATTTTACACTTCAAATCTCACTAACATCTCTAATTTTATTTATTTAAATCCTTTGTTATTTAATTATATATGTTTTGTTTTAATTAAGTATTTTGTGTATTTTAGGGGTATTATGGTCATTTCACAATGAACGAGATTTCGGATAGCAAAACGGACGTCACTTTTGAACTCAGACATGATAAAAACCTTAAGAGGAGCATAAAAGGAAAATGGCACTGCTCACACGTCGGCACTATTCACATGTACGATCATCGTTCATGGATATCGCTTCACGACACTTTCGCTCGATCGCGTTCTTGTTCAAAACCGTGTGCAAACCGTGTTACTGTTTCAAACCGCGTGGTCAAACCCGTGGTCAAACCGCCGTGTTCGTGTTCACGATGACGTGGCGCAATCCTCGTGCATCCAAACTATTTTTAATCCGATGGCCATGATTCACTCAATGTATCTATAAAAAGGGGCCTCCCCCAATTGAGACCCCCGAATCCATTTTGAGCTTAGTTTTCTGTAATTCCTTCTCCATCTTGTATTTTCTACGTATTTTAATAAATTCCCATTTTACCCCTAGTTCAATAATGAGTAGCTAATTTTCTTTCAAGCTTGGGTTGAAGGTGAAGTCTCAACATGTGTCATGGGCTTTATTTGGTAAATTTATTTTCTCTTCCCCTCTAATTTCTGTGGAGGTTTTGACTTTTAAATCGACAAATAATAATAATCTTGTCTAGTTCCGCCTGGTTTTACCTAAGACACCCTAGTATAAGGTTATTATTATTTGGCACGATAAGCCCTTGACACCATATTGATTAGAGCGTGGTTCATGAGGTGTGGATTCCCCTCTCATGATTTAATTGGTATTAATAAGGATTATTTAGCCCATGATGCATGTTGATACGGATCCAGATACCCAAGTGCTTTATCTCAATAGTTTCCAATTTAATTATTTCTCCAATCCAATTTAAATTCCAAAGATCATCTAAATCACTTCCACACAAATCCAACCACCCATTTACATAATTAATTCTACATATAATTAAAATCCACCTCCTCGTGGGATCGACACTCAACACCATTAATCTATTCTACAATAGATTCGTGCGCTGCAGTTCAACAAAATTTGCACAACATTTGTCATATGTTGTTGATTTGTAATAACCATAATCATAATATAATCCTTTGTTAAAGAATTCTCTGCTTATTTCTATTGTTTTATTTATTATGAACCTTATTACTTGTTGAATGAAAATATTGACTTGATTGAATCTGTGCATCTTTTCCTGTCCTTCAAGTGAGGAGATAATTTCTGGAGCTCAAGGTATTTATATGCCCGAGTTCTTGCCAAAGTGCACAGGCATGTGGCATTGAAGTCAAGACAATATCAACATATATTGATCCTTTCAGGTATTGTTATCTTGATTTTAAATGGGATTGATCTTGTAGTTAAAAGCCATGACTCATTAGTCTATATGTTAAGGACACATAGTCTAAATCCATGTCTTTAATCTTATATGAAACATAATGAATCTGGTTGCAGTTATAATGAAATTAGTGTAACAATTAATATATGTTTACTGATTGTTGAGGACTAGAGCTCGGCAAATAACCTAACCCAATCTAAAAAATATAAGGTTCGGATTGGATCAGGTTATTAACCTAACTCAATTGGATTTAATTTAGCCAACTCGATCGGATTGCCATCGAATCATGGTTCACCCAATTCGATCAGATTAGGCTATTAAAAAAAACCCAAAGAAATAGAAAACAAAATTAGAAACACACACACACATATGGGGTGAAACACACACACGCTCACACTCACATTCACGCAAGACAGCCTTCTCTCACACTTCACAGCCTCGTGTACTCTCCCTCTCATCTTCGATTCTTCTTTAGTCTTCACTTTTTAATCTTCACAGCCTGGCTTTCTTCTTTTTCAGCCTTCACAAATCAAGTTTCTCACACAATCGAGTTTCAGTCACAAAAGCAAATCGATGCTGATGATAGACGTAGTGCAGCCACCGTCAGTCATTTTTAGATGCAGCCATTGGATTTACTTCTACCCATCACTAAGTTCCTCGCCTCCAAGCTCCACTTCAACCCAGCAAATCGAATTCTCCAACCCGGCAACCCAAGGCTTGTGTTTTGAAATTTTGATGGTATTTCTTCATATTGTGATTATTATCATATATAAATTGTAAAATTTTAATGTTCAACAACTAATGATAAAGAAAGCCGATGGTAAAGAAAGTTGTAATATATTTTTTTTTTCCAATAACGAGCATAAAATTTTCGTTTTCTAATCCAAACCTCTTTTAATTCAAATCCGATCTAAACTGAACTCAACCCGAACTTGTAACTCGATCTGATCCGATTTGAATATATTTGGATCGGGTTACAAGTTCAGGTTGAGTTTGCATAGATTTTCGCCTAACCCGACCAACCTAAAATCCGATCAAATTGATCCAAACCTGATCCGAATCCAATTTTGCCCAACTCTATTGAGAACAATAGCTTTATGTAGTTGTGATGATGGTATATAGGAAGCTGCTTTTATCAAAACCACATAATTTATTTCTTCCTGATTTCATGTTGCTTCAGGAGAGGAAATCTGATACTTAGAAAATGAAGCATGGGAATTGAAAAAAGAAAAGAAAAAACAAAATATAAGGTAGGTTTCTTGTAGTTTTATGTTTAATGTTAAAAATGAATACAAAATTGACTTAAAGAGTATACGATATATGATATATCCATATAAAAAAACATTCATGTGTTTCGTTGTTTTTGAAATTTGAGTCACGAATCTGGCCCCAATTGTTTGGAGAGATTTTGTGCTAAAATGATCTCCTATGTCATATTTGATTGTATTGGGTTATTTTGAAATTGTTATTGGTTTCTACTTAAGTGAATTAAAAAATATTTTGTAGCTTGATGTTGCATAAACATCTAGGTTTATCTTTGGGTGATAGGAAATAAATGTATAACACCTAGTTAATATTCCTAGAACTGTTAACCTAATGCTGAGATTGGTCCTTGGACAGATATGATACATCTCCTCGTGGTGGATTTGGAGTAGGATTGGAGCGTGTGGTCATGCTTTTCTATGGTTTCAACAATATTCGCAAAACATCACTATACCCACGTGACCCTCTCAGTATTGCCCCTAGATGATCTATTTATATGTTTTTCTTTTGCTATTTGCACTATTTTTCATATGCTTAAAGAAGACATTCATAGACATTAGTTTACGAAGAAGTAGTTTGTTCTTTTAGCACACATTATTAATATGTGCCAACAATTTTGTTTATCTAGATAATGGATGTATCATATATGAATGTTTTACGATGATGGTTTGATTTTGTGGTACTTTTTTCATTTTAGAATTGGTGGTATACTATCCATGAGGGAAGTAGTTGGACAATTGTTCGGCTGTTGTATAACTTGCGAAATAGGAAACAACGAGTATTTGAGTAGCATATGTCGAAAATAATTTACTATAGACCATTCCATTCATTGATGCTTGGAGAAAAAGAAAAAAAAATTGGGATGATTACCCTTAATCTATCATATAAATAAGCACAGATTTAAAATTATTATAAGGATGTTAAATGAATGTGGTGCAAGTTAATTTATTCTCAATTTCTATTCTCACCCCCTCATCAAATTGAGATTCTCATTCGTAATCTTTTTAGTAAGGAAGAACTCACGTCTTAATAAGCTCAAATGAGGAATTGAGATTGTGATATCAAACGACACAGCAATCCAACATTTGTCATTAACTAAATGGTGGACTCTGTCGTCGGCATTTGATCAAAATTTAAATTTCAATGAAAGTTATAAATTTGAAACTATTCTTCTATACTTGTCAAAATTTTGTTGGCTGTTGCAGTGCTAGTGGCCGCAGGATGGGCCATTCCAAGACACACTCTATATGTGTCCATGAAAAGAGTGATGTTGTTTGGTGGGGTTAGAAATAGTTGGGCCACTTTCATTCGTTTGGGCCGAATGGACCCGAACACTTGGACGGTTGATTAAATTTAAACCCTCAATGCAAAACCCTGCCCTAAAACCCTCATCGATTGGCATTACAAGTCCATGCTGATTCTTCTCTTCTCTATCAACCTTTTTCTTATTTTGAAAGTGAAAAAGATGATAAGCCAGTGAAATGAGATTGGCGATGAGGAGGAGCTTATTTTCATTACCATTAGCGACTGCAACCACAACCTCAACTTTACCTACTTCAAGTTCAACTCGTTCAGCTGTGGTCCTCCGCCCTTTCATGGCCACCGTACGTTCGTTCATACCATTTTTTCGTTTCTATTCGTATTAATTCTAATTCCCTGTTTCTCAATACGACGTTGTATTATCTCTTATTTTATTTCTATCCATTCCTTTAAATGGTACTGATACAACATTATTAACCCACACATATAATCTTATTATTGTGTTTATTATATTTACAGTTGCAGCACAGGGCATTTCAAAATCACCAAGGCATTCAACTACCACCGTATCCGTTGATTGGCTCTGGCCTCGGATTCAGAAAGGGCAGGGTTGCTTCTGCTATCACAATTAGCTCTCCAAAGGTTGCATGCGATTTTTTTCTTTTTAGAGGCCGTAATGATGGTTCTAAAGGTGTTCTTAGTATCCATTCCCACTCAAAACCTAGAAATAGTTTCTGTTATATGCCTTTGGATAATGGTATCAGATATAGTTCACTTAATTGCGAACCATTTTCTAAGAGGTGCTTTTCTCAACTATCAAGGGTAAAAATTGGAATTGAGAAAATAGGTGTTAGTGATGCAAGAAGCGGCAGCGGCGGAGGCAAGAGCTGGTTCAATAAACATAGGAAGCGGAATAATGCAGTGTCTGCTCGACGTAAGAGTAATGCTACTAGTAGCAGTATCTCAGCCTCTGAGGACGTTAATGCGGTGAATTCAACAAGTGAACAGCTGGTCGGAGATGAGGTGGAGGGAGCAAAACTGGGATCATCTGTTAGCAGCACTAAACAAAACTCTAAACCTAGTGCGAGACAACAGCAGCAGTCAAGAAGGAAGAAAAAGAAGGAACAACTTTCTGCTACTGTTGCTTCAGAACAGGCTTCTGTGGGTAAAAGTTGTAAAAGTGTCTCTCTAGCTAAGAGTTTGAAGTGCAAAAGTGAGCAATGTCCAAACCTGACTTCAGAGGTTAGCAGTCCATATTTTTCTAGGGAAATCAGGATATATTTTCTTTAACTTTCTCATTTTTTTTTCTTTTTGTTGGTTTGGGGGTAAACATTGTAGCTTTTTCAGAAGACTTCACCAGGGAACACACTTGAGCAACCACTTGCTAGTTCTGCTTTGACAAAACAGCAGTCCAAGAAGAACAGTGGAAACTGTGGTAGAAAGAAGAAATCTGCAAAGGCAACTAAGGCATCCCTGCAGAGACAAACATCGGAAGAGATGGTTATAGTGCCTCGGGGACAAAATACACAGAATCCGCTATATCCTCCAAGTGGGAAATCTGTTGTGGTGGTCGAGTCAGTTACAAAGGCAAAGGTTATTCAGGGATACCTTGGTGATATGTATGAAGTCTTACCCAGCTATGGGCATGTGAGGGACTTGGCAGCAAGGTCTGGATCTGTGCGGCCGGATGATGATTTCAGTATGGTGTGGGAGGTTCCATCTGCTGCTTGGACACATCTTAAAAGCATCAAGGTTGCTCTGAGTGGGTATGGTACTGTTCCTTCTGTTATTTCTAGTTAATTAAAGTGGTGCTTCTATGAGACTGTAGAGTTTACTGGGGATTTAAAAAAAAAAAGTATTTGATTCTGCGTGTTGTTCATTTTATAATGGTAAGAATTATCTTTTGTTGATATTTTATGCGGTTACTCTCATTTCCTATTAAGGTTCGGTAATGTAGTGTGTTTACACTTTTGTCTTTAACTGTTTAGGTTGCCCATTCTTTTATTTACTTCTGTTTGCCATTTTCTGAATTCTTTCATTCTGCTTGCCTTGGACCTCAGAGCAGAAAATCTTATTCTTGCATCAGATCCTGATCGTGAAGGAGAGGCAATTGCGTGGCACATTGTTGAGATGCTGCAACAACAGGATGCTTTACATGAAAATATTACTGTAGCAAGGGTTGTTTTTTATGAAATAACTGAGGCTTCAATCAAAGATGCTCTGCAAGCTCCAAGAGAAATTGATGCAAACTTGGTTCAAGCTTACCTTGCCCGAAGGGCTCTTGATTATTTGATTGGATTTAACATCTCACCGTTATTATGGAGGAAATTGCCAGGTTGCCAGTCTGCTGGACGAGTCCAATCTGCCGCCCTGTCTCTTATATGTGACAGAGAGATGGAGATTGATGAATTCAAACCACAGGAGTATTGGACTGTTGAGGCTGTGTTGAACAAAAAAGAATCACATTCTTCTGAGGATACCTTTTCTTTTCCAGCACACTTGACCCATTTTCAATCCAAAAGGTTAAATCAGCTCTCAATTAGTTCTCATACAGAGGCAAAGGATATTGAACAGAAAATTAATTCAGCGAATTTTCAAGTGATCAAAAACTCTAAAAGAAGCATGATACGGAAAAATCCCACACCATATATAACATCAACCCTTCAGCAAGATGCTGCTAACAAATTGAATTTTTCAGCAACATACACTATGAAGGTTTGGGAGATTTAATGAATTTCTACTTGCTAGTTTTTTTTTTTTTAAAAAAAATTTCATAATGGTTATCCTGCAGAATTCAAAGTGTAAGTTGTGTCTGTGTCTCAGTCACAGCTTCCATGATATATATTATATATTAGCAATTTTAAATTGCCATTCTCATCTCTTTTTATTTTTTTTCCTCATTTTCATTGTCTTGTCGGTTCTTTGATTGCTTCTCTAAGCAAGTTGTTTAGTAATACTTTTCTCAAATGTGAGTCGTCCATTTTTCTTCTGATTTTGGTTTCAGTTGACGGCTTAAGGACATGCTTTGTAGTATGTGATTGTGTGACTTATCAGCACTCTATAATACTCGAGCAAAATTCCTCACTAGTTTCTTCCATTCTGTTCTAGTTTAGCCTCGCTGGACCTTCTAATATAACTAGTTTCTTTAAGTTCTAAATTTCTGTCGAAACTTTTTTGGTTTTGCTCTATATACTTTCATACATTCAGTATTTCCTTTTTGCCTTAATGTTGCACTTGTGTTATCATATGAACACAGCTTGCACAAAAACTTTATGAGGGTGTTCAGTTACCAGATGGGACGGCAGCAGGTCTGATAACATACATGAGAACAGATGGACTACATGTAAGTATCTCTGTAGGTGACTTTATTTATTATCTTGGAGTCTGAATGTGTAAATGTTTCTTGATTCATTTTTTCATCCGTTGAGCTCATTGACTGCAAAGTCTTTGTTGTAACCCTTTTTTTCCTTTTCACTTTTTTTAAAAGTAGCCATTACTGCTTTTCTCAGTCTTTATGCAGATTACGTTGTCCTCATTTTTCAAGAGCTGAAAATAGTTATCCTTTTGTTTTTCCAATATATATATATATATATTGGGGACTCTCTTTGTTTGACTCATCCATATTGAAAGATATCTTGTCTTTTCACCTTTTTGAGTTTGTTGTTTTTCTTATTCTTCATCATTTATTCACTTTATTTTAACTTTCATGAATTAATCGGTCCACAAAGGGGAGTGACTTTATGCAGGTATTATGAGTTTATATGTACCCTAAAATCAGGAATTGACTGATGTGAGGGAAAATAAAGAACTTGAACATAAGGATTTGCCAATTTGGCTGAACCATGGAAGGATATATAAATGGAAATAGACAAATGAGTCAGGGAGAGAGGGAACAATTTTCTTCTCCAAATTTTCAAAATAAAGAAATTTTTGGGCTGCTAGAATTTTTCTCGGTTTTGTTGAAGCCAACATCAGTAATTGTAAATTATTGTTCTTGGATTTCTAATACTTCAATTTTTGGTTTTTCTTTCAGATCTCTGATGAGGCTGCTAAAGAAATACGCTCCTTTATATTTGAAAGGTAATATCTATGAACGCTCACCTCTTCTTGTTCTTCTTTTTCATATTATGTGCTTGTGCAACTGAATGTATATATTTCTTCAATTATATGGCAGTTTTGGCCCATTAATGATTCTTTAGGTGATGTGTAACGCATCATCAAGGCATAGATATTTGTCTAATTTTCTCACGATTATCTGTATTTTTCAGAACTGCAATTTTGTGGTCCTTTCTACAACAGTTTCTTCTTCTTTTATTTCTTTTATCTGAAAACACGACTTATTCTCTGCAGGTATGGGTCACATCATGCCCCAGAGGAAGGTCCTCGCAAATATTTTAAGAAGGTGAAGAATGCTCAAGAGGCCCATGAAGCTATTAGACCCACTGATATTCGGAGGTTACCTGGTGAATAAATAGTCCTTGAGAGCTACCTGACACCTTGCATGGAACTTTCCTTCTAGTCTATTTTTTCGTTAATTTGCAATTAAATTTTTTTGTTCTGCTTCTTGAGTGGACTCCAACAGCCAATTGACGACACTAAAGATATCCTTTTTTTCCCTTTCTCTTTTCTAATTGGCTTTCAGTAATGCTCTCTGGATTACTTGATGAAGATTCTTTGAAGTTATATTCACTTATTTGGTCCCGGACAATGGCATGTCAAATGCAACCTGCTACAGTTGGGCAGGTTAGAATGTAAATTTTTGCAGTATTGCTAGGTACTAGTAGTCATATTCAAATAAGTGAGAAAAAAATTCAACCAGAAAAGCAGCCTTGTACAGTTACTATCGCTTGTTGGAAAATTGGGATCAATCAAATGGCAATGCTCTTTTCTTTTTTTATTTTTTATTAGGCAAATCCAATAAAACCATGCTCTTAGGCATGAATATCTTCTACTTGGTGTTCTTCTATGGAAATTCCTTATCATTAGTTTTTGTTGTAATTGCATTGTACATTTGGACTTATGACTTTGTTCCTATTATTTTATATTTTGGTAGTCACATATATTGGCGCTACCATTTGTGAATATGTTATGCTCTTATTTTCTAATGTTTTAGTTATTTGTAATTTATTTTTCTTGTTTGTACACTACGTGATTTATCATTGCAGTCACTCCTTCAATCACTAACAATCTTTGTATCAAGCAGATACAAGTGGACATTGGCAATGCTGATGAGTCCATTGTTTTCCGGTCTTCTTGCTCTAGAGTAGCGTTTCTTGGATTCCAAGCAGCTTACGAGGTATAATCTACATTCCATTCCCAGGATTGCGTCACCTTGCATCACGTAGTATTTTGACTAAAGGGGTTGATGTGCTCTCTTTAGATGATAATATATGCTCTGAAGTCAGTAATTTGGTGTTAATTCGGTGTGCCCATTTTGTTTGTGCAGATGCTATTTGTCCTCTAACTTGATATTTCCTTCTTCAGTTTGAATCACACATATTAGTGAATATTACAACCATTTCCTATTGTTATTCTTTTTATATCTTATTCAAATTCAAAATAGCTTTGTAAGACAATAGCTTCCTGAATTGTTTTTTCTTGTTTCTTAGTGGAAAAATGTAGAAGAACAAGAAGATAGCCTCTGGGATAGGGGATTCTTGTTTGCGTGCTTTTCAAAAGTGTATTGTTGATGCGCTTCAACACCCTTGTGCTCAGTTCTTAACCACAAAACGTATTGGGAATATTTCATGTTGATTGTATAGTGATGTTAGAGAAGTTATATTGATATTCTGAAGAAGAAACAAGAAATATCCATGCTTACTCTTTTTTCTTGAATTAAAATCTTGTAAGTTGTGATATTCCCTTGGTACCCTTTGGTTAAAAGAAATAACAAATTAGCCTTAGAGACTCTTGAATACTGATGTATCAAGGGTTTATATATTTGGCAAGAATTTTGATTTTACAATACTATATCACTTCTAACATGGAAAAATAATAAATACTGCGAAAAAGAAGTCATATATCGTTGTTGTTATTATTATTATTATTATTATTTTGGCGGACATTTTCCTAATTTGTACTCTTTTATCAGTTTTTGTCTTTTTGAGGATGTACAAAGGCATCACTTTTAGCATTGCCAGTTGAATTGTAGTTATCATTTTGATGATCTAGATTAATTTGGCAGTTTGTGCATGATTGCATGAGATGTCTCTCTCTTGTCTGTGTGCTTGTGTTTATGCTTGTTTAATTTAAGTTTGTTAACTAGGATGTTGATGCTGGAGCAATCATATATAAGGAGAGTGAAGAAAATGATCGGCATGAAGCCTTTGCAATTCTCAATTCATTGAAGGTACCAATTTCGTGTATATATGTATGTATGTTGGTGTGTGTATATATTATTTACATCCCTTGAAATAGCTTATATTTTGACTTCATTTTGATGCATTAACTTTCATGATATTCTTTACAGCCCGCACACTTTGGTTGAATGTACCATCTCCTAACTGAGTGCTTTTGCATATGTCGTTTTTCTTTCTTCTCTTTTACTTGGTAATACTTAGAGATATTATTATTTTATCTTAACAAACCTTTCTTGAATCATACAATTTACTGCTCTTATTTTTCAGTTTCATTAATGCTCTTGGTTCTCATATTGAATGTCTCTAATTTCTAATTGGTGTATAGACAGTGGATCCATTGTATCTGGGAGAAGTGGAACTTAAGCAGCATCATACCCAGCCTCCAGCACGCTATTCAGAGGGTTCATTGGTACATTAATATTTTTGTCTTTATCACAAGTAACTTATATTTTTCTGTGCATAAGGTTCCTTAAATGAATTTTTCATTATGATAAGTTTGGATTCATGCTTTTGAAAAAGTTAAAATTACACACACACAAAAAAAAAAAAGAGTTTGTAGATAGAATTTAATAGAACTAGTTGAGTTTTTAAATGTCAAAACTCTTTGCTAATTACCTCAATGGCCCAAGCATGTAAAATGTCAATTCACTCTTGATTGCAGAAGTACTCCTGCAATTAAATGGATCTTGTGAAATTTTTTACTTCTCATCTGCATCAGTCGAATTTCTGTAAGAGAGCACATAACACTTCTGTGGAAGCACGTAAAAATTGTTGAAGAACTTATATCTCATAGGTTTCCAGTTTTTAATCATATGACTGGCGGAATCATCCATTGTCATTTGTGCATATGCTTGTATAAGTGTCTTATTTGCTTGAAACAGGGAGGAGAGAGATAAGTTTAGACGCTTCTGTACTGTGTCCCTTTTGTCCTTTTGCTCAGTTGTCCTATTGTTGCATTTTACAGGTTAAAAAGCTCGAAGAACTTGGGATTGGTAGACCTTCAACTTATGCATCCACATTGAAAGTTTTACAGGTAAACAATGGTGTAAAATTGATCAGATATTGATTCTGTATTTCCATATTAGATTGATGAACATCAGTACTCACAGTAATATGACTTACTAGTCTTAGTAACTTTTATTTGTAGGTATGTGGTTATTATTTTAGGGCTGTAAATGAACTGGGCTGTTCATTAATTGCTCAGGCTTGCTTTTGTGTGCCAAATAAGTTGATTTTGCCTTTTGGTTCAAAACAAGAATTAATAATTTTGATACTTTTAAGGTTTTGCGGCCAAATAATGTTCTTTTATTTGAGTTTGTGGTAATTCTTTTGGTCACATCAATATTCCAGTTTTTTCTTTGACATGGCAGTATATCCTGACATCTTTTGTTTTGTGGCTGTAGGACAGAAATTATGTAACAGTGAAAAGCCACGTATTGTATCCTGAATTTCGTGGCCGAATGGTATGTTTAGATTCACTATTATTTTAACTTCCTTGGATTGAATTGGCAATTTCACTTCATCCTTATATGTTAAAATGCCCCTAAAGAAGACCTTATGGTAGATGTTTGCATGGATGTATGCTATGTTTAGATTCACTATTATTTTAACTTGCTTGTGTTAATGCATGGAATAGCTGCATATTTGATGGAGTTTATCAATGCCATTGGTGCAAAAGACAATGTAGACATTTTTGAGTCTCAGACCTTCAATGCAAAGATCACTCTTGAAGCAGTTTGCCTTCAAAGAAAATCTGCCAACACTTTCAAGAATCTAGTTTCTATTTCAAGAGGCATTGTAGCAATGTTTGTTGATCTTGTCAGGCAGCAGTGTTGGGCCAATTGTTCTGGCTAGCTTAAAGGGACTTGGAGGAGTGGACGGCAGGACATAGATTTCGTCCTTGCTAAAGGCTTTTTAGTTTGATGTTTGTTCATGGAGACAGTCATTTAGTCTATATATCCAAAAACAATATGGTTTTTCCCTTCATAGCACTCTTAACTACTCCATAGATTACCATTCGCTGTTGTTTTAATTTTGTAGACCAACAATCTCTATATGAAATCGCCATCTCATATATTTACTTATTGCCTTTGTAGCCAGATAAATTCGTATAACATATTCATTTTTTATATGATTTCTAGGTATCAGCATTTCTCTCTCACTATTTCTCAGAGGTGACAGACTACAGCTTTACCGCTGATATGGAGACTGAGGTATATTCATTAGATGTTTGTCTGCTGTTTACAAAGATTCTTTTTCAGTTAATTACTTTCAAATTATTGGCTGTTCAACTTCTCTAGCATCCTGTTTTTTACAATGGAGTAGCCTTGTTTTATGATAATATTCTGGTTTTGTTGTTATCTGTGTAATTTGCATTCCCATTTTTATCCATTGGCCAAGTTTATTCAGCCTTTAAACTGAGGGCTACTTTCTTTTCACATGGTAGTTGTTGACTGATTTCTGTGTATTACTTTTACGTTCAGCTTGATAATGTTTCTGCTGGCTTGACTGAATGGAAAGGCTTGCTTGTAGATTATTGGTCGAGATTCAGTTCATATTGTACCCATGCTCAATCTCTCCATATACATCAGGTAAATTTGGATTCTTTATAGTAAGTTGTACCTGAAAGTGTCTTGTCCTCTTTTACTGAACTTTTTCCTTTCAGAATTCCAGAGATTATAAATATTGGTAAATGCTTGCAGGTGGAGAAGATGTTGGAGAAAACATTTGGGGATTCCTTGTTTGCTTCTCTCCCCAATAAAGACAGGAGTTGTCCGGTGTATGCATTTTTTGCCAATTCTATTGAGGGATATTCAAATGCTAAATTTGGAAAATTAGAAATTGCGAAGAATATTTTTTTGGTTGTTCAGGCTGGTCTAAGAAACTATTTTAAAAGATCCTTGCAACCCATTACTAAACCTTGACAATTTGTTCCTAATTTCTGCTAAGCTCCACCTGTATGGTCTTTTCCTTCCTATATCTTGCCGAATGCTCTGTACTTTAACTGAAAGAGACTCTAGAGACAAATATTTCTTCCTCTACTATTTCATATGTAAAACTTGCATTTTCAATTTTCAATTTATTCAGTTCCCTTTGGTCCAGAATTGCTGCCTTAGATCGTCATCTTTTATATTGCTTCCAAGAGTTATTTTGACTGTCTTTACTTTTGGATTTCTGGCTAAATCATTTATTCAACTCCTTTCAGCTGTGGGGAAGGCACTTTGATTTTCAAAGTAAGTAGGTTTGGTGCAGGCTATTTCATAGGATGCAATCAACATCCAAAATGCAAGTAAGTATCGACTAATGCGATATTAGCTTTTTCACCAAAATCAGTTTTGATTATTTTGGTGCTGATTTTCTCTCTTACTCTATGCATGTATGTGGGGATATGCGTATTCTTTTATCTGT
This sequence comes from Atalantia buxifolia, assembly GCA_030444775.1. NCBI lineage: Eukaryota > Viridiplantae > Streptophyta > Magnoliopsida > Sapindales > Rutaceae > Atalantia > Atalantia buxifolia. The sequence continues at coordinate 18,199,971 of CM059834.1, read as the reverse complement.
GTGCTATAGTTTTCTTCATATTTGGTGTTCATTGTGATACAATGATATGGGCTACACTAGGGTGCGAGCACACTGTATACAGAGTTCTATATTATTAATTTTTCGTTAAAAAGTTGTCATCGTAGTGTTATCTAAGATTCATTGTTGAAATATCATATGCTTTTTTGGTTGCTGCTAACGCTTGAGGTTGTCCTTTTGGCCTACAGTTATATTGCTAAGACGTTATATGGTGACGATGATGAAGATGATACTCTTCAAAGGAACACTAATGTGGACGAGCCAAAATTGATTGGTCATCATCCGGCTTCAAATGAAAAGGTTTTGCTTTTAAGTCATGGTCGTTTTAATCTTATGGAAGGGGTGATTTCTCAAAACTGAAGAAGTAATTTCTCTTTCAGGTTTTTCTTAAAAGTGGTCCTTATGGATTCTATGTCCAGCTTGGTGAAGACAGGACAGGATATTTGCCTAAACGGGCTTCTGTTTCCCATGTAAGCAACAATTTTTCCTGGTTTAGCAAACTAGCAATCTATGCCAACTCACACGTGCATGATGTATTGATGTTTGCTTGCCTATGTGTCTGAAACCAATGTCTCTTGGTTTTGCCTGTTTGGCTGTGCAAATTTTATAATTCACTGCTTTTAACTGTATCAGGGTAAAACTGAATAAAATATTCTTTTCCAGATTAAGGATGTGGACTCAATTACTCTCAAAGATGCTTTGGAGTTGCTGCGTTACCCTGTGAATCTGGTATATTGTCAATCGATAAAAATGATATCTAGGGTTGCGTTTTTAGACTTGTTCTTGATCTTAATATATGGTATCTGTCTCAGGGGAACCACCCAAAGGATGGTCAACCCATAATGTTAAGGCTTGCGAAGGCTGGGTTTTCTGTTCGACATCGGCGCACTATTGCCTCTGTTCCCAAGGTCAAATTTAAAGAAAATAATAATAATAAGCTTTACCATTCTCTGTTACATTTTGCAATCAAACATTTCAAATGCCTTCTGTTATTTGAATTATGAAGCAGAACATGAAGCCGAATGACATCACTCTTGAGAAGGCGTTGGAGTTTCTGTCGGGTAAAGATGTAAGACGGTGTGGCCGACCTAAGGGCAAACCAAAGCATGAGGAAGCTTTGGAGGCCATGTAGAGTTAGTAAAGAGGAGAGAGCATGCCTTTTCTGATGATTTTTGCTTATTATAGATGAACAATTGTTCATGGCGACGCAACCCCCTGCCACAGCCAGATTCATAGATTGACCGGAGAAGAACATCTACCTGCAATTGCATTTGGGTATCTGGGGAAATTTTTCAGATTTGAATAATTATTGCGATAATCAATTTTGTTGTAATTTATTTCCATTTTATTGGTATATATATATTTCTTACATTTCTTATAAATGTAAAACATATATTTTTCGATTACTAATATGACCAATAAAGTGGAGGCAATGTGAATAGTCAATAAGTACGAGTTCTCCAATTACTTGCCCTCTTCCTAAGCATGCATTGTCATCTTATTTGTCGCATAAGATAGCAATTACAAAATTGGTATTGTTGACCTAATTTGGAAATGGAAGAAAAGAAAAAATATTAAGCGAGCTGAAGAATCTCGATGAGAGAACCCATGTTGATACTCAACACTCTGTACAAGTTCTGACAGCAAAACCTCTCTGCTGGACCTAACTTTTTGTTATCTACAAAAATTGCAACTTTCTTCTCGCTTTGTATCAGTAATTTTCTTCTAAGTCATCGAAAGGCTTTTTGAGCTAGCATCAGACTGCGGAAGGTTAGGATTACTTGTCATCGAAAGGTTTTTTGAGCTAGCGTCAGACTGCGGAAGGTTAGGATTACTCGCCATCGATTCCTGAAAAAAGAATTGAAAAGAAAAAAGGTCATCAATGTTAATCATAGAAATCATGCCAACTAAAATTAAACCAACCAAGGGGAGAGGGGGAAACAAAAGGCTACTACTTGACAAATTCAATCGTTAGAAGTAGGGAACTTACTAGCTGTAGAGAAACTTGACTGTGGTTGGGAGATTGGCCGCCAACAAACAAGGGTGGATTGACAGTCTCTTCAGCAAGTGCTCTGAGTCTGTTAAGTTCTGGTAACACAACTTTGCCAAGATCAGGTCTGTCCTTCCGCCTCAACTCAGCACACTTGAGTGCAAGTTGAGCAAATGACAATGCATCTTCAACTGGCCAGTCAGGGACTGTTGGATCAAGCATGTCTAGAAAAGTCCCCTTCTCAATAGCCCTTTCTACATGATGAGTCAACCCCATTGGTGGTTTTCCTGTTAATATCTGTAGAAACATGATTCCAAGTGAATACACATCAGACTTAATACCAAGCATGCCTGTTTGTTGATACTCAGGATCAATATAGCAGAATGTTCCAGCTGTAGACGTCATTCGATACTGCGTTACATTGTCTGCCACTGATGGTGGGACTAGCCTTGCCAGCCCAACATCACTGATCTTGCTAACAAAGTTGCGATCAAGCAATATGTTTGCTGGTTTAAGGTCACGGTGCACAAGGGGTTCAGGTTTAGTCTGGTGAAGGAACAGCAATGCAGTCCCTATTTCAGCCGCAATTTTGAACCTAAGTTGCCAAGAGAGGGGTGGGGATTGTCCACGCCTCATAAGACGATCTTCTAAGCTTCCATTGGCCATGAACTCATAGACCAAGCATCCATACTCTGGACAGGCTCCCAGAAGTAGAACCATGTTAGGGTGTCTTATGCAGCTCAGTACCTCAACCTGAAACAAACAAAATCATCAGCGTGTAAATATATAGCTTAGCTTGGGCTGTGAATGTGATTGGTAAATCTTAGCTGTCAACTAAACGCACGTACTTCTTGCTGAAACTGTGATCTTCCCTGTGCAGCATCTGGACGCAAGACCTTAATAGCAACAGGAGTGTGATCCAAGTAACATTTGTACACAGGACCATAACCTCCTTCTCCAATCTTGCGAGTATCTGTGAAGAATTCGGTTGCAGCTTCGATCTCCTCAATTGAGTACTTCCTGTACCTGACATCCGAATGTGCCAAAGCATCAAGTGCCTTTTTCTTCTCTTCTGCTTCTTTAAGTGCTTTCATTTCTGCACTGATTCTTTTTTGTGATTCCAGCTCTGCAATTCTCTGAGCTGCTTCTGCTGCTTCAATGGCTGCCCTTGACTTGGCTTTCTCCTTTTCTGCAATGGCCATTGCTGCTTCCTCAGCCAGTCTTGCCTCTTCTAATCTCTGCTGTTCTTCTAGTTTCCAGCGTTGGAGCTCTGTCGCCTGCAATAAACAAACATTGCCTCAGCCTGCATTTCCCATGTGAGAGATAGCATTGAAAACATTAGACTTGGAACAAAAGTTACTTTGTTCATTTGTTTTATACCTTTTGCTTTGCAGTGAGCGCCTCTTTACAGGCAGTACTATACATTTCCATTGTTTGTTTGAGTTCCAGCCTTAGCCTCCTCATTTCAGCTTCTACATCATCCTGTGAGATCCCAAAAGAAAGTGAATCGTATCGTCAGCTGCAAATTACTTAAAGTTTCAGCTTGCTTTCTGTAAACGAAAAATTTTAGAAGGGCTGACCAATCCCTGAGATGCAGAAGATGATCTGTCATTTTCCCCTGATGCTGACGAGAATCCACTTGGCGAGCCAATATCCAATGACCTCCGTCCAATCTGCATAGACTCAAAACTATTGTTGCTTTCCATGTCTGACAAATTTGAGAGCCGTGGTGGTGTGCGGTTTGCTGAATTTTCAATGTTGTCAAAGAATGCTGGGAATATGCGGTCAATACTTGGCCTCCCAGAGCTCACAAACGATATATCTGTATCATGCGGGGGTGCAGGGCGTGGTTCACCACCCTGTTTGCCATTGAACTGTTTCCTAGTAAAAGGCGACCTGCAACGTAAACGATTGATTGATAGATTGAATTAATTTAACAGCTAAGCTCATCATTGTTAGATTCTTTGGTCTACCTAACCTATGTCTGTCTGTAATATAAGATGGCAATTAAATTACCTGAAGAACTCCGCGTCATCATTGGATTTACGCGGTGGCTCCACTTGTGGCCTTTCCGTTGGAGTTGGAACTGCAGGTGATGAGGATTACATTTTGATGTTCGGAAAATGTTTGCCTCTTACAGTGATAGCATGAAAAATGTAGTATCTAACCTCTTATGGGAGGAGGCTGGGGAGCAGGTCTCTCCGGTTGAGGAGGTCTAATGATAATTTGATTACGTAGTGGGGAAACTGCAGGGGCAGGACGAGAGGCTGATCGCATTGATGATATCTTCCCTTTTGATATCACATACACTGTACAAAAATCCGGTGCCCCTTTTGAAACATTCCCAGGAACATCTGTTGTCTTGAATCTTCTGTGGGCAAACTTTTGAAGGTTATGAAATTTTCCAGGGAACTTTAACGGAGAAAATTATTCACAACCTTAGTTAAAGAAGATGATGTGTAATAATTATGGATAAAAATGGTGCTTGTGGCTTTAGCAAGAGTTAAAATGGGTAAGTGGGGTCGGGTTACCTGAGGAAGCCTTTGTTGTTGGAGGCACCAACAACCAAAGTCTCAATTGCTGTCTGAGAAACGTATTCAATTAATGCTTTTGCTACGTCTGTGTCTTCTAACACCACATCTTTGCATTGTATCTGTCAAATTTGCTTTGTCAAAATAACACTTGAAAGAGAAAGAGATAGAGATATACAGTATGAGAGGTTGGATTTTGAAGGAAGCTACGGAAGAAAACTAACATCTTTTCGGGTACAAAAGCAACGGAAAGGCAGGAAGATCTCCCTAGTCTGGGGATCAGGGTCTTTACATACTAGAGAACCGTCACCACTTACATCACAGATTTGGTTCATCCCTGCACCAAGAGACATAATCAATTTTTTTTGTCCTGCAACTTATGACTTCATTTTGAGGAGACAAAACAAACAGAAGGAATGGTGGTATCAGGAAGGCTTACTAGGGCTAGGAAGAGACGGCGAGGGAGAAAGTGAAGCTGATCTGAGTTTGACATGGATGAGAACAAGTGTTTGGCCCTTTGTCAAGATGTTATCAATTGCCCATTTGATAGCATTCTGGCTGCCTTTATCTCTGTCTATTGCCACTGCCGCCAGTCCATAACTCTTTGCTTCCTTCTTCTCACCTGAATTATATCTGTGCATCCACATCTCTACTCTTTCCACTTCCTTTATCTCCCAACAGAATCTTTCCTCTTTTACTACAAATGTGTGTGCATGTATATATAAATGAAGGTCGATATATGATGATGCACAAAAACAACAAGATACGTATCTTCTTAATTCTTCTTTTGTCTCTTCTCGTCTCTCTCAAGAGGGTAAAGAGAGACAAGAAGAACAGTTCTCGCTGCTTACTGCGTGCCCTTAGTTTATGTATTTACTTATCTATTTATTTTAACTTAAAACGGCAACAAGAAAATGAGACCTTTCTTGAATTAGCTTATTTGATTTTTTCAAACATACATGATCCTGAAAAATCTCCCCGCGCATACTGCTATTACAATTTCCATCTCTTTGGTTAGCTTCCCATTTGAGACCCTCCTTCTTTGGCGGGCTGGCAGGTGCTTGACCTATCAACTTCTTTTACGATTTTCCAATAACTTCCCAATTTCCTTTTTTCTCCTTGTTGACTTCAGTAACTATTATATGCTAAAATTAAATATTAGTTAGTTATAAGTGCAGTAGTGTTGCTTGCTTTCTAGGAATTAATTCTACATCCCGCCTGAACCAACATAAAATCTTTATGCGTTCTAAATTTGCTGAAATTTGGTGGGACTTGCAATTCAATAATATCATGGATACATTATAATATAACCATAAGTTTATTACTATATGGGGTATAATTATATTTCTTTCAAAGTTTCGGGCTGGCTGTTGCCTTTTACAAATTAAGGTTTATTCCTTCCACACATTTAGGATGAAGGTCATAGTTGCACACATCACAAGAGAATGCCCAGAACCTCCCTCTCATTTTGCAGCAGTCACATACGTAAGCTTTGGCCATGTCCAGTTTTAGTTCATGCTCATGCTTCACGTCCTTCACTTCTCGAGGCAATGCATCTCCTTCCTTTTTCAAGGCTGTTTCTATTTCTGCAATCCTTGACTCTGTAAATGGAAAAGCTTTAGCACCATACAGGGAGATCATCTCCTTCCCATTTGTGCTAATTGTCTTCCCATCTGGTCCAATTAGGACTAAAGCCGGAATCCCTTTGATGTTGAAGATTCTACACAGGTCTTGTCGTGCCCTGTCCTCGTATGGAATTGCCAGCCATGGCATGATACTAAGATTGCGATCAAATTCTTTGTAGTCTCGATCTGTAGAGACTAAAACAACTTCAAAGCAATGATTTGCTGTGGTTTTGAACTCATCGTAGACTTCTATTAGTTGAGAAGTGAAAGAACGACAAGGAGGGCACCAATGTGCACCAAAGTAAAGTCCTATAGTCTTCCCAGCAAGTTCAGATACTGTTTTCTGCAAAAGATTAGGGAAGGAAAAAAGAAAAAAAAAAGCTCAGGTTTAAGTCGTAACAACTTTTAAGAACTGCAGCAACACTGAATTACCTTTCTATGATCTCTAGAAAGAACATAATCTCGTCCTTCAAGTGCCAAAAGCTGTTCTAATTTCCCTCCCTGCCTCTTGGAATCATCAATAGCCTTCAATTCTTCCCTTCTCTTTCTGGTGAAAGGATATGCATCAGCTCCATAGTCTTCAATCAATCCAATCAAGTCTTCTTCAATCAGTGTCCCATCTGAAGCTAATGGAATGAGTGATGGGATGCGATCAACTCGATACCTGATTCTTAATTTTTTATGCAAGGTTTCATCAAATGGAACAGCAAGCCAGGGCATACAATTGAAGTGCTCCTTGAATCCATTCTCATCATGGTCAAAGGAAATGAAGATAACTTCCAGCTCTGTACCTCTGGTTCTTAGCGCGTCATAAAGTTGCACCAATTGTGGAGTAAAAGTTTTACATGGTCTGCACCAGTTAGCAGAGAAGAAGAGGCAAATTGTCTTGCCACCACATGATGACAAGGGTACCTATATTTAGGAACAAGAAATAAATCATATTTAGTCCACTTAATTAATCTGAGTATTCATTTCTAGTATTGAAGGGAACCCTTTTTGGAGTAATTAGACTGAATTAATTAATTAATTAATCTGAAGAAATTAATTAGACTTCAAAGACTTAAGATTCCTACTAAATTACGTTAGTTTCTCTGCTCACTATTTTCTTGGCAAAAACATCAAGAAATTTTCAATTGCATCAACAGAACAAGGCTAAGCTAATATGAAAATCCATATTACAACAATTGCATAAATGCATTTAAGAAGGAAAAAAAATTGATTGCTCTAGAAATTACCTCTCCTTGACGAGAAAGAAGGAACTCAACACCTTCAGATGCTAAGACTGTCAGAAAGTCGCTGTTGTCAATAAATTTGGATTGATCATTGTCCCTTGCCATTAGAACTACAAGCTGAAGCTGGTATCCGCTCGGCTTCTTTTAATAATCTCTTAATTGATCAAGAGAGGAAAAATGAAGTCATAAAGAGTGATGCTCACAAAAGGTCATGTAATATGGCTCAGAAGACTCGGCATTTCCTGATCTTTATTTTAAAGCATTGAGAGGTAAGGCTGCTTCAAACTTTTTATCCAGGAATTTAGTACTTTGTTGAACTTGTTACCCACTTGGAGCCTCTTATATTCTGTTCTTATCCTCTTTGAATAATGATGGAACCCATTAATTATATACATATATATATACACACACACATAAATATATATTAATTTTTTCCAGGGACCACGGAATTTGAGTTTATTTTCAAAATACTAAGAAAAACTTTAATGTTTAGATTGTCTTCTAATTTCTTTTTTTTTTTTCTTTAACAGTCAAGCAAAAGATTAAAAGGCATGTTGAATGAAGCATGGCGCTACACTGTATGCAAATGGAGAATCTGCAAACAGAGAGATGCTCACGTTTTCCAAATGCAAAGCAAACTACACTAAAATAAGGACCATCAAACTTGAAACTAGTGAATGCAAATTACATTAAGCAAGAATGTCAATGTGTAAAGGGTCTTGTCAAATTTTAACCGGAATCGTTTAACATATTTGTTCTAATGGGAAGGGTATCCCACATCATGCCTCACGAAGAATCAGATTCAAAAATCAAAATTCTAAATTCGATGAGAGTCCACATGAAACGCGAGACGCACACCAAAAGTTGCATAAATCAAAATCAGTACGAGAGGAGAGGCTTGTGGCTGTGTCAGCAGTGTAATTAATTTGTCAGTAAAAACAATATTTAGTTAACGTGAATAAATATAAATATAATAATAAGAAACTTTAATTATTAAGAATCGTATATTAATGTTGTTGTTATTATTATTCTTCATCTGTTATGCGATGTGATGTAGCATAATTAGAAAGAAATAATAGGCAGAAATATATACATGACAAACGGATGCATCTCAGACTCAGAAGCTTTAGCAAAGGAAAAAGCAGCAGATGATAAAAGTTGACAGCTTTGCTAAGTCTAAGTGGGCTGGCTTTGGATTAGAAAGAGAGATTAGCCAGCACCAGGCACCAGCAGCATGCAAAGATGAGATGGTGGATTGGCTTGCCTTGCCTTGCCTTGGCTTTCCCAATATATACATATATTTATGCGTATAATCGAGAACGAATATCTTTGCTTGTATAGAGTAAAAGTAGAGCAGTAAGTACCTTTACGATTAGGATGATGCTTACCGGAGCTCTGTTCGAGAATATTCCGGTGAACGAGGGAGATGAGATGAGAGGATTGAGGGACAAAGTTGTAAAAACAAAGCGTGAGAGTTGCGTTGGATAATAAGGACAAGTGTATTATATATGTCCTGTAATAAGGATAAACTATATATAAAGTCTTTGTAAGTAGGCTACGTGTTAGTGTCAGTTTGATCATATCATATCATATCATAATTAACCAAAAAAAAAAAAGAAGATATGCATTCGAGTGATTCGGTAATTGGTAGGCCAGACTCAGCCGTCAAATTCTTTCAGGATATACCAATTTTTGGGAATTAGATCCGTTTCCCTCTTTCTCGGTCCCCCAATTTTTGGGAATTAGATCCGTTGCCCTTTTTCTCAGTCCCAAAAAAATAAATAAATAAAAGAGTCTCATCTTTGTTCTCTCCCAGTGAGCTTTATTGAATCCCCATGTGAACCCAAGCTTATGTATGCAGATACTTATTACAAATTATCAGTACAACGTCTGAATTTTATGCATGCCTACGCTAGACCTGGGTATCCCATTTCAGTGCCCCAATTCCCAGCTACAAAACAATAAAAGCATCAATAATTTTTCACTGTAACACACCGTAACTCGGAAAGGGTAAGGGTGCGTTTGTCGTATCATAATATATTAGATTTAGTATTTTAGTAAATAAATGATTAATTAAAATTATTTTGTGTAATAAAAGTTAAAAAAATGTATTATCATTTATTTATTAAATATTTAGGTATACTAATATGTTATATTATTACTTAAATTAAATTTTCTAAATATAAATTAGTATTTAACTATTTTTAAATTTATTATACATTATTGAATAATAAAAGTAAAATTATTAAAATTTAAAAATATGATCATTATTTTGACGTAATACATCCTAAGCCCTATCATCTGATAGGATTATTTTATACTCCTTTCATTACATTAATCACATTTTTAACATAGTGCAATACAACTAAGATTAATATTTTAATACAATCCAATATAACATAATACAAGCTCCCCCACCTGCCCTAAAGCTTTTGCCATTTTAATGTGTAGCATGACATCAATCTTTTAAGTGTAAGGGACTATTTGTTTTTTGACTTAATGATTTAATTGACTGTATTTTAATCAATTAAGTCATTAAGTCTATTTTTTTTTGCACTTAATGAAAATTTTCAGCCGTTAAGTCATTAAGTTATTAAACTAATTTTTTTTAACTTTTTACTTAATCTAAAAAATCTGAATAATATCATTAAAAAATATTCTCTAAAATATCCTTATCTAATTAATTTATTTTTATCCTTATCTAAAATAAAATTTAATAATTACGATTATTACCCATCTCTATATAACTTGTGATAATATATAGTGGTAGACTAGTATTATTTTTATTTTTTTCAAATTAGTATTATTTATCTTCATAATTTTTTATGAATATTTTTTATATAAAAACATTATAAAATATAATAAAATTGATTAACATATATAATATAGAATATTAAAAAGTTGTATTTAATTAAATATAATTCATGTTATGATAATATATTATCTTATTTATATTTTTTGATATGTTTATTATTTATTTAATGTTTATAATTTGTAAGGGCGTAAGTATAAAAATATTAGTTTATAAATTTTTTAAGTTAAAAAACAAAATAACTTAATATTTATTTTTAGTTATTCAGACAAAAAAATAAATATATCATTTAGACTCAGATATTTAATTTTATTAAAAATTTAAATTAATTAAGTTTTCAGATTAAAAAAAAAAAAGGACAAACAAACAAACAATCAAATGCCGCGGCCTAAGTTTGCATTTTGCACGGTGGAATGGGGAAGTGCGCGCGCACATGATAACTAAGAATTACATGGCCCGGACCACACGGGAATGTGGACCCCATTGATATCCGTAAGGTCCATAACATCAGAGTCCATGATAGGGGCTGCTTGGGCTCATCTTCTAATTCCAATGCTCGCAGTCAGCACGGCAGCGACAAGCGTTTCAATGCAATCCGACAAGAGGCGACAGCAATTCTTAATCTTATCCAAACTACGACAATAAAGCTTTACAAATTACGAGTCCCTTCCTTTCACTTGTATTATGTAATAAGTAATTCAGTCCACTCAGAGTCTGCAGGCAGCTTCAACTTGTCCTTGCCAATGCCAGTTGCTAATCCCTCGACCTCGATTGCCAAAATCTTTTAGATTTCATCATCAAATGCATGCCGGGCCCGATGGGAAGTAAAAGGAAAAGCACTACACAAACAATTTGCTTCTATTAAAAAAAAATAAAATAAAACTTTAATCAGTGTCACTGCCTCATTACATAATGAACCTTGCAAAAGTTAAAACATTCAAAGATAAATCTATATATGGGAAAATTACTAAGATTAACATAAATGGCTTCCTTTAATTGCCAGCTTTATCCTCCCTTCTACTAACCCCAAAAAGAACATCAACTGCCAAAAGCCAAAGAAAGATAAAATAAGTTGAGTTCAGCCAGCTACTGAGAATGAGAAGTCCTCGTCAGTCATTGCTCTAGAAGAGTAGACATAATCCTCACTAGCATATGAAGAGTAATCTTCATTATCATTATCCCTCTCCTTCAACTCCATTATCTTCTCCACAGCCTCTCTCAAATCCCACCTACTCCCTGCATTCCATTCACAGCAGCACATTCCAATCTTCAACAGCTTCAACATGTCTCCCTCACCACTTTTTGTCCCTTTCATATCCTTATCAAACACTTCCCCCGTCCACTCTTCCCTCACAACTGAATTCACCCATGTAGCCAAATCTGCATTCGCACCTTTCCCTTGTGCTAGATAATTTGCTGGGAATTTTCCTGTTAACAATTCCAGTATTAGTATTCCAAGACTCCACACGTCAGTCTTTCTTGTTACGCCGTCCGTTTGGTTGAATTCAGGGGACTTGAAGGCAACCATGTGTAATTGAGCATGCTCTTTGTTCACTATTGGTACTAGTGCATAATCTGTCAAGAAAGGCTCATAAGCATTATCAAGAAGGACATTTGATGATTTTAAGTGACCATGTGGTAATGTTACGCCAGGGAACTCTTTGTAGAGATATGCCAACCCCTTTGCCACTCCTTTGATGATCTTCAAGCGTATTGGCCAGTCAAGTCCCGGCTGCCCAGGGGCTCGTCTAACTGCAACAACCAATTAAATGTTATATATATATATATATATGAAGAGCATAATATACATAAATACACACATACATGCGTACATACCATGGAGAAGATTAGCCAAGCTGCCATTGGGAACAAAGTCGGAAACAAGAAGCTTCTCTTCTTTTCTGTAGTAGAAAGCTATAAGGGGAAGCAAATTAGGATGTGACAAGCTTCCAAGCCTTGTCATGTGTTCATGAAAATCTTCTTTGCCCACATTGCTCATTTGCCTAAACCTCTTAACAACCATGGCAGGCCCAGTCAAAAGAATAGCTTTGTAAGACGATCCAAAGCTGCCGCTGCCCAGTACTTCAGCAGAGGCTCTAAGTAGATCATTCAACTCAAATCTTTCCCTATCATTGTTAACAAAATGAAGCTTGCTAATCTCATCATTTTGAGAATTGACAAAGTAGCAGTCAGATGATTGGATTTCATTTTGTCCCATATCATGATAATTATTTGCACCATATTTCTTAAGGGCTTTTGTCTCTTGGGTTTTATTGACGAGGATTAGCTCTGATGTCTTAGAATTGTTGCCGCGAGTACAGGAAAATGCAACGATAGCTGCTAATGCAAGTGTAGCACCAGCTACCGTGCAAATTATTAAGATAGTTCTCTTCTTGAAGATTGAGGATTTGCATGCCTCTAGAGGCTTTCCACATAGACCTTTATTATCTGTTTGATCGGTCCAAACAAAAAAATTAGACATAATTCATATGCGCATCCACTAGTAGTGTTTTTTTTTTTTTTTTCTAAAGGGAAAATAATCAAATATAATAGTAATTAATAAAGAACTTTCCCCCCCCCCAAACAATCATTAATTAAGTTGATTTTAAAATGAATGAATGAATGTCTCATGGATCGATATAAGCAATTAATAGCAACGTGCAGATCATCGCTGGTATAGGATTTTCTTAGTTTTGATCATAAGACATACCTGATTAGGAAGTATAATAAATAAATAATTATCATTATCATTGTCATTACTGTTATTATTAATATTTTCAGATGATCAAAATTATTACCTATTGCTTGTCCCAGCTAATTGATATGTACTAATAAAAGATGATGAGTTGGAAAAATCAATGCGAGTACCTTGAAATGAAGTTGCATCGAAATTACTCAAGGTATCGGGTATCCGACCCACCAATTGATTGTAAGAAAGATTGAGCATGGTGAGATGGGCCAATGGAAAATCGGGAATCTTGCCTTGAAAAGAGTTGCCCTCAAGATTCAGCTGGAGTAGCTTTTGCAATCCAGCAAGTGATTTAGGAATTTGACCGGAGAAGTGGTTTCTTGCCAGATGAACCTTCTTCAGTTGGTTCATGCCAGCAAATGCATCAGGTGGAATTTCACCAGTGAATTTGTTGAGTGACAAATACAGGGCCCTCAATGTAAGCTTGCTGACACTAGGCATGGGACCGTCAAAGCTGTTGTTAATGAAACTCAAAGAACGTAAACCTGTCAACCGGGAAAGTGTGTCAACGTCAATCATCCCCATTAGAGTCATGTTCTCCAATCTCAGTCCAATCACAATGCCGCCGGAGCAACGCACACCAGTCCAGTTTTGAGTGTCGTTGGTGCAAGGAGTGGGGGATTCTTCCCAGTCCTTGAGCGCAGAGTCGCCGCCGTTTGATGTTGTTAATGAGTTCCTGAACTGGAGCAGTATTTCAGCATCCGTTGCTCCCCTGCATGTCGCCGCAACGAAGCATGCTGCTAGCAACATTAATAGTATTGTTGTTAGAATCGAATTATGATTAGTTGCTGCTTCTTTTGCCATATCGATCTATCGAAGCCAAGACGATCGATGGATATGTTGGTTTGGTTAATGGAAGCAACGAGCAAAGCAAAGCAAAGGGACAAATTAATGAAGAAGGCGGAGGGGAGGTGGCCTGGGGTGTGGTGGGATTGACAAAGTCCCTCCATAACTTTAATATTAATTGATGCCTAAGAATGAGCTGTCGACCTCTATGTCTTTAGAATTTGAGGCCGGCCTTTTCAACTACTAATGATCGCTTTAAAATGTTGTTGTTGTCAGTTGTTTGCTTCGCTTGGCTGCTTCTTATTCCTTGTTCATCATGTGTCGGTGTACTCGATATTTTATTTTGTTGATTGGCTTTGTCTCTGTGTCTGCGTGGCTACTGGCTAATACGGTAGTTCTTTTTGGGGTTTCTTGTTCCGTTCACGGTGATGTTAATCTTCCTTTTTTTTTTATTGTTGCCTCGGCCGTCTATGTATTGAAAACAAATTGTGTGACTTCTGTCACTCTTGAGCATGTCATTTCAAATATATATATAACTCTGAGAATATATAATTCTAATGTACAAGTGAACGTCTCCTATTTCATCAAAAATAAACACAAAAATTCTATTTTGTTGGTGTTCTCTATTTATTTGGATACATCAAATATATAATTGGATAGTATTTGTTCAGATGTATAGGATAGGATTAGTTTGGCTTTTACAATTTTCCGTTCGAATTTGAGAATTCAATTTAAATGGGATGAAAAGTTATTTCGGGTTCATTCGGGTTAATTAGTCAAATTTATTTTACAGTTTAGGCATGAATTGTAATTTTAGATACAATTATAGTTTGGATTGTAATTTTAGGTTATAGCAAATTTAATTTATAAATTAAGAAAATAATGAACGCTTAAATCAAGTCAAAAGGACAAAATATAAGCAGATCTTAATTAAAAAAAAAAAAGAGTGACGAACAAATACAATGCAAATTATTGAATAACAACATAATATATAGATCCATCTCAATTTCTCCGTCAACCCTCAACATAAGCAGCAAGAGGGGGTTTTTTAATTAAACATGCCTTAAAAATAGGGTATTTAGTTAAATATACCCTATGCTTAAAAATTATTTAAATATACCTTTTTATGTGGTACATTGTCTTAAATATTTCTAAAGAAAAATATAAAACACACACAACTTACCTCTAATACTTTTTACTTCTCACTCTTTTTAACTTCACACTCAAAATCACTCATTAACAGCCAATGCACTGAGATTTTAGTTTGCAACTGAGTGTATTATTCATCCCATGAATAAAGTATTTGAATAAGATTTTAGTTTGCAACTGAGTGCATTATTCATCCCATGAATAAAGTATTTGAATAAGAGTTACATCAGCAACTATTAACCTCCACCAAACAAACATCAACAGATAGAAAATGATGAAACAAATTAGTCCATTTTGTGAAGAGAAACAAGTGAAGAAAATGATGAAGTAAATGAGTTCAGATACAACCACAAACATTATCAATTATTTAAATATCAATTAGATGTTACTGCTGTTCTAGGAACCCACGTGAAATATCTTATTATCTTTGGAAGAGAAACTTAAATCAACTAAACATCACACAATAACTAGTAAGTGAAAACTCAAGCAATCACTGGCCTAATAGATAGAATAATCTAAGCATTTAAATTCCCAGAGCATGTTTATTTTGTTTCAATAAAATCTCATCACTTTAGTGAGGATTCATTGAAAAAAAAAAAAAAGGTTCCCAGAGCATTTTTCACCTCAATTTTATCTCATTAATTTTCCAATGACCAAGTGATGCCTATTGATGCTACATTCAAAATGTTGTTAGTCAGATAACTGACTAAGCTCGACATATCACATGATGAGAACTAGTAGGTGTTATTATATTTATCAAAAACCGAACTAAAGTCTACAATTTGTAAATGGTGGGATGTTTATTTACTACTGAGGAAGAGGAACTATTATTTAATCAAACACATAAAGAAAAACAACTAATGACTTCATATCAAAAGATTTAGATACCTTACATTTTATGTAAGGTACAACGTCTCACAAACTGAACCATATATCTCATTTAGACCCACAACCGATAGAAAATACTGCAGCTTACATGAAATGTAAGGTAACAGCTCCTTGTATCAAAAAATTTGGAAAATTATAAAGAATTTACCTTTGATTTCAATGCTGACAAGATGGACGCTGCGAGCTTGCAACAAGCTGATGATTGCTGATTGTGACCGACTACGAGAGAGCGATGAGAGACGATAACTGTTGATGAGTACTGATGACCGATTAGTGCAGTTGAGTGTTGGCAAGAGACGACAAACTGTGGTGCTCCCGGTGGTTGATGGGCTATTAATGAGGAAGAGTTATCGTTTCTAATTTTCAGAGGGTAAGGATTGAGATTCAAGCAAAATCCGTTGAATCATATGGCTTAATATAATAGTTTTTTTTAAACTTTAATAAAATTAAAAATTCTGGAAAAAGTAGTAATATGTGTGTGTATACACACACATATATTATACTAATGAGAGATATTATAATAAAGAACAGATTGAAAAATAAGAAAAATAAAATGTTAATATTTTGTCTTTTAGTATATTAGAATTCGTATTTTTTTATTTTTTAATTTAGTCATTATTTTTATTAAAATGAAGGATCTTTATTTAGAATGAAACTGTATACATTTAAATATATATGTGAACAAAAGAGATAAATAATATTGAGAATGATAATACGATTATCGATATTTGCCCCAATGTAATGGTGCTCAATCTTTTAGATATGAATACATAAATTCTCTTCCAATTTAAGATTTTGCTATCAATATTGTACATGTAGCTTTTTTAGTTCTTTTTTTTTTTTGGAAAATTAATTTCACCATCTTATATTAGCAGTGGGTGTTTGGTTCGGATTGAACAAATCGAACTGAAAACTTATATCCGTTTTTAGTTTGTTTTAGTTCAAACTGATTGGATTGAGAATTGAAAACGAATTAGTTTTTAATTTAGTTTGGGATAAAATCAAACCGATCATCAAACCTGACTGGATTATATTTATTTAAAAAAATGTCTAAACCTAATACCTAATCCCCAAAATCTAAATCTAATCCCATTTTTAGTTGCTAGATGGACCAAGACATAAATGTTACTTTCTGATTTTAAATCTTATTTTTGGATAAAATGGATAAATGAATCAAAAATTAAGGTGTCATTCGTTTGTTTTTTTTTTCTTAAATCTAAATGGATTTTAATCTGGTTGAAGTATAAATAGGTTTGAACGTAAACGTTTGAAAGACATATTTATTTTTCTATTTTCATTGACTGAATAGAAATTTTATTTTATTTACCTCATAAACAAAAAAAAAATCTTAATTATGATATTTTGAAATTTATGTTCCTATAGTATTATTATATATTTGATAAGTTAAAGATGATAAGTAAATTAAATTATTTTATTATTAAAATTAATTCTCTTAAATTCCACGGTTTAAAAGTGTGTCCGCATGAAAATTTTAAAAATTTCTTAAAATGATAATTATAAACAAAAGAGCCCGAGATGATTACCGAGTTGGGGGGGGGGGGATGAAAAAGGTAGCTTGCATTAGATAAGTTTGATTCAATCATAAAAAAATCTACACAAAACGGCAATCGAAAAGAGTAAAATGGAAATTAGTTTATTTGATTGGAAATATGCCTATTAGGGGTGTTTTGAGATGTTATAGTTGATTTTTATTCAAACCTCTTGTCAATTTATATAAGAGTCAAATTATTTAACCTTTTTTTTTCATTAACTGGTGTATGTTTAAAATTCAAAAGTAAAATAGAAAAAAAAACAAATTTTAAAAAATATTTAATTAGATATTTGAAAAAAAACCTTGAAGTCATTTTTTTAAGTTAAAATTTTTAAGTTAAGAAAAGTTCAAGTATATACGTATATAAAGTCATGATTTAGTGCATGGTTGCACGCATGGTAAGCTCTGATCGAGGCAGATCAATATGGGTGATGGGTCTCATGAAGACGGTCTTCTTGTGGTTAAGGAAGGAAGTTTCATCTGGATCATGGGCCCTATAATGGACCACACAATGGGCCGAATCTGAAGAGAGGTATTAATTCACTGGGCCGGACGCGTGGCAGCCCTGCACGGGAGTAGACCCCATTACGGATTTGTAAAGTAGTTGAATACTCGCCAGCTGCCAGCTGGACATAGAAGATGACGCACACATAAACCTGTGGCCCAGGATGGATCCACGTGTGATATTGACTCTGACCCGTATCTTTTAAATTGTACTTGTTGGCACTCACAAGCATCACACACACAATTCCATCTATTCAAAATTGGAAATCAAAAGAATCACACAGATTAATTTGATGGATTCAGAAATGACGAACACAACGCTGCTATCAATATATTTAATTAATTAATTAATAATAGGCTCATGAAGAAAAGAATATGGGATTGCCGTGGCTAAACCGAAAGCTCTCCATCTCCAAGCCCAGCAGTGCTTTATTCTTCACTTAGCTTGAAACCTCTAGTACAAGGCAAAGAGAATTCACGGGATAAAGCATCCTCTTTTATCTTTATGCCTTTTATCCTTTTTCTTCGTTTACAAAATTGTTATCTATTTTATTTGCTTTCGCCAATATACGCAGCAATTTTTATTATTATTATTATTATTATTATAAGGAAAATGACACTCCTGCACTTTAACATTATTTGTCATATTACTTTATCTGGGTAAAATGTTTGATCATATATAAACTCACTAGCTCGGGTTACGGTACGCCAAACTCATATGTATCATGTATCTACATGTGTTGTTATCAGAAAAGCACATCACCTTTGTTAAGATCACAAGCAACAATATTTTCTTTACTTACCAGCCATTAAAATTTTCCTGCATAATATTAATTTTCTATGTGTATATATATATATAAACGAAGTCTCTCATATAATAAATTATTATATTATTATCCCCTGCTGAAACTAAACCAACCAAGAAATACAATGAAGTCCCCCAAAAACTCCGGTGATGAAACCCGAGTGGACATCCAAGTCAACCTGCAGCAGGAGAACGTGCCCTTACTACTCCAGCCCTCATATGCAAGATCAAAATCTTTACTCTTTGATGAGCTACGCAACTTTAGAATAAGCCTCAAGTGGTGTGCATTAGATCACTCTTCATGTATTGGCAAGTTCATATCATATTTCACATTCATATTCCTCACCATTATCGTCCCACTCATCAGTTCACTCTCCATTACGGTCCCATCATCAGCACAGGATTGTGCACAAGACGACCCCGTTTCGTTCAACAAGTTGGTTCAGTTCCCTGAGTCTGGGTTAGCCCTAGTGGGCTTCTTTATACTCTCAAGATTTTTCAGCAAATATGGGCTGCGGCAGCTCTTGTTCCTCGATGGCTTACAGGAGGATTCATTGTTTGTTAGACGTGGATACACACGCGAGCTTGACAAAGCATTTCGATACCTTGCATGCATACTTTTACCATCTTTCTTCGTGGAGCTTGCACACAAAATCATCTACTTTTCAACGGTGAGGGTGTCGTTCCCCGGCGGCGGGGGGGATCCATGGATCAATTCGATCGTGATGTTTGTGCTGGTTTTAGCATCATGGGTTTATCGAACGGGTTTGTACTTGTTGGTTTGTGTAATGTTTCGGTTAACATGTGAGCTTCAAATATTGAGGTTTGAGGGTTTGCATAACATGTTTGAAGGATGTCGATCCGGATCCGACGCTGGATTTATATTCAGAGAACATTTAAGGATTAAGAAACAATTATCGGCAACCAGTCATCGGTACCGCTTCTTTATCATTGCAAGTCTTGTTGTGATCAGCATTAGTCAATTGGGAGCTTTGCTGCTGATTTTGGCTACACATTCGGATAAGAGTTTCTTCAATTCTGGTGAACTTGTGGTAATATACACATACATACACAATATGTACTTTAATTAATTAATAACATTTATATATTTTTTAATATATGCATATGTATCAAAATTATTGATTTAATTACCAACTGATCAACATGCATGGACTATTTTAATATAATATGATTACAGGTGATCAACTTGTGCTTCTGCATGCAGGTGTGCTCAGCTGTTGAACTGAGTGGGTTCTTTCTGTGCGTGATGGGGGCGGCAAGAATCACGCATAGAGCTCAAGGGATAACATCAGTTGCAACAAGATGGCATATGACAGTGACATGCGATTCTGTTGGCGGATCAGATTCGGGGAAAGGCAATGCCGGAGAGGCAGCTGACCATGATCAATGCAGAGACAGTACTAGTAGTAGCAGTGACTCCGACTCTTCATCGGACATTAACATTAAAGTTCTTTCCTCTCAAGAACCACCATCCTTCCAAATAAGGCAAGCTCTAGGTGAGTATTTATAATTATTTTTATGTCCTTTGTTAACTATTCGTTTTCCAAGTTAATTTGTGTATTTAACAATTCGAAGGCTCAAAAATTAAGACTAGTGTAATTAATTTTATTAATTTGCAGTGGCATATTTGCAACACAACAATGGGGGTATCACGCTGTTTGGGTTTGCGCTTGATCGTGGATTACTTCATACAATCTTTGCATTTGAGTTCTCTATAGTACTGTGGATTCTAAGTAAAGTGGTTGAATTGTCTTAATATAAACTTTTTGGACAAGGAGACACTCTCTCTTTTCATCAAAATTGCTGCTGCTGCGCAAGGAAATAACATGCTCGGTTGATTAGTCCCAACAAGTCAACTCTACAAAATTATCTTGTGTCGATTTTAGATTGAGATTTGTACTCTTTTATCTTTTCAGTTCTATTGTAATAGTCTATGGCTGTCCCGCTATTCAAACTCAGGTGGGCCGGCAATCCTCTTCAAATGCATCATTGAAACTTTGAACATTTGGAGATCACATTATTGGCTTTCATTTGCCAAGATAAATTAGAATTTTGGTAATGAGATTTGACGTTATAGTAAATTTGTAGCTAACAGTCGACTCCATGGCCCAATGGATAAGGCGCTGAATAAAATGAACTGAAAAGCAACAAATGCATCCAATTCCAGATTTGGCTTCAAAGATGCCAACATGACCGAACTAGCTAGCTACCCTTTCTTAATGACATCCACAACTAATTATTTACATTCTTGTACATGATCAGTGAACTGATTGAGCGTGTTAACAATTTCTCCTAGACATGCAATGAGCTTATCCCCTTGACGTCTAACAAATTCTGATTGGAGATCCTGAACATTATTCAAATCAGCGTCACTATAATCAGCACTCTCAGCAACTATGGCATGGATTAATTCTGCATTTTCTTGCAGTTTTGCCACCATCATTTGCTCATTTTCTTCTACACAGCTCTGCAAGGACGTCTTCTCTTTTATACGACTGTTCTGACACTTCTTTTCTACCAGCCGTATCCGAGGTTCTTCTTCCACATGGCTATTGCAAAGTTTTTCTTCTGTGCAGCCACTTTTCTGATGGTTTTCATGCAAGCAGCTTTTTAGAAGCTTTTGTTCCGCGCATTGCTTCACACGCATTGACTGCCTCCTTTGCCTCTTGGATCCTAGCAATGTCAAATATAGAAGTACTCAGATGGTAACAGCTTCTAAAACCTGAGGCTCTGACAAACAACTGGAACTACTACATATTTCAAGAGTTCATGCACAAGCTTTACATCAGCAGGTGTGGTTCACCACAAAGAATATGAGAAAAATATTGAAAGATTGACACACTAAGGAACATAATGGCAACAATTGTAATAAAGCAATTTTAAGCATTAATATTATGATAAGTTGAAATACTACTGAAAATTGAGAAACACCAAATATTTGAGTAAGGCCATTCTTAATATCTTGTCCATGAGAAGAGGAGAATATCAAGATGAAAACTAACTTCATCAACAAGGTAGAAGGAGAACTGAATGAGATAATGGGGAGAAAAGAAAAATGTATTAAACAAAAAGATAAGTGAAATAAAGCATACAAAAGAACACACTGCAGCCAGAATTGGCAGCATTAATCGTGTATCAAACTGTGATGGAGTTTCTGGCACATAAAACATACCCAGAAAAGAAACACGATCCATCAAAAATAAAATGGAATTACTAAGGAATCAATGTTGCAAGCTATTTTAACTGAAATTATTCGGATGCACTGAACATGACTAGGTCCTATCAGATAGAAGTCATAAAAGGAAAGTGAGTAGCAAGAGATCCATTCCAAAAGTTGCATGCACAGGTAGATTTGATGAAGAGGTCAGAAAAGAAACAAACAAAAATAAGAAAGGCAAGCACTTTAAATACCTACGGAAGCTGCCCAATAGCAACAACCAAGAACCTGTAGAAACCCCTATTACCATGAACAAAAACTAGAGATAAAAAAATGAGACCATGACAGACAGCAATATAAATAACCCATCATTGCAGTAGTCAGGATTCACCCAAATTAAGCTGTTCAATGGATATCATAAGAAAAGAGTATTATGTAGCAACTAAGACTTCATTTGTTTAAAGGCAGCATGAAATTTGGTAGCGCAACTGAGTATTTGTGAAAGCTGTTTGTGGAAACAACTAGAGCTTTGGTTCCACAGTGCATAAATAGTAGAATGAGACGACACAAGTAAATTAACAGAGGGTAGTCACTCAGGCTTAAGGTGCATGACTAATTATTATTTAAATTATGCCAAATAAAGAAATAAAAATAAAAGAGTATGTATGTATGTTCTTGTTATAGAGGTGGAGGAGAAGTCCTCCAAGTCCAAGACAAGAGAGAGAAGTTAAAAGTTACCTAGATGTGCTTGTGAAATTGCTTCAGAAAAGTCAGCTTCAGGATCGGTATCTGAATCTGGGTCGGTATCATCAGATCGGTTATCCTTAGACATAACGAAATCATGAATGGCTTTAAAGAGCTCAAGGTCAAAATTGGGTGGAAAGCAATCAGTATGAGTTTGAGTTTGGGAATTAGGAAAAGTCCTTGATCGCACAATTATCTTTTTGTACTCATCAAGCAATGAATCCCATTTCCTCCGGCATTGATTCGCAGTGCGTGGCACATCCAACGCCGTACAAGTTTCAGATATTATTTTCCATTTTTGATAGCTTGATAAAGCTTTCAAACAATCTGCCTCCACGGCAGCAATCTCGTTCACAAGAATGAGCGCTTCCTTTGAACTCCAATCTGGACCCACTTGTGAACGCGTGCGTCGCGTCCCCGAACTGCCGCCTTCCATTGTTTGTGCCTTCAGCACAGCAGCAAACTCTCATTCAGTTTGCTGCACCTGCATCATCATCAATTCATTATTTAAAAAAAGAAAAAATTAGTAAAGATATAAATCAATCTGATAACATACATAGTCATGTTGGAATGGAATTGAAAGGAAAGTGAGGTAATCAATTGAATTCATAGATATCAACATCTCCAAAACCGTAGGCGAAAGAGTTGACTCGACTCACCAGTTGCACGAGCGTTCGAAACTGACGTCCGTTAACTCTCCAGTTCTCCCTGCTTCTGTGAGCACACTGCGTTTTGTTTTGATTTCACCGTCTACTTCGCGACCCACCTCGATATCTCCGCTTTAGGCTTTTCAATCTACCACAAGGCCCACCATTTCCAAGAGGGGGCATAAAAGGTCACTACGGCCCAGTGTCAAGCCCATGCCCAAGTGTAAGTGTGCTGAATCAAGAGCTGACGAACAAGAAAAATAATATTCTTAAGAATCGGCAGAAAAGTAGTATTTATTATGGACTCTTTGAGAAATGGAAGGAAAACGTACTACACAGGTAAATTTTGGAGAAATAGAAGGAAAACGTATTATACTAGTAAAATTTGAGAAAATTCCGCACGAATATTCTACATAGTGGGTACTTAAGAATTGGTACATGAAATTTTAATGAATTTGAAAGATATTGTATTGAGAAGTAATCTTCATGGATTTTGTAACATACTTATTTGTGTTAAAGGCCGGGGTATGTAACTGTTCAGACATCCTCTTCTCGCATGAAATATTAGTAAAGTAAACGACACAATTTTTATTTGAGTAGTTAATTTTTTAACCCTCAGGATTATCTCAGCAGCCCCTACTTTTCAATTTATTTTATTAATTTCTAAAATTATCCTTATTAAAATAAAAAAAATAAAACTTATTATTATTTTTAAATTTTATTCTTCTCTCCTCCATGACCATGAGTTCATTATCCCCCTACCATTTCATCAACCACCGCTACCTCCTATCTTCTTTATCTTCAAACCATTATCTCCATCAACATATGATGAGCTCCATTGTTGGGTTTTGTTAAATTTTATAAAAAAAAGTAGTGGGTTTTTATTGCTATGGTGATATTGGTTTTGAGTTTGTGATATTCTAAAATTTTGTTTGATTTCAGTTTGGAATTTGATTAGAAATTAATATTTTGATTTATAATTGTAAATTAATTAAAAAGAAGAGAGATATGAGAAATGAGAAGTTAATCTTGAGAGAGCAAAAAAGTATTTATTTTTAATTTTCAAGAAGAGTAATTCTAAAGTAACTAATATTAATTAAAAAGCAGGGGCATGTATGATAAATTGAAAGGGTCAAATATCACTACTTTTTATTTCTATTTTATTTTTTTAAAGGTAGCGTCGTAAAGAGTTAGACAACTCTCAAATCATTTTTTTTTTTTTTGCATCTTATCTTTCTTTAGGGATGGCAAAAATATTTGGATCTGGCCTGGATCCTTAAAAATTCAGAAGATCGGATCCGAAAAAGTATGAATTCACATATTAAAAAATACATATCTGAATAAAATTTAGAATCCGTGCGGATTCGAATTCGAATCCACGTGCAAATGCATTCGGAAATCTAGATATCCAAATCTGTATTATTTTTTAATAAAATTATTTATTAAATTAAAATTAAATAAAAATATATAAATAAATGAAAAAAGATAATAGGATTAATTTAAAATATAGAAGTTAAACTAAATTAAGAAATATATCGAAATTCGTATTATTTTATATGGATTTGTGGAGTTTTTATAATTTAGTTGTAGATTTGTGGTGGAGCTAAATTTTGATTTATGTTATTCTTAATGTTTGATTTATATTGTGGTATTTTTATTTGTGACTTTATGATTTTGTATGTTATTGTAGGTATTGGATTGTTGAATTATAATTGGATAAAAGTATGAATGCACTATGCATCATTTTAAATTATCAAAATCATATACAAATGTGAATATGATGTTAGGCAAAATCAAGATAGTTTAACTCGTGCCTTTGTGAGTAACATCAAAGGAGAGATATTATTAAATTACCTCTTAGTAACTCGAGACTTGTGCTGATAATGTGGTAAATTATTTATCAATTAGGGGCAAGACAATATATTAAGAGAAAGAGAGAGCAAATAAAACAAATAAAAGACACAATGTCTAGAGAGAAATTTTATTCAATCTTAGGTGTATACAAATAAGGAGTAAAATCCTTCTTTTATAGTGATATAATCATAAAGTGGTAAGTAATATATCATAATTATAAGAAATAAAAACCCTCAAAATAAGGAGATAATAGGAGTTATAAGAGATGAAAAGTTGTTTGTGAGGAGATAAAAAATTATTTTGATAAACATCCACATAAATTATAATTACTTCATAACAAATACAAATTTTTTGTATAAAGATATTATTATTCTTTAAAGAATTGATCCTAATTCTAGGCAGCTTTCACAATATTCCCAAAACTGATTAAAGCTTTAGTTAATGAATTTAACAAATAGCTAGTTATACTGTTATACAGCAAGATTAATGCAAAAAAAAAAAAAAAAAAGGTAACAAGTGCGTAGGCTGGTTCGACGCAATTGAGTTGGAGCGCGTGCGGATGTCTAGGTTCATTGAACCCGGGCATTTTACCAGTTCCTTTGACTGGAACGCAAGTCATAATATTTGTCCTCTATCCGCGAACACGGAGCTATAAATGACAAACACTGCAATTGGGTGACGCTGAAAACGATACCGAACTCGTAATCTGTCCAGGTTCAATGCATACAAATTTATTGCTGTACCATCATGCATGGGCCAGGCTAGACGCATGGATGCCATGTATGGTATGGAATAATGGAAAGTATCCATAAGTAAACTAATCAACAGCATAACTAGGCGTATGGTAGTATTTTTTAACACGTGTTAACATTGTTGAAGGTACGAATTTAATCAAAGGCAAACGATAATGCTACCATACTTTGTGATGTATGAGTATGTGTGCTTTCAGTTTCATAAGCCCGTAAATCGTAGCCAACTCCTAAACATATGGATTCCGCTGCCATACATGATATGATGTGATAGATAAATGAAAGAAGCATCAGGCATGCCGCTGCCAGCCAGGCAATTTCGTGGGGGTTAAGTTCAGGTCATATAAAAAGCGTGTTTATATAACTCGCCAAGGTCGTATAAAAAGCGTGTTTATATAACTCGCAACCTCCTTCCCTCTCTTTGCTCGTGTGTCAATTGCACCCACACGAGAGACGGAGAGAGAGAGAGAGAGCGAGAGGAATCGAAGAGAAATAGAAAGAGAGAATACAGAATCCTAACCTTAGGCGTTTTAGCTTGTTTCCTTTCCCTCTTTTGCTTCAAGTTTCTTGCTTTCTCTCGCGATTTTCTTGTAAGCTCCTTTCTTTCTCTGATTTGGGTGCAATAATATTGCTTGTCCGCTTGTTTATGTTTAGGATTAGTATTGGATCCATGGCGAGACGAATTTGCCATGCATCAATTTTGTGATGCCTTATGTTTGATATGCCTTGTTGATGTTTTTCAGGAAAAATGGTGTTCTGGGTTTTCGGGTATGGATCATTGGTGTGGAACCCAGGATTTGAATATGATGAGAAAATTTTAGGCTTCATCAAGGACTACAGGCGCGTGTTTGATCTTGGTCAGTTCAATTTTTTAATTCAAATTATTCCTTGTCTGATTTCTTCAACTGGCTTATCAATATTGTTTTGTTTTCTCTGCATTAGCATGCATTGATCACAGGGGTACACCTCAACACCCGGCTAGAACTTGCACGCTGGAAAAATCTCAAGAAACCATTTGTGTAAGTAGAACCTCGACTTTGTAATTTCTTCTATGCATTTATTACATACATTTAGCCCAAGTTTTCTTTTTTAGTCAGAAATTATACACGCTTTTTTTCTGACTCCTTTAATTTACTTGCAATTTCCATCAGTGGGGTGTCGCTTATTGTGTCCGGGGAGGTCCTGAAAAGGAAAGACTCGCCATGGAGGTACGGATGAGCACTGCCTTTGTTAATACTTGTTGTCTGAAGAAAGAATTAATATTACTGTGGGCTAGCTAGATGTTTTCTTAGTTTAAAGTTAGCTACTAGATGCTTTACTAGGGATTTGGGTTTCTCTGTTCCCCTGCTTTTTATAGGAATAGGAAGCCCATGCTTTATTTGTCAGATCTGGTTTGCATATTATAAGACAATAGAGTGATGTTTTCTTCCTTCGTTTTGTCTGTAGTATTTGGATCGAAGAGAATGCGAGTACGACTCTAAGACCCTTGTAGACTTTTACAGGGTGAGAAGTTTTTCACCACAATATTTTAAACTTTGCTTCTTTCGTATCTGCAACTTGTTCTCATTTCTTTTGCACGATCTTTCTTTAAGCCAGGAAGGGGAGCCTTCACAGCCGGCTCTTACTGGGGTTATAGTGTAAGTTATCGTGCTTTCTACGAGTCAATGTCTGCAATTATCAATAGGGAAAACATTGGTCATGATTTGCTGAGGAGAACTGTAATTATATGTGCAGTTTCATGTCTACTCCAGACAAAGTATCAAACAAGTATTATCTGGGGCCTGCTCCGTTGGAGGAAATGGCTAGGTAAAGTAGAGGGCAAACACTAAATCATGGAATGTATCTTTAGGGTTGGCATAAACAGTCTATTCACTTGTTCTGATTTACATTTTCAGGCAAATTGCAACGGCTGTCGGACCCTGTGGAAACAATAGAGACTACCTTTTCAAGTTGGAGAAGGCCATGTTTGATATTGGTGAGCCTTTGTTTCTTACACAAAACATTATGTGATGGGAATGAACCTGTCCATATACATCTTAAAAGTTAGATCTTTATTCATGTGCTACACAGAAATCAATCTGGGATTATGTTCAACAGGTCATGAGGACGACTACATAATAGAGCTGGCAAATGAAGTGAGGAAAGAGCTTGGAATTGCTGAAAAAGGAATTCTCAAGGAGAGGAAGTTGGTCGGGTCATCATCCCACATGCCGCTTACAAAATCTCATATTCCAACCCTTCAACTGCATCTACGTCCTGAGGCGGTTGCCATGGATTCATAAGAACACAAGGCTGACAGACACCGTAGGCCTAGGGGAATAATCAAAGATATCAAGCAACTTAGCTAACAAAATCGCCGTCATCTTTGTTTTTTTCTTTTTTTTTTTCCTCCTTTTTCCCCACTTTTTAGGATTGAGAACTGAGTGGTTTGGAATTGAGAGTTGACGGCTAACCATACAAAATACATGTTGTGTAACCTAGTTGAGGTTAATTTCAATTTCCGGCCAAATGAAGAATCCTTCATCGTTATATTATTCACATTACAGAAGTTGGATTGTTTGGTTGTATGTTTGCGTGTTTCTGGTACCAGTAGGGAAGCAGATTTATCTTCATTTTTCAAGTCCTTGAAATTGGGTTTGAGGCGATGGCAACAACAGTAGCACGAATACCCAACGCTCACTAACTATTCCATTACCCACGTGCATGTAGCTTCGATGATTGATGAATTCTAATCTTTCCAGTTCGTCTCCACTAAATTGCCAATTCGAACTGTTTGCGTTTCATTTTCTCCATAATGAACATAAATTAATAAACGCTAGAATTGTATATCACATTTTGTAAATAAATTTACAGGCCTGAAATTTTGACATACCATTTTGTACACCAACAGGAGAGCCATAAACTCTTGAATAAATTAATTGAGATAATTGGGTTAGTTGAATAAAAATATAAAATTATCAAAAATAAATTATGTGACCCATGACTATGAATATTTTCATCTAACCAAATATTACCATATTATATAAGTTTGTACAAACTAATTTGTGGTTTTAACATATTGTAACCAACTACTCAAACTATAATAGCACTAATACCGTATTTTTATAGCATAGTTTGAATTTTCCAAAATTTGTAGAAAGTATTACAATATATAGAATTAGGTGCCTATTAGATTCTAGATTATTAAAACACCAAACAAACGTAGAATCGTTCCCACACTTAAAAAATATTTACTAGACGGGAATTTTTAGCAGGTGAGGAACTCAAATTCACTCACTCCCGCCGGAAGGATAATGTAAACAATATAAATTTCTTATGCTTAATTAGTTAAACTACAGTAAGAATATTTTCATGGCAATGTGCTGATCAAGATTGATGATTTATATTTGTAATGTTAGTAGAATTGTATGTCATATTAGAAGAAATATGATTTAGATTATAGGAGATGAAGAATTGTAATGTTAGTATGAACACTGAATTATTATATTAAAACTTAAAAAGTGTTAAATTATTTATCAATTAGGAGCACAATAATACAACAAGAGAAAGAATGAAAGCAAATAAAGAGTTATAATGTCTAGACCGAAATTTTATTCAATTTCATGTGTCTACAAATAAGGAGATGAGTCCTCCTTTTATAGTTATACAACCATATAAATAAAGTAAATGATACGTAAATAAATATATCATTAGTTATAAGTTTTTATAAGATAATGAGTGTTATAAGAGATGAAGAATTATTTGATGGGAAGATAAATGATTACTTTGATGGACATCACAAAGCATCATTAATATTCCCCTTTTTTTTTTTTTTCTTCTTCCTCCTTAATTAACACCGTCAATGAAATGGGTTTAATCTGTTGGGCCAGCATGAAGTAGGCCGATAAAGCGTATTCCTTAATCCTTAAACAAACTGAGCCCACAAGAAGAAAAAAAAAAAAAAAAACTCGACTTGAGGAGGAAGTCAGGACTCAGGAGTGACCATCGAGGGTTGATATATATCAAAATCTATCGTAAACAGGAGAGTATTAGAAGAAGCAAAAATTAAAACTAAACTCAAAATTAAAATTGTTAAGGGCATTTAGAAATTGTGGTAAGTGAGTTTTGTAGAGGAAAGATGGATCTGAAGATGGAGGATTTTAACGCGCCGCACTCGATGGGTACTACTATCATCGGCGTCACTTACAACGGTGGCGTTGTCCTCGGCGCCGATTCTCGTACTAGCACTGGTATTTGTCTTCGATTCAATTTCATTATTTGAGTTTCTTGATTCAGTAACTTGCTGATTGTTTTCTTTTTTATTTTTTATTTTAATTGGTTATCGTTTCTATTTAAAAATTGTAGTAAATAAATAAAGAGTAGAGATTTCGTGTTAATTTCTTGATTAAAAAAAATGACAAATTTTGGTTGGTGTTGTGATGTGATGGTAGGGGTTTATGTTGCTAACCGAGCTTCAGACAAGATTACGCAGCTCACTGATAATGTCTACCTTTGCCGCTCGGGATCGGTAACTCAACGCGTTCCGCATTGGCTTTACCATTACAGTTCTTTTATCTTCATAAATTACACATGATTAATTGAGAGAGTATGAACATTGATTGTTTGTGTTTGCTTTTTCAGGCTGCAGATTCTCAGACTGTCTCCGACTATGTTCGCTACTTCCTTCATCAACACACGTCAGTCTATTTCTTTTCCTTTTCCTTTCTTCTTTGTTATTATTATTTAGGCTATTGGAAACGTTATGATGAAGTAAGTTGTCTGTCTCTTTGCAAGAATGTCATAATTAATATACCATTTGTGCCTTGAAATAACTTGTTATGGAAATATCATAGGTAAAGATAACTGAATAGGCAAGAATGTCGCTATGGTTATACTATTGTGTCTCGTGATAGTCATTCTTGTCATCTAGGGATTGATACTGATCCCTAGATGACGAGTATGGATTGCTTTACAACTGTTGTTGACATTGTTTTGGCTTTGGCATTTCGTTATGAATTGTTTCCACCTCTCTTGTTGTTTTCTTGCATTTGCATTAGATTTTTGTAGATGGTGAAGATTGGAGAGTTCTGCTTTATTTGATAGTTGTTGATAAGCACTAGGACTTTATTAGCTCATCATAGGGCTTCAGTTGCCCAGTTCCAAGTTCTTTATATATTTGAGCTTTCTTATTTATCAAGTGATTTCACTTACAGGATACAGCTAGGGCAGCCTGCAACTGTTAAAGTTGCTGCCAATCTTGTCAGGCTGCTATCCTACAATAACAAGGTTTGATTTTACTGTTCTGGCTTGCTTAATCTGCTTCCTTGTTCTTTGAAAACTGCTAAGTTGAAGAAAAAGAAAACTTTGCTTCCCTGTTAGATATTTTTCCCCTTTGAATGCTTGTCAATAAATCAGAGTCTGTTTATGCTTGACTTACTGAGAGTTATCTGGACTTGACAGAACTTTTTGCAAACTGGCATGATTGTTGGCGGTTGGGACAAGTATGAAGGTGGTAAAATATATGGAGTTCCTCTTGGAGGAACAATAATTGAGCAGCCTTTTGCAATTGGAGGTATGCTGTTCCTTGGGTTGTTTAATTAAAGAAATCATTTACTTCTTTCTGGAATCACTATAGACTTGGATATCCAATTCTTGATTTGATAATGACATGTTCCCGACCTTGATTTCCTTAGGATGTATACACTGCAGTGTTGTCATGTCTTTTTCTATTTGTTTAATTTAGCTGTATGATTGTACCCAGACCTTGTTATTTTAACTCTTGATTTTGTAAAGCTGATCTTGAATTTGTGTTCCCACTGACTTGTGCACATTGTGTTTTAGTTTACTAGTTCTTTCTAGTCTTTGTGGGTGTCTTTATGGTTTTGTAAAGCATTACTTCGGTATAACTTTCATCTTTTATACTATGTTGCAACATAGTTGTTTAATATAATGATCTTTAAATATTGCTTTGAGAAGAGCAGAGTGTGTGTCAAGTTAACTCGGTGTGCACCTTGCAGGATCTGGCTCAAGTTACCTGTATGGTTTTTTTGATCAAGCATGGAAAGAGGGAATGACCGAGGAAGAAGCTGAGGTATGTTGGTGATCTTGATGTTTGCAAAAACAAAGATAAGAAGTTGCCTTATAAAACATTGTTTGTGCACCATCATGGACTATTCCTGGGACATAAACCCTTCCCAAGTTACATCTGTAATCTGTCAACAACTATTTGAAGAGAATGTTACAAAGTTAATACTAGAATCAAGATTAAGCTTTAGAAACTTCAATCAGAGTTAATTTAATACTATTAATTTCCAAACATTGGGTTCAGTCACTGTCAAAGAGTGTCACTGGTTGATTATTCGTTTAGTTGTTCGTAGTCTTGTGAGTTGAAAGAATGTTTGTGTGTGTGTAAAGATATGGAACACGCTTGGTAATCATTTTGGTGTTTCTTGCAGCAATTAGTGGTTAAAGCAGTTTCCCTTGCCATTGCACGTGATGGTGCTAGTGGAGGTGTTGTTCGAACCGTCACAGTAAGATACCATTGGACTATGACTTAGTAATTCCTGCTTGCACATGCTTGATCAGCAACTGGAAATTATTGAGGCTGAAACATTTTGTGTGTTGGTTCTTTACCGTTGCAGATCAATTCTGAAGGAGTGAGAAGAAAGTTCTACCCTGGCGACACACTTCCAGTGTGGCATGAGGAGCTGGAGCCGCAAAATTCGTTGCTGGACATGATGAATGTAGCTAGTCCTGAGCCGATGAACATGTGATGAAGAGGATAGCGGCTTGTACTACTACTTTTCCCCGTGGGGGGTATTCATCTTTATCTTGGAAAAGTACTGATGAATCAGTAACAGGATATTCTCTTTTTTTTTTTTTTGTTTTTAATTCTTGGAAGAGCTACAAATGTAATGGTGTTTGGAGGATGATATTTTATTTGATGATGCCATTTATGCAGAGTTTAGAACTTGAAACCTTAGAACACTAGTTGTAGTGATTATCTGCTGATATATGTTAGTTTTTGAGGAGAATTTGAGCCGATTGTGGTTTAGCCGACTTATACCGGTGGGTTTAGGCTAAGCCCGTGAGTAAAAAATAAGAGAGAGAGAGAGAGAGAGAATTTTTTTTGTTAAACATTGTGGAGAAATTATTTTTTTATTAAAAAATTATATCTGATTTATTGTGTGCGGGATAGAAGCTAGATCATATTAATAAAAACTTAAAAAAAAAAAAACAAACGAACGAACAAACAGAACGGGGACAAGTAAACGAAAGTTAGTTACGTACGCCAAAAGAAAGATTTCCGAGAGTGCGAGGCAAGCGAAAGTGAATTTTCTTCGTCTTCCCACTTTTTTCTATAGAGAAATAAAAATAAAATAAAAATTGGTTTTTATTTACATCAAACAATCGTCTTCGTCTTCCAACTTTTTTCTTTGTTATTATTATTATAGGTTATTGTAGACATTATAATGAAGTAAGTTGTCTGTCTTTTTGCATGAATGTCATAATTAATATACTATTTGTGCCTTGTGATAACTTGTTATTGAAATCTCATAATTAAAGATAACTGAATAGGCAAGAATGTTGCAATCGATATACTTTTGTGTATTGTGATAATTTGTATTTGGAACCCATATATAATGATAGCCGAGTAGGGATTGATACTGATCAGTGATCCCTAGTTGATGAGTACGGATTGCTTTGCAACTGTTGTCAATATTGTGTTGGTTTTGGCATTGAGTTATGAGTTGTTTCCACCTCTTGTTGTTTTCTTGCATTTGCATTAGATTCGTGTACACGGTGAAGATTGGAGAGTTCTGCTTTATTTGATAGTTGTTGATAAACTCATAGAGCTTCGGTTACTCAGTTCCAAGTTCTTTATGTATTTGAGCTTTCTTATTTATCAAGTGATTTCACTTACAGGATACAGCTAGGGCCTAGGGCAGCCGGCAACTGTTAAAGTTGCTGCCAATCTTGTCAGGCTGCTATCCTACAATAACAAGGTTTGATTTTACTGTGCTGGCTTGCTTAATCTGCTTTCTTTTTCTTTGAAAACTGCTAAGTTGAAGAAAAATAAAACTTTGCTAGCCTGTTAGATATTTTTCCCCTTTGAATGCTTATCAGTTAATAAGATTCTGTTTATGCTTGACTTACTGAGAGTTATCTGGACTTGACAGAACTTTTTGCAAACTGGCATGATTGTTGGCGGTTGGGAGTTGGGGACAAGTATGAAGGCGGTAAAATATATGGAGTTCCTCTTGGCGGAACAATAATTGAGCAGCCTTGTGCAATTGGAGGTATGCTGTTCCTTGGGTTGTTTTCTTTATGGAATCACTGTAGACTTGGAAATCCAATTTTTGTTTTGATAATTACTGTTCCAAACCTTGATTTTCCTAGGATATATACGCTGCAGTGTTGTTGTGTCTTTTTCTATTTGTTTAATTTAGCAGTATGATTGTACCCAGACCATCATATTTCAACTCTTGGTTTTGTAAAACTGAGATTGGATTTGTGTTTCGACTGACTGGTGCGCATTGTGTTTTAGTTTACTAGTTCTTGTGCGCATTGTGTTTTAGTTTACTAGTTCTTTCTAGTCTTTGTAGGTAACCATATGGTTTTCTAAAGTATTACTTTGGTACAACTTCCATCTTTTATAGTATGTTGCAGCACAGTTGTTTAATGCAATGATCTTTTAATATTGCTTTTATTAGAGCAGTGTGTGTGTCAAGTTTAACTTGGTGTGCTCCTTGCAGTATCTGGCTCGAGTTACCTGTACGGCTTTTTCGATCAAGCATGGAAAGCAGGAATGACCAAGGAAGAAGCAGAGTTATGTTGGTGATCTTGGTGTTTGCAAGAAGAAAGACAAGAAGTTGCCTCATAAAATATTGTTTGTGTACCATCATGCACTTTTCCTGGAGCATAATCCCCTTCCCAAGTTATGTCTGTTATCTGTCAACATCTTTTGTTTAGAGAATGTTATAAAGTTAATGCTATAATCAAAGTTAAGCTTGAGAAACTTCATAATGCTATAATCAAAGTTAAGCTTGAGAAACTTCATAATGCTATAATCAAAGTTAAGCTTGAGAAACTTCATTCTAAGTTTATGTAATATTATTAATCTCTGAACATTGGGTTCAGTCACCGTCAAAGAGTGTCACTGGTAGATTCTTCATTTAATTGTTCATAGTCTTGTTAGTTGAAAGAATGTTCTTGTGTGTAAAGATATGGAACACGGGAGTGTAATGTTCCGTGTAATTCACTGGGTTGGCTAGCCACTTGGTCATCATTTTGGTATTTCGTGCAGCAATTAGTGGTTAAAGCAGTCTCCCTTGCCATTGAACGTGATGGTGCTAGTGGAGGTGTTGTTCGAACCGTCACAGTAAGATTTCATTTGACTATGACTTGGCAATTCTTGCTTGCACGTGTGATCAGCAACTGAGAAATAGTGAGGCTGAAACATTTTGTGTTTAGATTCTTTACTGTTGCAGATCAATTCCGAAGGAGTGAGCAGAAAGTTCTACCCTGGCGACACACTTCCACCGTGGCTTGAGGAGTTGGAGACGCAAAACTCGTTGCTGGACGTGATGAATGTAGCCAGTCCTGAGCCGATGAACATGTGATGAAGTGGATATCGCCATGTACTAGTACTCCCCATATGGAGATATTCATCTTTATCATGGAAAAGTGCTGATGTATCAGCAGCAGGATATTCTCATTTTTTCTTTTAAATTTTATTCTTGGAAGAGCTACAAATATAACGGTGTTTGAAGGATGATTTGATGATGCCATTTATGCAGAGTTTAAAACCTGAAACCTTCGAACACTAGTTGTAGTGGTTTTCTCTTATATGTCAGTTATTTGAGGAGAATTTGAGCCGATCGTGGTTTAGCCAACTTATCGCTGATGTATGCGGTAAAGCTTTTACAGCCTCCCCTTTTCTTTACATATTTTGAGCAAAATTTTACTAATATTAGCCGAATCCTAAGGGTTCCAATCCCAAATCTTACAAATTGGAAAAATAAAATATATGGTGGAATGTTTTAATGGGAAATGTGAGATGCAAATTATGCTAGTTAGTGATGCGGATGGCAACATCAGTGAGAGCGGGTCCGCCTGTAATACAAAGCAGTATCTGATGCAGCCGCTTCTTATTATTTTTTCATTCTGCGGACTCAACCGGCCCCTTAAATCAACTGTAAAACAGGCAATTGTTAAAGGTAATTATCATTGAGGCGCCCTCATTTTAAGAAAATATCAAACTAATCAACTCAAACTAGAACAATTCCAAAAGACCCCCTTAATTTAAACTGAAAATATAGTTTTTTTTTTTAAGAACATGAAAATGTACGTAAAATAAAGAGTATTCTATACTGATGTGAATAATATTTAAATATAAGCTAATAAAATTGATTATAAATTATCTTTTAATATTACACTATAATATTAATGATTTTACATAACAAATTATCGGAATATTTTTTATTAATTTTTTAGTAGTGCAATGCAGTCTAAATATTAGACCAATAATATTTTTATATTATATAAAAATACAAAGCATCTAATATTTGAGATTTTTAAATAATACTCACAAACAATTTCTTATACAAATTAAATAATATTAGACCAATAATATTTTTAAATAATATTCATTATTTTCAAGTCACATCAATTGCTATAAAGACTTATAATTGACATTTATTTATGTAATATAAATTTTGACCTATTGCTATTAGTGGTATCTTGGTTAGTGATATTATAACATTAAATTTTATTTTTTTATTTTGTTAATATCCATAATTGCTAGCCAATATTAATTTCATTAATCTGAACTCAATTATAATACTTATTATTAATATTACGCATTTTATTATTAGAATGTATATATGCTCTATGTATGACATTATTTTTATTAATAATAATAATACTAATAAAGGTAGGGTGTAGGAGAGTCAAATATTAATTTTTAACTCTCATTTCTCACATGAGTTTGACCCGGCTAGTTAGTTAAACAAACAGCCTATAATAACTACAATGTCCTATAATTAGTTACAATTACATTCTTATTCCCATTTTATTATAAATAATAAGAGAAATGGGAAGAAACACACATTTAATTTGGCAAAACGATCACAAAATCCTTTACTATTTTCATAAATGATCACATATACATCTTTTTGGACAATTATGTTACTTAACTATAATGACCTAAGTGTTTTTCATTCTAACATAATTTTTCAAAGAAAAAATTAATGTTGTAAAAGATATTTAAGTGACACTATATGTATATATAATTATGTTTCAAATATTCAAATCCAATTGTCAATAAAAAGTCTTATTTTTATTTCTTTATCTGTTTAAAATTAAATTTTTTTAATTTTTCACTGAAAAGTATACATTCTTCATATTTTCACTCTTTCTTTAGAAACCCTAGCCGCTTTTAACAATTGCTCAACCCTCTGTCTCATGCTCTCAAATCTTGTTCAGCCACACAAGGATAGCAGAAATCCCCACGAAGGCGCAGTCCCTTGGGGATTTTCTCTATCTAGGAAGAGTACAAAAACGATTTTATATTTAATTTCTTATTTAGAGAAGTGATGGGGACGATTTTTTACCCAATTTCTTTTTCAAGGAAGGAAAGGCATGAGCTAGAATCCCCATCTAGTCCCCAATTCCCCATTTTTCTGTTTTAATTTTTAATTTTAATTCTATTTTTTAGAATTGTTAATGAATAAATAATCAAATTTAAATTATTAAACATTAAACAAACAAAATATTCATACAAATATATTTGAGACTTTCCGGTTTAGTTAATTAATTATAGTCTTGAACTATTATTTGATTAGGTTTTATTCAAAAGGCCCTGGCCCAAAATTTTTCTTTTAGACTTTTATCTAATAAAACAAAAACTGAAGTAAAAGCTAAACCTATAACATCCAAACTTTATTAGAATATATTGTAAAACTTTACTTTTATTTAATTTTTTTTAATATGATTAAATGAAATTTAGAAACTAAAAATATATTAGTTAATTGGATATCGGGGACCCTCAGGAATCTTTTGTTATAATTCGAGGAAGGGACATGGCTCTTTTTAAATAATTATAACAGGAAGGGGGAGGGAACAGACACTGATAACTCTATGAAATGAGAGTTATCATGACACTTTTAGACTTAAATCAATAATACTTAGAGAGTAAATAATATGTTTTAATTGCATTTTTGTTATATGTTGCATAAACATTCATCTTAGTTTATTCGTAATTAATTTTGTTTGATTTAGAATAATTTGTGTGTTAAATCATATATATAATTGTAGGTGTCCAGAAGCTCAAATTTCAAGGAAGGAATGATGATGCAATAGGCTTGCAAGAGATGCAAAAGAACTTGGCTACAGAAGAAGTGAAACAAATGCAGAACAGTCGATTCTTTGTGCGTTCTTTGTAGCAACCATTCCATTCTTTGTAATAAAACGATGACAGAAAAAATTTTGGAAAATATTACGATCTGCAGTTTTCTAATCTGACTTATGCGCGACTTATGATTCCGTTTACCCTAATTTTCAACTATAAAAGAAACACACATCATAAGGAAAATGGAGAGCCGTCACCCAAGGAGAAAAAACACAAAGAAACAAAAGAAAAATAAGATTCAAGAGAGAGATTAAGGGCTGCACAAGAAGAGAAATTGCAGAGATCAATTTGGAACTCAGTCCTTTTTATTCTTCTCTTGTTTTCTTGTTTACTTTTTATTCATGGGGATGTGTTTGATGGCTGAAACTTTATTCTTTATTTTTCTTTTGCAAATTATGAACTAGATTTATTTGTAGTTGAGTAATAAACAATCTTGATGGTTTATTGACTGAAAATATGAGTTGCTGCATGTTTGCTGTAGCAGTTTGTTTTGATAATTTATTTTTATTCATTATTTCGGCTGATCACCCATTTAATGATACTAGCTAATGAAGAGCCGCAAAAGGGACTATCTTAATAGAACATATCAGAGCAAAAGGGTCATGCTTGATTTAAGATTAGTGATGAACTAGATATAGAGGTTCACCTTGTAGGGTAATTACAACCTAAACGTGTAATGCTATATCTTATGTTGACATAACAACTTATCACTGTTAGGTTGCATATACATATAATATATCCAACATGCGACACCTGAGGATACATAAAGATTTTGCCCAGTGCTGTAGTAAATACTATTTCAACCGAGCCAACCATTAGAAAATAGTCAAGACTATTAAGAGAGTTTATTCACTCAACTACCCTATATTCCCATTGGTTTTATCCTTGAGTTTGACGTGATAATTTATTTTGTTGCATTTTATTTATTGCGTTTTTAATTTAATTAGTACATTAGTTTTATTAATTGTTGATTTTAATTTAGAACAAAATCTGTATTGTTAAGATTAATGTAGCAAGTCTGATAACATCAATCCCTGTGGAGACGATCTTGATTACTTATTACTTTATTACTTGTTGTGTACATTTGCACATTGACACCAATAGCAATTGAGTTAATTCACCAACAAGTTTTTGGCGCCGTTACCGGGGATTAATTATTTATTGTGATTTGTGAAATTAGTTTTAACGATGCTAATTTTTAATTTTATTTTGACTTGTTTATTTTGTTGACATAGGTGATCTAGCAACCCTTGCATGCACAAATATAAATCTGTTGAATTCCAGTTTGATCCAAAAATTAAAAATATTGCAAAGAGATTGAGAATAGAGCATCGGGAATTACAAGTTGCTGTAGCAATGGATGATTTGCAAGATTTGAGAGACTTGAACTGTAGAGAGGAGATACAACCAGTCAATGTACATGAAGGTCTGAATGGACAATGTGTTCAAAGGCAACCAGGGAACAACAACATTATTCACATGGCGAATGATAAAGATAGAACCATTTGAGACTATGCAGTTTTGACTCCTCAAGCCATACATCTGGGAATAGTTAGACCCGACGTTCAAGCTGACAATTTTGAGCTCAAACCAGTGATGTTTCAGATGTTGCAGACAGTAGGGCAATTTAATGGGATGCCATTTGAAAATCTTCATCTACATCTTAAGTTGTTTTTGGAAGTAAGCGATGCTTTAAAGATTGTTGGAGTATCACATGAAGCATTGAGACTCAGACTTTTTCCATTTTCTTTGAGAGATCGAGCAAGAGCATGGTTGAATTCTTATTAAGAGAATTTATTCACTAAACTACTATATATTCTCATTAGTTTTATCTTTGAGTTTAACGTGATAATTTACTTTGTTGCATTTTATTTATTGTGTTTTTATTTTAATTAGTATATTAGTCTCATTAATTATTTTATTTTAATTTAGAATAAAATCTGCACTATTAAGATTGTTGTAACAAATCTGATAATATCAATCCCTATGGAGACGATCTTGAATACTCATCACTTTATTACTTGTGTGTACACTTGCACCTTGACACCAAAAGCATTAGGATTGATACTCAACATGTAGGCAGTATAATGTGTGTCATGGTTTGCACTAGACCTGATTTAGCACACGGAGTTGGAGTTGTCAATAGGTTTATGGAGAATCCAGGTAAAGACCACTGGAATGAGGTAAAATGGATCTGAAGGTATCTTAGAAGAACTTTTGAAAGTGGCATTCTATTTGGTATAATAGATAGAGCCTCCCCTGAAGTGTCTGGTTTTCTAGATTTAGATTTTGTAGGTGTTTTGGATAGAAGAAGGTTTATAACTAGGTTTATTTTCACTGTGTGTGGAGGTACTATAAGCTGGAAAGCTCTTCTTCAGTTAGTAGTTACCTTTTTAACAATAAAGGCATAATACATTGCACTTACAGAAGCCATAAAGGAATTAATTTGGCTAAAGGGGGTTGATATCAGAATTAGGGATCAAGCAAGAAACAGTTACTGTTAGTTATGATAGCTTGAGTGCTATATAATTGAGTAAAAATCCCAAGTATCATGAAAAAACTAAGCACATTGATGTCAAACGCATTTTATAAGAGATGAAATTGGTAGAGGGGTGGTAAATGTGGTCGAGATACTCTTTGAGGTTAATCTAGCAAACGCACATTGGTGTCATAATGCACTTTTTAAGTGATAAAATTGGTAGAGCGGTGGTGAATTGGTTAAAATACTCTCTCAGGTTAATCTAGCAGACATGTTCACCAAACCACTACCATCAGTCATGTTCAAGAATTCTTTGAACGTGATTAGAATTGCTAACTTGTGAGTCAAGTTTGTTGTTGCTGATACAGTGTTAGGTAAAGCTTGAATAGAATAAAACTAAGGTAGAAATTTATGAAGCCAGTTAGTTATAATTTGTTATGAGGTTGCTGAGATGGCCAACTGACTTGGCATTTTGTGAGGCATGAGTGATTGAGTAGTTAAAAAGTTAACAATTTATTTATGTTATGAGGGTGCACATATAAAAGAAACACATTCTGATTTGTGAGGTATATATGTATATGATTAGAATGTTCAAGAATTATAGATAAAAAACTCTAAGTTCAAAGGTTTAATATGTATCAATTCAGCATTCATTTGTAATCATCGTCAATCAATAAAGCTTTAGCCGTTGTTGGCATTTTTAGCGGTGGATGTATGTTCATTTAGAACCAAGCCATTCTTGAGTGTAGCTTTGATTCCTTTGTTTTTTCCTCTCTTTGGTGGTGTTGTTGATTCTAGATTTGTTCTTGATCAATCTTTCTTTAATTACTCGGTCAGTATCATAGTACATTGCTCTGGGTTCACTACTGCACCTAATCTGAACAGTATTATTACCAAATAGATATTAAACAAACTAATTAGAATTACATTTGCTAAGCTTAAATATTTTGTAAATAAGCTAAAATATCTAGCTAATATATAAGGTCAAATAATGTTACATGTAGAAAATAGATTAAATGTGATAATGTGATGGCATTTATTCCTGTTGATGCACACAACTGCTTACCTTATTGCTGAAAATATTAAGTATTGCTTTTTATTTGGTTTCTTACTTCCTCCTTTAACAAATAACAGAAGATATGTGAGATTCATGTGGGCAGTGGCCCCCCAGCTACTTGTAATTTGTAAGCTATGATTGTGGTCCTGATCGAAGCTGCAAATATAACCAACTTTGGTAGATAAAGAGATAATCATACAATGTTCTTTTCAATAAATAAAAAATGGAATCATTGGTGCATTAATCTTTTATCCAGCTTACTTGAAGGATCAATCGATGCAATGATTACAAGTTGGCTGAGTTTACTAACTGAGGTTAGATGATAACATATTGCCTTTTTTTCTTTAGTCCAATTCAGTCGGCAGCTGGTTATACGGAGGAGCTATGAACCAAAGAATTACTGCCTAATGAGATTATGAGAACCATCATCTTTCTTTTCTCAGCCAATCCCCATTAATTTTTATTCAAGGACTCATCATTTTGTACACTCGTATCATACTCAATAATCATACTCTAAGGTCAAAATGGTCAATACATAGTCAATAGAGATAGGACTCAATTTTCTCAGTTACTTACCACCTTATCATCTTATTTTCTTAGCTAACAAACAGAGCAGAACATAACGCAACATAAAGAAAGTCAAACTCACAATGGACATTAATTATATCAACAAAATAATAATTAAAATTACCATAGTCAGAAATTAAAGAGAGCAACTCACAATGGTGTTTCAAGCTTTTTTCCAAGGCCGATGCTTTGACAGCTTCAATTTGTCTCTTCGGCAATTAACATGTAAGCACTCCAAAGTTAACTTTAAGTTAAATGAGTATGCGGATTCGTGACAGTAGCTGTAGCTGGGGGATTAATATTTTTATTTTTTATGTAATGATTACAAAGTCCAATAATAGATCATTGATTCATGACCAAAGGCACTGAAGGCATTTCAGTTGAGCATTCAAGAATTGGAAGAAGAATCAGAATGTACCTTCAGGTAATTAGTAGTGAAACCCAAAGTTTCACTTCTAGATATTCTCAAAAACTATATGATTAAGATAGTTAGCAAGTGAGCTGACAGCTTAAAACTACTAAAGGTGATGCCAGTGCAAAAAGCACAAAAGGGTCTCAAAGCAATGTGATATGATTTCTGAATTTTTGGACTTGTTTCGGTTGTTTTGAATTGTTCTTTAGTAGGTGTCTACTTCAATAATTCTAAGTTGGTGGAGGTAGTCAAGTATTAACTTAGTTAGTATATTGGAGTATCAATTTAGCTACTAATTTGTATTGATTATTGTTATTATTTCATGTTATTGATTTGTATTATTGTTGAGTTTGATAAGCCAAGATGAATAAAGAAAGCACATCCATTTTTCTAACACCTGTGTTAAACATATTTAAGGGAATTAGCTTCTTCGAATTACCAAACTGTAACTTGCTCCAAAGTTGTAAGAGTAAGAATAGCTTAATTCTAAGTTTACACTTCCCCATTAAAGATGAGAGCAAAAGTTGCTTCACATACTTGTTCTATCAGTGTGCCTGCAAGATGTCACCCCACTATTGAGAATTTGATGGCGCGTCAACATCATCAATATGCGACAAATTGAATGGTCTCAAAGATTTATATGCTTCAATTGTCAGTCGTCAGTCCTCCAACAAGCCTGATCGAGGACACTTTTTCACAAGTAAAGCAATATGTTAAAATGTTAAATCATCCATGAAAAGTAAAATGGTATAATGTAGCCTAGTTCATGAAATTTGAGGCTATATGAAAGCTAAGGAAAAAAATCACTATGCCAGTTAACGAGATTTTCAAGAATATAAAGGAAACAATTTAGCTACTATGATTGCAAACCTCATCATAAACTTCCATCAAGAGGTTAAGTTATTGTTTGACATAATAGTAATAGAGGCCGTCTTTACTATGATGAATGGTAGCTGCATTTTGTGAACTCAAGTCCTGGTAATGAATCACTGTATTTCTCACTATTCACAACAAGTCAGAACCTCTATTTTTGTAACAATTGTCTCTCTTACTTTTCATCTCGTTTAACAGATGGCCACTTATATTTGCTTTCTAAAATTTTCTGAGTTTAATTTTCTTTATAGCTAACTGCAGATCATGACTGTGTGGGAGCCAATTGCTAACAAGCTTAAAAAATCAAGTTTTTGGTCTACTGTCCAAAGAAAAAGATATTTCAAAACGTTTGCTGCCTTTGGCCTACAAGTATGCACAAAGGTAGAAAAATAAAGTAGGCACAGAGGTAGATTATCCAGAATCACAAATATTTTAAACTATATGAAAGAATTTTGCATGAGATGGGGTACAACTTACCTCCTTTGTGAATTGGAGTCCAAAAGTCGGTTAAAAAGATCACACGCTCCAGGTATTTTTCCACTAGTTTAAGATCATTTTTGAAAGTCAAATTATAATTTCAAGAGGATTT
This sequence comes from Atalantia buxifolia, assembly GCA_030444775.1. Classification (NCBI taxonomy): domain Eukaryota; kingdom Viridiplantae; phylum Streptophyta; class Magnoliopsida; order Sapindales; family Rutaceae; genus Atalantia; species Atalantia buxifolia. Next base: position 18,155,790 of record CM059834.1, on the reverse strand, counting down.
ATTTGAAATTTCTTTAAATATTATTTAGAAAGTTTGTTTAGATGAAATACATTTGGGCCACCTGATTGGTTACTAAACAGATGCTCCCCTGTAATTAAGTAGACAAGGACACATCCAATCGAAAACATATCAGATGATTCAGTTGGTACTCCATTGTTCAAGACTTCAGGTAGTTGCTAATGTGAAAGTTGCATACCTATATTAATAACAACATCAATTAAAATCACATCCTACAAGTTTAATTATAGCTTTCCTTCCTTTCACTATCCATTGAAATTGATATTAATATACATATACAGCACAATTATGAAATGGCTTACCACTGTCCGTTAACCTCTTTGCACCTAAATCAATTTTCACCTTCTATCCACTTCCTGTATATTTAATTAAGAAATTTTGGGGCTGTAAGCCTCCATGAAAACGGCCTCTCTGATGCAAAAATTTATCACTTTAAGCATGTCCTTACAAAACTGCGTCAATTGGTAAACTCAAAAGAAAAGAAAAAATAAAAAAGCTAGGATAAATTTTACTTACCGTATTAACTTCATCAATTTATCTTAAACGCGGACTACAAATCCCTCATTTGGCAAAAGACATCCATATTTATTCCATACATACTTGTTAGACTCATCGTGTAAAGCTTTTTTCCCCTTTTTTTCTTGGGAAACTTCGGTGTATAGAGATTAAATCATCTATGCTATATGTGCACAGTTCCATACATAGATATACATGGTCTATACAATCTATCTTCTCATAGTATCTAAGACCACTATATTTCTCATCAAGATCTTTCATATATTGGATTTTTTTCCTCAAAATCATCTTGACCTATGTCAAGTTGATTCCTTGCAAACCGTTTCATAGCTGAATCACGCCCTTAGAATCTTCCTAGGTAAACCGCAGGTTTATTAGTCCTTTATCCAAGTTTTAAACTAGTTAGATACAACTCTCTGGTCTTAACCTCATCATCTCCAGGCTTATCCTCGTCAACATTGCAAATGGTAGTATTCATGTTAGATGCCTTTGACTTAGAGTTAAGACGACATAAAAAAGTGATGAAGAGAGCGGTACCTATAACTGATGCCCTAAAAAATCCTAGAGCTGGAGGCCAAACAAGCAAAGGTCTCAAATTAGTTGAACGTGACGGAATCCATGCACCCCCAAGCATATATTCTGGTAAAATATCATCGTAAAGTTTGAAAACCTTCAGATAAATTTGATCACTTTTGGTTGAGTTGATCATGTCTCTACATTGAAGTTCCACTTCAATGTCAACAAGCGTCATGTTCTATAAATTTTGAGTGGATCTTGGAGCATAAAGGTATAACTTATACTCCGACAACTTCAGAACAATGACTTCTTGATATTTTTGCATTATTTTCAAAATGGTCTCCACTAGAATTAAAGGAGAACTTGGTCGCCAATGACAGCCAAGTACCTTACCAAAGCTAGCATTGAGGAAAAGAACTTTGGATTTTTTTATCCCTATATAAAAGACTCATTCTTCCAAACATTAAACTTGGTCTTTGAATACTGTACCAAGTCCACTTTTTTCTACAAAAGAATCATTTTTTAGATAAATTAAACCACAAACATAGTTATTTCTTCAATCATTATAGTATGAAAATTACAAAACCATGTAGAATCATTATAATATGAGAACTATAAAACTATGCCACATTATCTCAATGATGAATAAAGACATAAAATGCTTACAAGGTTACTAGAACGCTGACAAATATACATTGTCCAATCTGTCTCAATGTTGACATATAGTTAATTGTCATCCATTATATTATCTTAAAATGACGAATAAATCGGCCTTCCAATCCATTGGGACCACATTATTTCCCTAAGTTTGGGGGATAGTAAACGTGCAATTCTGTTGACAGTAACTACGAGCACAAAATCACTCATGCATCTAAAACTTTAAAATAAAAGGAATATAAGTTAAAAAGTTAATTTCCCAAACAATTTAGTAGACTACAAACCTACTTTTCAATTAATGGCACTTACATGGAGATATTGAGTCCGTTGACAACGAAAAATGCCAATTTGGAAGTGTAAGAATTAGTGCTTTCCATATAGCAACAACTATACTAGTTAATATCAGAAAGCTCATTGAGGGCGCCATCTCTTGATCAAACTATGGTCACAAATCAGTTACTAAAAGCACATTGTTACACTTAAAGACATTAGGTTAAGCTTCTATCTTTGAAATGCACCAAAAAGCAAATAGGGCATTTTTTGTGGGAACTAAATTGAGAAGAAACTATTAAGAAAAATGATAATTATTAAGAAGATATCTATAAGTAATTAATAAAAGAAACAAAAATTTGATATTAATTATATAATTCTTTATTTTATCATCATTCACAATCACAAAACAATAAAAACAACAATTAAAGAATAAAAAGTTAAAAATTAAAAAATTTTTGCAATCCTACCACATCAGTTACCAAAAGCACACTGTCACACATAACAACATTAGGTTAAGTTTTTATCTTTGAAATGCACCAAAAAGCAAATAGGGCATTTTCAGTGGAAACAAAATTGAAAAGAAACTATTAACAAAAATGATAATTATTAAGAAAATATTCATAAGTAATTAATAAAATGAAAAAAAAAATCTGTTTTGAAACTGTAAGAATTCAACATCAATTACATAATTCTTTATTTATCGTCATTCATAAACACAAACAATAAAAACAACAATTAAAGAACAAAAAATTAAAAATTAAATTGTGATCCTACCACATGATTTTGATGAAGCTTTCTTCACCACAAGATTCAGAAATGCCTCTAAAAGAGCAGTCATGTAAAGACTGGTAAAATATATAGTATACAAAAAAAGCATCTTCAATTCCTATAGTTCAACTGAACTACTGTTTTTAGTGGATTTTGGGTCAAAGGACAAATGGGTAAAATGTCACCAAAACAATAAATTTATTTTAGGGGGTTTGGGTTACCTCACTGGGTCGTGGTGTATCGGCAAGTTTAGGCTTACAAAGGAGCTGAAGAAGAGGAAGATTGAGATAGTAGCAACAAGTGGTCTGAATTAGAGTAGGAAGCCTTGAAAGAATGCCTCTAAATCTACAAAACAAGGAAATAAGGTGAAAGGTGGAGCCGGTGGTGACCGGCGACCACACTCCAATGCTCAAGTCAGCTACTTGAGCTTTTTAGGTGATGAGAGCTTGTAAGCAACTTGAAAGATGGTGGCTGGAGGTTGAAGAAAACCTCAGCTTCCTGTTTTTGTGTGTATTTGTGATGAGACTAAGAGTGTGTGTAAGAGATATAATCTTTTTTGGCTTTTATATAATATAGCCTAGGTACGTTACCACGTGGCACATTTTTATTGGAGATTTTATTGTCCTTTTTGAAATTCTCACGTCATTTTATCATTATGGTGGTTTTTGAGCCGTTAGGAGCATGTTTGGAGAGTAAAGAGGCGATTTTTTGGCGGGCATTGTTGTTTAGTGCACGTGGCATACGATGCAGGTGGTCCAAGGTTCCTTTTACAGAGGTTGTTTGTATAGTGGCAGGTGTGGCAGCTAAAGACCACTGTCTTTTATAGGCTGCTTCTGATTTTTTGCAGACATTGTAGCTGGTTGTCTCTTTTTTTCTGGCATAATATTCTTGATTTAATTTTATCAAATCAAATATTCTATTAGTATGTCATGTGTGATGGTGATTTTTGGATATTTCCTTTGATTTATTGAATCTTTTGTGGCGTACTCGTTGCATCAGTTTTATGCGGACAACATATTCCATATAGGCTAAGTACCCTCTGAGAATAACTTATAGTCACATAACCTTTGTATAGATATATGGCGCTTCATTTTCAATATTCTATTTATTCCCCAAACAACTACTAATTCTCACGTCAAGACAGTAGAGGTTACTTGTGAGAGTGAACGTCACATGCCGAGTAATTATAAGTGTAACAGTTTATGCCCTCTCATGTGGTGGTCATTTTTTTTAGATCATTTCTCATTATGGCTGTTTTAAAAATTTTTATTATCTTTTTTGAATATCTTATTGTTGCTTTTATTGTAAGGCAATAAGCATACAAGCACAATAAATAAATAAAATAATATACTACTATTTTTCTTTTTTTAACTATAACATACTATTGGTTCAAGTATGTGAGAATTTTCATTTTTTTTTCAATATTGGGCTTCAATTATGTATTTTTTGTGAGTTTATTTATGTTTGGATTTTGATTGTGTAATATTATATAGTTTGTTTCAACATTCCTTCCTTTTGATTAGAGAGATGCCTGCAATATATCCATATGATGTCTAGGAGTACGATATTGTGTCAAAAAATGGCCAAATATTTCACATCTAGTACAAGTGTTTTCTTGAATATTATGTTGGGCAGATATTCTCTCCTCAATTTTTCCTTTTATATGGTTCTTATAACCACAACGAGGTCGATAATAATAATTTTTTTTATGACCTCGAAAACAATAATAGCCACAACTTTATCTACAACCATGGTTACGCTCCACCTCCATACCCATTTTCTTAATTGTCATCACGATCATATGAGATGGCATTCGCTTTGAGAACTTAAGGATTTTTCACTAATAACTCATTGTTCTTTTCTGCTTCAAGAAGGCATACAATCAAGTTAAAATATTTTGTACAATAATAAACTCTATGTTGTTGTTATAGAACTATGTTGGAAGCATGAAATATTGTAAATGTTTTTTCCAACATATTTGCATCAGTAATATTTTCTCCTCATAGTCTCAACAGTGAAATAATTTTATATAATGTAGAATTATATTCATGTACCGACTTAAAATACTATAGTTTGAGGGCATTTCATTACTATGAGCATTTGGAAGAATTACTAACTTTAAATAACAATATCTCTCACACATGCTACTCTAGAGGACATATGGGTTCTTTATAATAAGATATTCTATTTTGAGTGCTTGATAGAGATGGTAACATGGAAAAATCATGGCCTTGGCTCGATCGTGAAGAAATGAATCATTGTTGTCTTTTTTTTATTATGTCATTAAGGCCTATAGCATAAATGTGAGTTTCAGCATTCAGGATCTAGAGTAAATAATTTTTGCCAAATATATTCAAGGTGTCAAACTCTAGTTTTATCAAGTGAGACATTATCACAAACAAACAAACAAAGATTAATATAATGACTACCAAGAAGACTGTAAATAACTAGTCTTACTCGTAACAGTAATTTAAAAAAAAACATTTGGGAATAAAAGAATGAGGGGATAAGATACTTCCTGTACCAGAGCGAACTCGTGCTGATAACATGTTGTAAATCTAATTAGAAAATATTCAAGCTATCAAAGAAAATGAAGAAAGCATTGATAACCAAAACTTAGAGATGGAGAATTCTTATTTCTTTCTCTTTATTAGTGACATTGCTTGAGAAAAATAAGATTGATATTGTATGTAGTATTTATAGTAAAACAAAGCTTTCCAATTATTGACAAGTGTCAACACACAAACATTATATTAATACAGCAGTGGAAGAATTTAGGTAACATGTTTCTACGACTTAAAATTTAAGTAAATTGGAGAATTTTGGTAAAGGGTGCAAAACCGACTTAAATCATAACAGTTGAGAAATTAACTTTTTAATAAAAAAAAAATTATATCTTATTTATAGTGTGCGGAAGGTAGCTAGATCGTAATAATAAAAATTAAAAAAACAAACAAACGAAGACAAGTGGCAAGTCCAACGCAAGTGAGTTAGTTACTTACACTAAAAAAAAGATTCCCAAGTGTGCGTGGGCACGTGGCAAGCGAAAGTCGGTAAAACAATAAAAATCAGTCTTCTGGCTCTTCCAATTCTGCTATAAAGACTTAGAAATAAAGCACTGCGAGCATCATATCGAAAGAGTGACGGAAGGGAAATGGGTTCGGCTTCAGCAGTGAACCTTGTTAATCACAATCACCATCACAACGTGTTCGTGTATGGCAGTCTGTTAGCAGACGACGTCGTCCGCGTCCTTCTAAAGCGCATCCCCCGATCTTCTTCGGCCATCCTCCCGGGCTAGTCCGTTCTCGAATTTTCTTTAATCTTTTAATTTTTTTTTCAAATTAAAAACGGAAAAAGAAATTAATTAAAATTTCTCTGTTGTGTGAGTGATTCGATGGGATTTCGTTCTATTCAATATTCATACATACATAATAATTTAATTTGGTGGTAATTAATTCGTAATTGGCTGCAGTCGCAGGTTTAGCATCAAAGGCCGTGTCTATCCAGCCATCCTGCCTGTTGAGAACAAACATGTTACAGGCAGGGTCAGAGCAGAGTTCTCTCCTTCCTTTTATCTTCTGTATTTTATTTATTTATTTATGGCTATGGGGCTGATTTACTATGTATTATTTATCATTTAATAAAAATCTCTACTTCCTCTGGTCTCAAATAAATATTATTGAGCATTTTTTTGTCGACTCCGGCAGGTGCTGTTTGGAATCTCTGATCCTGAATTGCTTATTCTAGATGATTTTGAAGATTTTGAGTATCAAAGGACCACTGCTGATGTCTCTCTTGTGGTAACACAAATTGAATTTGAATCCCCCTCTCTTCGAATTCTCCAATTTCTCAAGAATCGTGCTTTTCTACTGCTAGAATGGATGGGGTTCATGTTTGCAGTTTATTATATTGTGTTTCATGCAGGATACTGCTGACAAGTTACAAGTTCAGACTTACGTCTGGACCAATAAAAATGATCCCAACCTGTATGGAGATTGGGATTTCGAGGTAAATTCTTCTTCTTCTTCTTCTTATGTCTCTTCAATAATTAAATGCTGCTATCCATTCTGTATAATGAAGTGAACTGGTTATGGACATGAGATGTCTTTTAATTCCCTTCCATTCAATCTACTAAACTGATGTATTGAAATGGGAGACACACAGTCAGTGAATTTCTTCCCTGTGGACGTTTTTACCTCTTCAGATAGTGGCAGAATTTTTTTTAAAATTATTATTATTATTATTATTATTCCTACTATTTTAGCTTTGAAACCTCCTTGAGGTTCTGTTGTGGAAAATGTTGATGAGTGCTTCTATGTGCAAACAAGGTCCATTAGATATGGCAGCTTTAGTGATCACAGAAAAAAATGATCTTCTCATTTTCCATGTCTCTAGGTTTATACTTTGGTGATCTGAGATCTGTCTCTTGTTTTTCTCTTTCAATGGTTGTTAAGAGTATCCTAAGAAATTTTCTTAGGTGGTGGTGAACATGCCAATATTTGAAGTAACCAACCAGGGCATCACTTGCTAACGACACTAGTAGCCAGGGCTGAGAGTTGCTGTCTTATATACCAAAGTAGTAATTTTGCACATGAGATCAGATCAATACACAGAACATAAACTCTAGGAAATTGATAATTCTGTACTGTGAATGTTATCTGTCAATCCTTCTGATTATCTGTTAGCATTTTCTTATGTTTGGCTTATTTTAGATTTTCGTTTGCATGTAATAAAGGAATGGAGACGCCTAGACATGAAAGATTTTGTCAAGATGACTGCAGGATTTGTTGAAGAATTGGAGCTGCCCGAAGCAAAGCCAAGGGTAGCTGCATATGAGTCCTTTTATCAACAGAATGCCGACAATTCAGAAATGTCTTAATGGTTATTCTGTTAGTTTCAATATGCATGCAGGTATGTATGTTATGGACTATCTTCTTTCAAAAATAATGTCATTCCTCCAGCAGTTCATTTGTATTCCCCTTTTATTCTTTTTTTTTTTTTGTATTTCTTTTATTTTTCTTATTTAGTTTTCTGAATATCTGTTAGCATTTTCTTATGTTTGGCTAATTTTAAATTTTCATTTGCATGTACTAAAGGAACGGAGACGCCTGCACATGAAAGATTTTGTCAAGATGACTGCAGGATTTGTTGAAGAATTGGAGCTGCCCGAAGCAAAGCCAAGGGTAGCTGCATATGAGTCCTTTTATCAACAGAATGCCGACAATTCAGAAACGTCTTAATGATTTATCTGTTAGTTTCAATATGCATGCAGGTATGTATGTTATGGACGATCTTCTTTCAAAAATAATGTCATCCATCCAGCAGTTCATTTGTATTTCCCTTTTATTATTTTTTTTTTTGTATTTCTTTTATTTTTCTTATTTAGTTTTCCCAGTTAAATAAGCCAATTTTGCACACTATTATTTCACATGTAAGCGTGAAGAGAAAATCCGCAGGTTTAGTGACGTTGAGATGACAGTGATGGGCATTAATAGTATTGAAATGTAAACCCAAACGATAAAAATCTACCAGAACTTCCTACAATTTTGACATGAAGTAGCTCGTCTGCCCTAACCGAATACGTGTGGTGCATGGACCTATTCGTGCTATATAAATTATGAGAATCACATTTTATTACAGATACCTGCACAAATTAATGTGATATATTATATGTATAATTGTCACATACTCCCTAATATTTATCTGTTAACACCAGAACATCGTCTTGGAGGAGTAAAGTTTGTGCAAGCGTTTAGCATCAATGGTTAATAAAATACATTCGTAGTTGCTTTGATTTATTGTCTGATGATACCAAAAGCTCAGTTCAATTTTACTCGGTCGTCAGTTGCGCTGAGAAGAGGACGGCATTTGTTGGCACCGAATGAATGAATACCTGAATGCATTTATAATCCTACCCGCAGGTTTTGGGTCAAACGGCAGAAACATTTGCACATTTGTTTTATTCAGTTAATAATGCCTTTGCTTATTCACACAATCACCAAAAAAAATGAAACTGTAAGAATAAAAAGGTGGCAACTTATTTGTAAATGATAATTTTTAATGCCAGAGAACAACAAATATGAAATAAATAGAGCTCTATCAAAAAATGTATTTTCTTTTATCACTTAAGCTAGCGAAACTGCAAAATAATTACTGATTTGGCTTTAAAGATATGGAGCGGCGACGAATTCTCAGATGTCCAAATTTTCCAGCACCTGGTGATGAGCCCTCAATGATAAGCGGCAAATAGCCTGTTGCATCTTTGTACCTTTGCTGAATCTGAAAATTCATACGGCCAGTAATAGCTTGTAAAATCACTTGCTCCGTAAACAGCTATAATATGAATCATCAACATGTCAATAAATTCTTTTCAAAATTACCACTGAAGTTACCTCAAGAATTTGTTCGCTGCTCCTTAGAGAGTTCCGACCAATTACACAAATTGTTCCACCAGAACCCCCGCCTGTAATTTTAGCTCCGAATAATGTCCCATCTTCAGATTTAGACACTTTACTATGTTGAATTTCCTGTACCAACTGTACTAGTCTATCTGTCCCATCGGAACCAAGTCCACAAGCACTATAGCTGTAATGACACTGAAATGTGATACAAAAGAAACAATTAAGACACGCAAGCATCACTGAACATGTTCCTTGGATAGAAAATGGCTTTTGTTAGAAATATGTGAGGAAACACAGACTGTTCAGAGTCAAACTCTGCTATCAAAATGTCTTTGTTTTGATTGTGTTCTGTGAACTCGTGATGAATGCAAATTCATTCTGAAGTAATACCCAAAACCACTTCTTGGAACAGCCCTCTTACATAAGCATTTGTGCAGAAAAGGAACAAACTAATCATACTAAAACTTGTAATATATCCACCTGATACAGTAGTTCTCCCAGAGAAGTAAGTTGATCATCTGAAGCTGCAGCTGTTAGCAATGCTTTAAATGCCTGTACGTAAAAACGAAAGAAGGAAATATCTCAGGTGGAATTGGTCAAGAAAACTCACAACTGTGACTCATCTTTCACATAACAGAAAATAAGAACAAAAGGCAGGACCAATTCTGGTACTTAAAATTCTATTCTCCAAACAATCAAATAAGCTATCAGACTCCTCTGACAAACCTTGACTCGGAAATTCTCATATATAGGATGGCAAACTGGTGCTCTAACAAAATATGTACGCTTTGGATCAATTACTGTGACTGGATCATTGTGATCACCATAATTCTTAGAAAATTCCTCACCAACAATGGACTCAGGAATATTCTTGGCATAAAGAGCTTCAAATCTGTAACAAGAAAATATACATGTAATCAGTAACTAATGTCACAAATATTAACATATCTCAGAATTGATTTTATATTCAGTCACTATTATTACCAACAACTCTGCTAGTAAATCCCAATAAAGCACCATACCTATGAGGAGATAAGTTGCACAAGTAATCTAGTGATGCTTCAGCTTCAAGTAGCTCAACACCATCAACTTCCGGTTCGATATTGTTTATCCCGTTAGAACTTGGCAATGATTGAGGAAGCATACCGGATGCTGTAGACTTTATCATCTTTTGACCCATAAATGCACCTGCTCTGACAGATCCATAGTCTGCGCCTCCAACACTGCCGAAAGGAATGCCAAATAACACAACTTAGACATTTATCTACAAAGAGCAATGAAAGGCCCCTGGGTAGGGGATTTGCTCAAAAGTTACAACACAGGTAGTTCACCATAGCATCAAGTGCTTAGTGCCACCTCCAATACACATAGGCTAACGAAAATCGCATGGAAAATTGTATTATCTTATGCTTTAAACAGCTGGCCATGGGTAGGGGGTTTGGTACCTGTGTCTTATTCCTGAATCAATCCCCCAAAAACGGATGTGGCTAGGAATTTCTACCACCCCAAGTAACTCTGCTGGCTGGCATAATCAAGAAGCAAAGATTTTGACTTATAAGTCTTGATCCTCGACAAAGCTTCAGCATAGTTTTTGTCTCCTGCAATAATGACACATACCTGGCACACCATTGCCAGAAGTTTGTTGGCTTCTCCACATGCAGAAGCCATCTGGTCCATCACACCACAAGGAGCTCCAACTATGTGATTCTCCACCTAATAAACAACTTAAAATGATAATCAAAAGGAAAAGCAGTACAAGGTAGATTTTGTACCAAACAGGATAGTCATCTACTAGGTTATATCTCTTGCGGTGGAGCAAGAGGTCTAGAGATCAAATCCCGGCACACGAACCTTGGAGTTAAATTTGCATTTGTCCATGGATGGGTGTTTAGCAAGTATTCTTTAAATAAATTAAAAAAAAAAAAAAAAGCATCCTGGGATGTCGAACAATAATATCTGTGGGAAGGATGTGTCTAAGATCAAACCTTTTGGCACAGCAAAGCAAGATCTCTTGGATGGATGTTTAATCCTGAAAAATATAGTTTGATGTTTTGAATCAAAATATGGATCAACAGAGCTCTGTCAATCAATGGAAAAATTTTCTTAATATACCGCAATTAAACATTATAAGGTATACACAGCATTGACTTAACTACAGACTATAATTAACTCATGAATACTGATGGAGAAAGAGGTATTCTCCAAAATGCACCTAAATTTACATTTATCAAAAATATAGTTGGATAAAGACCTGATAATAATGTGTGTTTCAGGCCTACCACCATCATCATGCCTAACAGTCTCATCAATGTACCAAAATGTGACGAGAATCATAACCCTAAAGTTGCTTCAAATTAGGACAAAACAGTAAATTTTCTATATTAGCCTTCTCACTTTCAAAGACTTAAATGCAAGCATGACGTATGCCTCTTTATGACAATTTACAATTTGATAACATTTCAAATATATTCGGGACTTCGGGTCTTTGTTTTAACACAACCAACTGAAAAATAGACCTTTCTCAAGTATCTGAAATTTTGTACTATGTATAAAGATATGAATGCGTTCCACCAAAGAGATGAGCACTTCTAATTTATGTCAATAAAAATAAAATATGAGCAACAAAAATGAATTAAAATTGAAAAATTTTCTCATGGACAATTTGGAAAAATTACCATGAGCAGCAGCTATGGCAGACATACTAGCAACCTCCACTGAGGCAGAAGAAGAAACACCTTTTCCTTCTGGTACTGCAGAAGAAACCTGTATGATTGGAACTTATACATTCAGTATAGACACTAATAGCATATTGTGCAGAGGAACAAGACAGACAAAAATGGAAAAATAAGATCGTTCAAGTATCAGTGGCAGGCAGAGATGACATTCCAGGCAATGTGTAACAACAACACAAGCATATTCAAAAGAAAGGAGAAAGTCAATTTTACCAGCATGCTTATACTATCCTCAAAGCGCACACCTAGTTCTGTCATTAAAACTAGAATTGTCCCAGCAACATATGCTGCCCACCTAAAAGAAGAATTGCTTAAGCAGCAATGCAACATGCACAATAAAGAACAAAAACTAATCAATCAAACACAAGGAACTCACTTTTGGGATGGATTTGTATCAAAGTATTTTTTCGCCTTCTCATATGACATAGGTTTCCCTTCATCCATAAAATCAGATAAATCCATATCAAAAGTTGGACCACGATTGCTCAACTCTGATCCATATGATACCTGATGAACCAAAATGCAAAGAGAAGAGTTTATATTCATGCAAGCACATTATTGTACAAAAGTTTCTACATTTTTCTTTGGTGTTCAAACCTCCATTAAGTCAAATTGGAGAAGTACATCAGCACTACCTCGAAAACAACATTAAATAGAGAAACAAGTATTAAAATACTAAGACATACAATTTGCAGAACCGGCATAGGCCCTTGTCCTTTATCATTATGCCGAGCCAGGGCATGTTTCCAGAGTCTATGTTTACTCGGAGAAATCTTCTGCAAGGCTACATGACAAGCTTCTCTTATGGGCATCTAAGGGAGGAAAAAAATGATGGTTAAAGCATAAAGATAAAGATTTGGCCCAGAAAAACCTGGGAAAAAATTAAAAAAAAAAAAAGGATGGTATAATAGAAGGAAACATAAGTACCAACAGAAGAGAATTTGAACCTGCAAAACAAGACTTCCAGAATAATCAGCAATCCCTCCCATTACATCCAACCTTCCAGGTGCTCTAGCCACGAAGATTTCTTCCTGCACAACAATTAGAATTTCAAAATGTCAATGCCAACAGAAGATTCACATCAACTGCATCATTCAAAGGCCAATTATCGACTAAAATGACCAAAACAAACACCAAATCAAGAACCCATATAAGAAAGGTATTAGAAAGTCTATTCACTTGGAAGTAACAAGAATATTAATCAATCTTGGGAGTGGAAAGTTTAGGAAAAGAAAAAGATTTGGTTATAGGAAGCTCAACCTCCCAGTTAAAAAGTCCAGCCGCAGCCTTGCGTTCCCTCATCTGGCGCTTCTCAGGAATCCTATCAGAATCTTTAATGATATCAAGTTCCACCAAGCTCTTCAGAAAACTCATTGTATCTGGAAGACCTTGACAATCTCCATGAAGAATCTCGAAGTCTTCAGTGCTTCTAGAAAAAGAAATTTAAGGACGTCAAAATTGAAGTTTGCAACTACCATATAAATAGGAATTACTAAGACATGCAGTAAAAAGTATAAAACTTACAATTTCACTGTAGAGTCTCCCTCAGGTGTACAAGGTGGTGATCTGCTAGCAGATAGACCAAGCTCATCTTCTGCAGTTTGATACCATTCAGGAATGGAGACATCTCTTCCAGGGACTCTTTGTAGTTCATACCCAAAAATTATGGCATCACGTAATCTCCTTGCCCCACTTAACTATATAGACATGAGAAAACAATAATAAGCTAATAAATCAAAGGCCAAAAACTGGTAAACATGACTTTCAATAAGAAATCCTAAGTTTATAGTAATCAGTACAGTATCTTATGAAGATACAAACTATTAAATGAAGAGGGCAGATTATGAATGTCACTGCAATATTGTTGCATGTAACCTGAAAAATAGGAAATGCCCCTTCCCCACCCAACATCTGGTCTTTCCCCTATTATGAAAAGAGGTTTCTATTGCATTCACCTAGTCTTACATTGCGAGATTTCTATTGCATATACTCGGGAATGGAACAGGGAGGAAAACTTTAAAGTGGACTACCAATTCATTAAAGAAACAGGAATACAAAAACTATGATCTGCTGCCAAACTCTTTCCACTCCAGAGAGCTTAAATCGAATTCATATCACAATGTTGTTTCCATCCAAAGTTACATCAGAACACAGTTCTAAATCAATGCATCAATCAGCGCAACCTTCTTATAATATCCACTAAGTCATAACAGTTTCCCAAAATGGGAGTTCAGCAGTGAGGAAACACTTTTATCGGGACTTATTCTTCTTTTGATTGGACCAGGAAATCGCCCTCCATTTGACACTTTAGATAATGACTTTGTTCTTTGTGACTAAAACCCAGGAAATCTCATAGGCATGACCTCTTCATCTCCACAAAGAGTTTCTATGAACATAAGCCATTCAAAAATAAATTTAGCAGCCTTATTCTTGTGAGATTTGCAATTGATTTCATCATGGTGGCAGATTCATCACGACATTTCTTCACATCTATCCTCTAGACGGAGACTTTTAACCTAAATCCCAACTCAATTGGCTTTGGTTCTTTTTATGCCAATTTTATGCATAATTTCAGGACAAATCAGGTATATAATCTCAAGTCTGATGTCTGATTAGCTTGGATTTAATTCAGCTGAATCATTCAAATGATGAATTTGAATTTCAAGCTACATCAGAAACTAACTTCCTACTAATGGACCAACTATAACAAGTGAGTTAACAAACTTTAAACTTGATAATAGCATCAAAGATAAAACCACTAAAGAAGATTTTTTAAAAGTAAATAACACCAGAAAGCAACAATACCAAAAGTACCAAATCTTATTACCTTATCAGATGCATAATTTTTTCCAATAGCTGTTTCCTGCAAGATGTGAGCTGCTACCTATATGCATATCACTGTGTAGTAAGCAATCGTAGAATATCAAAAGAATAGAAACTGGAAAGCAGATTGCACAAACACGACACGTTTTGAGAAACAAATTCCCAAAAAATCAACATGAAAAACCATGACAATATCAACATAACATGATTTAAACCACATACACTAGCCAATGAATATTAAAGTGCATTGATTTTTTAATCTGCTTCCAAAACATTAAGCCTTAGCAATTCCAGAAGAAAAATTCTCAACAGCCTGAAAGTAGAATCATACAGGCATTCAGATTCATGGTTCTCTCTTTTTATACTAAAGATTACTGATTTTTTAATCTGCTTCAAATTTTAATCTGCTTCAAAAACATTCAGCCTTAGCACTTACTTAAGAAGAATTCTCAACCACATGAAAGTAGAATCATACATATATTCAGACTCGGGGTCCTCTATTTTGAAGGGCTTTCTTTTTGATATTCTGAACTACTATTTAGTTATCATCAAATAACGAGTCTTCCTATAGTCTTACTATATCATACTTACATCGTAACATACAAATTTTGTCAATTTATTATCGTTCACGGCACATAAGTTACTGTAACCTCTTTATATGCACCATTAAAAACTTAGAATTTTCAGTATATTCAATTTATGGACTACATGTTACATGTCAATGATATGAGACTTTTAAGATTCTTTACTTTCGTTAGTCGAATCAATATGTTACAGGTTGTAGCAATGATTCCACTCGAGTCAAAAACAAAGTTCAACCACATATTTGGATATTCTTTATACATAATTTTCAAAAAAATCTTCATTTTGTCTTTCTGTGTACTCTTACGGTCAATATGGAAAATATAACTGAGAAAGTGAGTGAATAGGTCACTTCTAACAGAAGCTTAGTTGCTACATTCCATAATCAATTCTAGATTATGTTCAACTCTGGAAGTTAAAAGCCAATTTACTCTCTCCAAACAGAGCCCACTATAAAACGATTAGGGGGAGAACTAATTCTATTGGCAAAGGACAACTAAATTGCATCACAGAATCTTAATTATCAAAATAAAATATGGTCAACAGGTCATCAAACTTGAGGAAAGAAAATCTACCTCTCCACCATTGATGCCTCCCTCGTAGCATGGTTTCAAACTAATTGCACGTTCAAGATAGGGCTTCCAATGACCGGTTAGTAAATCCCTCCTGATCATCTCAACACCTCCTTGATAAAACTGCATTTGGAATCATAAAAATAGATTTTGAGTCAGACACGGCTTTGTATTTGGGCGGTGGGGGGCTGTTTTCTTTTTTGGGGTGGGGGGGGTTGTTGTTGAGTGTCAAGAGAGTTGTAAGTGTTGCTAAGAAACAAGAGAACTATTAAAATTAAACATGAATTACGAGATGGTGACAAGATGCTCACAAAGAAAAGGATAAATTGCCCAAGAGACCCAAAAAGGAATAAAAGCTACACAAAAGTATTGCTCAGCTCAAATCTTTAGACAAAAAAGGGCCTAAAGACCTTAAGTCGAACAAAAACAGTCCCATGATCATGAAAGTAAAAGACGAAACAGAAAGGAAGCAATAGACAAACCTCAAGCATGTTCCTGAGAAAGGGTTCTTCATTGAAATAATCTCTGCGTACAAAGACAAATGGCAACTTGTATGCTAGGGCTTCGCTGACAGTTCCATAACCAATTTTTCCTGAGATATGGAGAGACGATCAATTAACATAGACATGATATCTAGTTCACCTGCCAGTAAAATTTTCATACTGACCAAGCATACAGTCAGAAGCTGCCATGAAATCAGGCGTATAAGCATCTTTTGGCAACTTAATGAAATTGGGGGGAAGCTGGCTGTCTGAAGCACCACAGACCTGAATTGAAGAAAAATATGCAAGCTTACTAAATAAGCACATTTAGCACATATGAAGCAGAAAACATGCTACAAAAAGTACCAGGCATTTCCAACCCGAGGGTAAGTACTCCTCCTTCAGCTTCCAGCCTGCAGGCTGCATATCGGAAATTGAGACAGGGTAAGACTACCATTTGATAAAATCATCAGAAAACAGAAATTATAAAAGAACAATCACGAGGAAAGTCAAAATCGAACCAAGAAATTGTATCAAAACATCAGATCTACCAGATGGAAAAAAAAATTATCAAGCCGCTGTAGAAAATCAGATACCTAATCAACTCAGAGTGAAAAATGTGTGGTAACTCGTAGCTACCATTAACAAACAAATAAATCTTTCTGCCTCAAGAAATTATCACTTGCCATAGACAAAGAATATAGACAATCCATCACTAGAAAGTTCCAGTGCAGATACCACGCAAGCAAATATTTTAACAAGAAATTTTTTCCATCAGCAACCATACCTGTCCGCCAAAATTGAGGATAAGTAGCTTCACATCATCCCCAATTCCAAGTTCCTTCCTCACCTAAATTAAGAAATAAACCATATTGTTTAAAACATAGTCTGAAGTGATTTAATGAATAAAACTAGTTGTACACCAAACCTCCTTGCGGGATTTGTGCAACCTCCTCACAACAAGAGGTACATCAATGACATCACGGAAAGCCGGCACTGTAAAGACAATTTGTGACCAATCATTACAAAACTGCCAGCATCATATAAAAATAACCAAGGAAGGGCCAACAAACACAACTATGCTCAAGTAATTGGGGGTTTGTAACAACTGACATACTTGGGCAGTATCCGGGTAGACGGATGAGGAACTCACAGTGAGAATAATCCTCTGCTATCTGTATGAAATTTCAAGCAAGCAAATAAGTTAAGATAAACTATCCCCATAGAGAGCAATAAACCCCGTATGCACAGACAGACAGTGTCCAATATCAAAAACTCAAGCTTAATATAAATTTATTGCTTCTAGCTGACAATGAAACCACAAAGATTAAGATCATTATCAAGCAGTTACATACCAGCAGTCCAAAGTTCACATGTAAATGCTATTAGAAAACAAGAGTTAAAACTTATTTGATTCTCGTAGTGTTTGGGGAAAACCTAATTTCTTTAGAGGCTTTAAAAGATCTCAGTGGCTGGTACTCAATCAGTATACCTAAAACACATCATTACTGAAAGTGGAATAATCAAAATATGGTCTTTGTAAACCACAACACCAGCTTCCGTAATTAATAAAAGTCAGATCCAATTAGGAAACGGAACACCAAATTGGAGAACATGACTCCAAGAAGATAAGAGGCACAGGAAAGAGAAGACGCAGTTCACCTGCCAAACAATTGAACGGTGATGATGCCCAGCAGCCATCACATACTCCGCATAAATAAAATCCCAGCTACAAATCATTCAAAAGATAAAAGATGAATAAAAGTGCCTTAGAAGGTCCAACTCTGACAAGTGCTTAGAAACTATTTAAGCCAAGGAGAAGGTATTAAAAAAAAAAATTGCTAATAAGAACAACACACAAGAGAGATGGTAGTAATAAAAGTCACCTAAAGTTGGTGACACAAACAGAGCGAATTCCAGCATCAGCTGCAGCACGACATGCAACTGGAACAACATCAGAAACCTGTCCGAAAAAAAATGATGTTCGCTCGTTGAGTAAAACTGGCCAAATGTGAATCTTCGGGTTTCAAAATCAATGTAATGAAGAGATGAAAATATGAAAAAAAAGGATTAAAGTGAAGTACCACTAAGTCAGCTTTGATGGAATTCAGCCACTCTACTTCGGCTTTCAAAATAGATTTCCGAGGAGCCACAGCTGTCTCGGAATACTAGCCAGAAGAAAAACATAAAAAAGTAATAATAATGATAATAATAATAATAATAAGCCATGTAGATAGATAAATAAAACAGTGGAGGATGAGATAAATGAAATTCATATACCTTCTCCAAGGAGGCAAGGCGGTCTACAGTCAAGGCATCAGCCTGTACTGCTCCACAGTCCAAGAGTACCTGATGATCCGTACACATAAAAAGCACATGATGAAATTAATCGTTAGCTCAAGCATTTTCAGTACAAATTACTTTGAAGCAAATAAATAAATTCAGTTCCTAGATTAATTAATTAATTATATTTTTTTTTACAAAAAAAGAACTGGAAAAGAAAAGAAAAAGAAAAAGAGGTGGTGAAGGTAAACTGAGCGGTGACCTTGCGAATGAAGAGGCGAGGGGACTGGATTTCAGAAGTGAAGACAAAGTCAGGAGCACCGGTGACCACGTGGACGTCATGCCCCGCAGAAATCAGATTCCTCACAACCTGAATATCATCGCATCAAATATCAAAATCAATCACCAATCAATTCAAATCTCAATTATCAAGTACAAATGAAATGAAATGAAATGAGATTGGAATTGGAAAATGAAAATGTAGTAAGGAGAGAAGGTAACCTCAACAACGCGTGTGGCGTGGCCAAAGCCGTGACCGGTGACATAGTAAGCAAATACCAGATGTTTACTCGAGGCCGATACTCCTTCAGTCTCGTTGATCCTCATTCTCGCACACAACTTATCAAGAAACAAAAATTCTATCTGTTCTTTCTCTTTCTCTTTCTCTTCCTGTTATTAAATGAAATGAAAATCAAACTTTACGTGACAAGGCGGAGGACGGGGAGAGAGACAAAAGTAAGAAGTTACGTAGGCGACGCAAACGGATAAAGAGGATCAACTTCCGCTTCCAACTTCATGTTTTTACATTTAATTTGGAAAAGGTCGTTGTTCCCCCACTTTTGCTGCTCCTCAAATCTCAATCTCATTGAATGACTACTTATTATTACATCACTTCTCCAATCTAAGCAATTCCATCAGGCTCAGGGTGCGTGCCGGTCCATAACTCCACTCACAAAAAATAGTTACGCAGTACATTGCGCACCATGACATGCACCCGACGCACCCCCTGTATAAACGATGAAATAATAAAATAAATTATGACTTAATAATAATAATAATAATAAGAATAAGAATATACATCATACCTAGCTATAAACTTTAATATTCGGACTTTGTTTATGTATCATTTTTGTAAAATCACTGTTAAATAACTCCTTCAATAGCTCTTTCTAATGATTGAGGATTTTTGTATATCATTTGTTAATCAATCTTAAGGTTGAATGAATCTAGTCTTATTATTATATTGAGTTCGAATTTTAAATTCGTTCATAATGTGTGGACTGCTTTGATTTTCAAAATTTTTCCTTTTTCAATAAAGACCCCAATTAAAAGGGAGAAGTATCGCTGAATATTTTCGAATGCCTCCTTTTAATCTTTTGGATAAACTTTAATATTCCAGATAAGATAGATTGGATAGATATGTCAAAAAAGCTTATCCAATCAATTTCATTGACAAGCTTTCCTTATTAGACATCCATCCCGAATCAAACATATTTCATAGTTGACTATAGAGTGCCATGCAATGACTAATTTCGATGCTATAATATAATAAGCAACTTAGAACATCTCGATGCACAATTAAATACATAGGATATATATGATATAGTTTTGAGTTCTAAATTATGTGGCGTCATTGCGTGAAGATTTGTTGTTCCATAAATCTCCATTTTTTTCTTATTTTGTTGCACCCAATGATTAATTTGTAGTTATTGTTGTTGTTGTTGTTTTGGCATGGTAGATTCAAGTTTTCTTTTAGATTAAAAACTTCTTTGCCTGTTGTCTGCGGTCCAAGTACTTTTAATCATAAAGCATGAAACTTTACATATATTTTATTAATGAATATGTTGGAATGAATAAATATTACGATGGAGGCTTGCTTTAAAGAGTTGATATGACAAAAACAATCATAAATAATAACATAATAATGATGAATTTGACCTTGTACAATGATGATGAATGTATTTTATTTGATATCAATGGAACATTGGAACCTTTGTTGTTGTTTTTTTTTAAAAAAAAAATCTTTGGAAAACCTGCACCCAAGGGACCTGCTTTGAAGTTCCACGTAAGAATGGGCCGGGCCATTAATGGAAGATCGGTCCAGTAGGCTAGTGTATAAGTCGCCAGGACATAATTAATTAACAAAAAGAAAAATGGAAGAAGGGCAGAGTCGTCATTTGAGTTGACGAAAAGGTATTCTTAACGCATAAAAGGCACAACCACACTGGCATGCTATATCTCAGTTGTTGCGGAACTAGGGTTTCATCGGGTAGCCTCATAGACTCATAGTCTTGCTCTTGGTCGGCGGTTGGAAGACTTCAAGTTTATCATTTGTACGTTTTCTTTCTGTTATTGTTTGGATACATGATTTTTAAGTTGATGAAACGGGTGCTGGAGTTTGGCTCTTTGGCGAAAAATATGGTGCCATAGAGATGAATGCAGCTACCCACATCAACGCCACCAACCGTTTCACCAAAATTCGCCATGATTTGCTTCCTGTATTTGGCGGATTTCTTTGGTATTTGAATGGTACATACGATACACAACATACATACATCTTCGACTTTTCTTTGCTTTTGTTGTGTAATTAAAAAATAATAATAATAATGAATCGAGTAGTAATTCAGGCAGCCTCTTTGCGATGGCCATGGCAAAGAAAGGTGTTAAGCTGCTCGTAAATTGATTTGCTTTTGCTCTTCAGACTTGCTGAGATTCGTCCTTGAAGCTGGTCTAGTAGGCCTTAGCACATTCCTTTTTCCCTTTCCTAATCATTATTTCATCCCCTCGGTTTGCCTATCTCAGTAATAAAATCCAGATTGGTTATGTCTCGATATTCAGTAGGAGATTGACATAACTAGGAAATGCATTCATTCCTTTTAGTTAATGGTACAATTAGCTACAGGGTTTCCTGTTGCTTTTTACTACAGAGGCCTTTGCCTTACTTTGGGTGGTTAATTCGATCACATTCAAGCATACTCTCTCAATGCTTGAATCCGAATCTTTTGTTAAAAATTATACAGATAATGGAATCCTTACCAGGATGTTGGGATTGTTAATTGAACTTTGCTTTCAAATGTTACCTTGTCGTACACCACCTCTGTTTTTCAGAGTTAAATAATACAACAATGTGCTCAAACTTAGATAACATTTGAAAGACTCGTGTTTCATGATGTACATATCCAAAATCTGGTTAGACAATAGATTGAAAGACTCATGTTAAAGGGGACCTGAATATACGGCTCTTGACGGAACTGTGTTGGGATAAAGTGGGGGGTTGTTGCTGCCTGAATTGTAATCCTTGGCCCCCCACCAGCATTTCTGGTACTAGCGGCATCATCTATATCCATCATTTCAGCTTCTTCTTCTGCTTCCATTGGTACTTGTGACTGACTTGTAGTTCCAGATACCATTGGCACTGCCATTTGACCCAGCCAGGGAGTCATTTGATGCCTTAGCTGATTTCCCTCTGTTTGAGTTCCCAGGCCAGTACCCAAGATCTGCCTATTATCATCAACCAACTATTTTAGAAAGGTGAGACAATAATGTTAAATGTAGTCCGTAAACAGGAAAGACTAAAGCTATAGCACAAGAGGAATCAATTAAACCTGAAAAAATGATTCAGTTGCACACATCAATAAAACTAGCAGGCAAACATTAAACGGTTATCTGCCATCATACCTCCAAGACACAAGTACTGCTCAGCCGGTTTCATCTGAAAAGGACATTAATACATGGGCAAACATCACATAAGACATATCTATTTGTACGATCTCCTTTTCTCCGCCTTTCGGTCATAAAGGACAACTGTGTTATATAATCTTATATTAGACGAGAGATTTACATTTCTTGAGCAAGTATAATTGCAGGTTTTCCACATTAAACAAGGACACTGGGTCGACTATCAAAGGCCATGATTGAAGCATATAATGACAATCATTTGTTCAGGCACCGGATCCTAAACCTATGATCGGTAAAGCACAAGCAGATTTTACTGTTACCTGTAAATGAATATGTTATATGTCAGCACCAACATTCAGCTAGAGATAAATAATGCAATTTATCAGAGTTCACCTCACCATTACCCTCATCAAAAGACAAACCCACAATTGCAAAAATTAATAATGGGGCTAAGCATCCCGAAACTCTCAAGGATAGTTCCATCAGCAAAGAGCAAGCAAATAGGAAATCAGTAGTTGAAAGTGAAGTATAAGGATGCTGGGAAGTCATACAGGTTGAGATACCAAAATCATAGGCTGCACCGCGTATATACAAAATGGATTATAGTTTGGGCATTTAATGTGATGTACGCAATCTGTCTCAAGAGTTGCATGTTGAGATAACATTACAATGTAATGTAATTAACAAGACAAGAAGCAACTCCTCAAAGAAGCAAAAAAAAAAAAAAAAAAAAAACGTTGTAGTTAGTATGGGTTGGTTACCTTTTAATCCAGGAATGAGGTGAGAGGCGAGAAGGGCTGTCAGATCAGACTTAAGTGGGAGATCTTAAGAAGGGCGTGTTGGCTTGATTATAAAGCACAAGAGGCTCTCCTCTGGCACAGGCACTGCCATTTATCAATTTTGCTTAAGAACGAGAGCAGTTCTTCTTGTTATTGTTGTTGTTGAAGCACCTCCGATCTTCTAGGTTCCTCTTTCGTTAATTGTAGCAGTGTCATGTCACCATAATCCTTTTTGGAGGGAAAAAATTATTAGATTAAACAAAAATAATCAATTTTCACAAACAAGTCAAGAACCTAAAATCAAAGAGATTCAATTTATGAATTCTACCAGTCTCCTGGATTTTGACGGAGAAGTGAGAAATTCATCAACACTCTTGCGCTTCATGATGAATTATCAGCTTCTAAAACCCTAATCACTTCAATTGCTCGTTAAGAAATGAACAAAGCCACCTTCCTCCTCTCTCTCTCTCTCTCTCTCTCTCTCTCTCTACGCCACTCTCCGAATGAGTTTGCCGCAGGTTCTTCAGCATTTCGTTAATAAGAAACGTCTTATCTGTTTGTTTACATTTCCTTCTCAAGAATTAATGTAATGTAAACCTGAGCTTGGGCTTCATTGTTTCGGTGTGACTAATCTTTTTCAATTTTTCATTTTTTGAGCCCATTTTTGTTTTTTTTTAATTTATTTTTGGGCGGATAAAATTGCATTTTCTCTGCTCTCCTCTAGCCTAGCTTCTCTTTGTGGGCTCGTCGTGAATTCTAATTGCTGCGTCCCATTTTAGATTATTAAATTATTCTTATTTCCCTTTTAACATTTTAGTTATTCTTATAGCAATGTAAGAGCCAGTGTACATTTTTATAGAAGGGTAATCGAAATATATATTATCCAATCAGTATGTATGGTAATCGTAGAGACGTCACCGAATAGAATGAGTTACAATGATCCTAACATGAAAAATATACAAAGACATCCTCAATTGGGAGAAGTTTTTGAATTACATCGTGCCAGTTGCTATTTTAAAATGATGGTGTACCTCGTAGCCGTCCAAGGATTGCTTTGCTTTACGTCTTTACACTTCTTTTGCAAATTAACAAACAACGAGTTATATTCGTCATGGCTGTACCGAATTAACCAATTAATAATGGTCGAAAGAAAGAATCCTCGAGGATAAAACTAAACCTCCAAATCAATTTTGGAGTACGCGGTCTTGAGTATGATGAACTGATCAAAGCAATGTCACGTAAGGTCGAATACAACAATTGCTTTATACGTATTTATATCACATCTTTAATTCAACAACAAAACTTCCACGACAATTTTGTGACAATCTTACTTGCACTCTGTTTGTCTTAACATTTTTACTTCATCATCTTAATTAGTCTTCTAATAAACAGAAGAAAGGGAAAAAGAAAAAAGGAAAAATACCTACACTTGATCACAGAACACCAATTTCCCTCCATTTTCACACAAGCCTTGTTCTCCAACCGAATTAACGACCTTCCCATAGCTATATCTCAACGGCATTCGCCCCAGCACTCGATGAAACTCCCTTATGCATTTCCCTCTCCTCTTCCTATGCTCCATTTTCCTACTACTCAACCCCACGGCACTTACCCTGCTCCTCGATCCCCCGGCCCCACCATCATCTCTATCATTTCTCGCATCTCCCCAATCCCTCACCCTCTCCGCCCCCACCATAAGGGGCCCCGCATTTATGCGATCAGCCACTACGAAATTCATCAGAATATCCTCACAATTACGCATCTCATCAACGATCCTTCGCATCTCACCCATCGCTGCCTCACCTCCGCAGCTGTATTCGAACAAATAGCTACTTTTCAAAAACATCAGCTTAGTTAAAACAATCGAGTACTTATCCGGATGCACCGTATAAATCCACTCTTTGTTTACCAAATCAACGTCGTGTGATCTGGCAAATACCCCAATCAAACGGTTGGCATTCGATTGCCAAATCCTGAAGGCGAATTCCAAGGATCTCTGATCCATCTCCACGTCATCGTCGCAGATTAAGACGGCATGGGTCCGGATCGATGATCTGGGGAGGAATCTGGCGTTGAGGCTGCTGGATGGCTGGCGGATAAGGGAGATTGAGGCGGAGCCGAAGGAGGAGAGTGAGAGATTGTGGGACAATTGGGAGAGGGTTCGGGTTGGAGTAGAGGGGTTTCCCCAGAGGACCAACACAGAGGAGACCAGTGGGGACGCGGTGTACGTGGCGGCGATTGATTGCAGAAGAGGGATCCGGTCCTCTGAGTACCCGTTCATTAGCACCGTAATCTGGTCCCACCGAAGTGTCCGCGGGTCCCACTGATTTGTGGCGGCGCAGGGGTCGGCGTCTGTCGTCAGTGTCCGGCAAGAGAACACTACTGACTCACGAGTTACGAGTAACAGGACTAACAGAAACGAAAGGGAAATTACCAGATTCATCATTTTATCTTCAACGTGACGCCGTCTATGATCTACTTAAATTTTTTAAGTAGTTTTCATATGAAGCACATCCAAATTCGAAACAAAAGAATCAATTCCTTATATGAATATGATGACATTATGTCATTTTGGTGCAGTTTTAAGCTTTTCAGTTTTTACAGTGGTAGTTTAGTAATATTGGCGCGAAATGGGGGCGTATTTTAGGGTTCTCCTCATTGATTATCTCTATTGTCCATCTAGATAGCGGAAACTGAAAAGCGAGCGCTGAGGCCATTTTTGTGGTTGTTAACTTATTATGGCGACACCACCAGTACCAGCGGTAGCTTCTCTAGCCAAAGTGAAATCATTTTCGATAATGCCATTATCTTCGTCGTCATCAAGACCAAGGCCAGGCCATTCGTTGAAGTTGAAGCCTGTTTTCTGTGCCCCACTAAAACACGAGGTGCTTTAACTATGTTTCCAGCTGTTTACTTTAGTTTCCTTTTTTGTAAATTGCCATTTGTTCTTACTATTGCTTAATTTTCTGTCTCTAAAGCTTTC
Organism: Atalantia buxifolia; assembly: GCA_030444775.1. NCBI lineage: Eukaryota > Viridiplantae > Streptophyta > Magnoliopsida > Sapindales > Rutaceae > Atalantia > Atalantia buxifolia. The sequence goes on along the minus strand of CM059834.1, from coordinate 18,129,727 downwards.
TTCTATATATTTATTTATTTATTATCAGTGTTCTTCTTAAATCTCTTCCTGTTGTTCTTGAAGGTTGAAGTTGGGATTATGTGTGAATCTTGTAACGGTAAAGGATGGTTGGTCTGTGATTTTTGTGGGGGACAAAAGACCAACGTCAAAGCTCAAAACAACCGCATTTATCGTCGATGTCCAACTTGTAGAGCTGTAAGCACTCCTATTTAGTGATCAGTACTCCTATTACAAAGACAAATTGTTCAAAATGGTATAATCCCATAGTGGTGATACCAGTGCAAAAAATGAGTAACATTACTTCTACTAGTCTGATGGAAATATGTTGGTTTGAACAAAATACTCTAGTAGTGGATGGTTCTAGCCTTCTCTGTTTATGTCTACTAATGGATCTATGGATTTCTTATGGTACTTGTTGGTAGAGAGCCATCTTTTGAGAATAAATTGAATCAAATATACCTTATCTTGCACCTAAATATTGCTGCAGGTTGGTTATGTGTTGTGTTCAAAGTGCAAAGTTTTCAAATGTGTTACCTTCCCAAATTACGATGATGGTGAGTTATTGTACCCCTGATCTGCTTACTGCTTCTATTGTTGGATAAGACAGCAAATATTTTTTCAGCTAATGCATTGCTGGAGTTGACAGTGATTGGTTTCAGGAGTTAAAATGCAGGTTTTCTTCTAGTCTTTCTGTTTCATTTTTTTGTGTTTAGAAGATTTTTTGAGAGCCATCTCTGTGTCTGCATATTACAAGTATGTAGTGCTTGAGCGGTCGACCATGGACATAATTTTATCTCTTTATTGATGTAAAGGGTGTGACTGAACGTAATAGTTGATTGGATTTCATGTTTTGTACGAATATGGGCTTACAGTTTTTTTATGGTTTACACAACAAATGGGCTGAGCCCAATTGGCCCTTCACTCTTTTCTTCCTTGTTTCTGAGTATCAGTAGAGCCTTCAAGACAAGGAATTTTTTTTTTTTATTGGAACTTCAAGACAAGGAATTTATGTATGTACCTTTCCTAGACTTTGTCATTGTGAATTTGGAACAATGGTTTCTGATTGGCATTCTTTCTTATCATTTGTTTATATATCTGGATAATGTAACGGATGAAAATACATCTACACATGGTAAATTAAGGGCTGATACTTCACCTTTGCTAATATCCACTCTTATGTTCCCTCTTGAAGCCTTGATTGTTGTAATACGGAGAACGAGAAAGTTGTAATTAAAATCAGCTCTTGTGCTTTCTGAGTCAGCAAACCTATGAACTTTTTCTTGCCATTGTCTCTCACAAAATAATTGCATGTAAAGCTTATAAGTTTCACCCAGGACTTTGTAATCAATACCACAATGATGTCGACCTAAAACAACTCATACTTGGTGAAACAACTTTGTGTACCGTGATATGCAGATAGATATATTTAGTTACAAAATGCTAAATAAGAAAAACCAAGACTAAAAGTTTGCATAAGCTTCCAAATGATGCTTCAAAATATTCATTATGTAAGCTAAGACAGTTATATTAAAGTTTCCTAATGTTGTATCCTGCTATTTAATGCTTAAATACATCCAATTCTTGGTGGATAGGATGCATAAACATAAATCTACCATAATAATGCTAGGTCTCCATGGCACATATTTTCAATTTGTTTGACTGTTGCATTACACGGGGCTGATAAGAGTCCCTAAAAGAAACCAATATGCCATTTAGTTCTAAATCTGGGCGTACTGCTACCATTGACAAATTTTTGAGTGGGCATAATGTAGAAAAAACTGAACAGTTTTGACATGTAGTGTTTCTGTTTATTGGGCGTAGCCTTTTGAGTTTGCTTCATCATTAAGCAAAAATGATATGAGTAATCATCTCTTACGTTTTGGTAATTTAATGAAGGTTGATGAGTCATTGCTAACACATGGTTCCTGTAAATAGACGTCAATGGATGCATGTGCTTTGATTGCTAAGGTCTGAAATTTATCCTATTCTAATCTTTAGTCTTACTTGATCTGAGTGCAAATTGGCTACAATATGATATTTTTAATACATTATGACACCTTTCGAACATTTGTTTCTGTAATTAAACACATAGGATACCGTACTTGCTTATTGTAAATCGCTAATGCATCATTTTCTCTGTCCTTTTAGCTTTGAAAAAGTCCAGCATGTGTTTGCTTGTGATGCAATTCTATCTCATAAATCTTGCACATTTACGGACATTTCCGTAGTCATTTGTCCGTGTCGTACTCCTTACTGAACCTGGCTGTCTTATGCTGTAGTACATTTCATTTATAATCATTATCAATGCCAAGTGAACTTATTTTTTTCAAATAAGCATTTGTTATTTTGTTTATTGTCATTAGTGCCACTAATTAAGGCTTCATTTTTCCTAGACTCCTGATCTGAAATTTTGCAACACATTTAGGTTTTCCATCCCTAGGCTACTATGAAGTCAAGGCATGCATGTGTCATTACAATTGAAACTGCTTAAAGCTTCTCCCCTTCTCTCTCTCTTTAATCATAAGCCTAGAAACAATCCGATCCCCTTCCCACCCATGTCAGCGGGGTTCAAACATGTTACTCTTCTTCAATATGGGAATTGAAAAAAAGAAAAAGATAGGGAAGAAAAAATCAAGGGATGAAATGTGTGGTTCTCTAATTTCTAAAGGAGATTTTACTTTCAGAAAGCTGACTGAAAAACAATTGTTCCTCTAGCTCCATTTTGAAAATTTACCGGGACAAAAGGGACCTTAACAGAGTGCTTTTACTGTTTCCCCAAAATTACTAATTTTTCACAGGTCTACTTTGCCAGATACGTTCTTGTTCTCTTTTGTTCTTGTTCTCCTTTTATGGTGAGAGCGTATTCGAATAAGGACAGTATTAATGAAATTGAAACACCAGAAATAGAGTGTGTTGGGATTATGTTCCAAAGGATTTTAGGGAGAAGGAAATAAACTTGAATAAACAAGGTTTTTCTTTATATACTTTGCCCTCTTATACATACATGCAGTTTACTACCGCATATCATGTGCAATCCAAATATTCTATTTTTGATGATACCTTTTGTTCATCACCATGTTCATTATGTGGCTTGTACACTGAGATCTTACTATATGCAAGCAATTAGGGTTGCAGTTTCTCAATAACTTTTCATCCTAGGTTTTAGCTAAGGTGGTGAAGTGTACATGTGAATTTAGCAGGTCTTAAACACATAAGAAACTTGGAAAAGAGGAAAAAAGCTATCTTGCTGCACAAATTTTTTATATTTGTCTTCATATGTGTCTTTAAAATTATTCCTTATAGATCTGAAGGATTTTGTTGTTATTTTATATATATGGGGAAGTATATGCGTGTGTGTGTGTATGTATGATGTATGTATTGGGAAAAGAATATAATAGAAAACATGCATAAAATAATTTTGAGAAGTTTGCTTGAACGATAGTTCAGTTTGGTTTATAGTTATATGCATCACAATTAGTTAGTTAAGTTGGCGTAGGAAATACTCTTACAGTGTTAAAATTTTCTTCCCTTTTCTTTTATTTGGTTGTTTATTACTTTAATGATGTGTTTACTTCATGGGAATGGGGAATAAGAGAAGGAATGTTAATTAAACTCATGTTTACTTGACAAAATGTAATTTAAGAATGGGAATAAAATGTGTAGGTTCCACACATTTTGGGAATAAGGAATGAGAATCTCATTCCCATGGGGAGTTGAGAATGAAAATGTGGGAATGAGAATGAAACATAAATTTACTTTTCTATCATTCTAATTTTTGTATATTTCTTAAATTACCCTTATTCAAATAACAAATAATTTTATTATTTTAAATGTCATTAATAATAATAATAATTATTATTAAATTTTATTATTTTAGTTATTATTATTAATTATTATTATTATTAATATTATCATTATTAATAATAAAAATAATGATAAAAATGATAATTAATAAAAATAATTAATTTATCATTATTAACAATATTATCCTTTTTATTGTTGTTATTATTATTATTATTAAATTTTAGTAACTTTATTATTTTAGTTATTATTATCATTATTAACATTTATAATAATAATTATTATTAATAAAAATAATAATAACAATAATTAATAATAACTAAAATAATAAAGTTAATAAAATTTAATTATAATAATAATAATAATTAATAATAACTAAAATAATAAAATTAATAAAATTTAATTATAATAATAATAATTAATAATAATAACTAAAATAATAAAGTTAATAAAATTTATTTTTAATAATAATAATAATAATAACAATAATTAATAATAACTATAATAATAAAGCTAATAAAATTTAATTATAATAATAATAATTATTAATAATAACTAAAATAATAAATTTAATATTAATAAAAATAATTAATAATAACTAAAATAATAAAGTTAATAAAATTTAATTTTAATAATAATTATTATAAATGTTAATAATGATAATATTAATAAAAATAAGAATAACAATAAGTAATAATAACTAAAATAATAAAGTTAATAAAATTTAATAATAATAATAATAATAACAACAATAATAAGGATAATATTGTTAATAATGATAAATTAATTATTTTTATTAATTATTATTTTTATCATTATTTTTATTGTTAATAATGATAATATTAATAAAAATAATAATAACAATAATTAATAATAATTAAAATAATAAATTTTAATATTAATAACAATAATTAATAATAACTAAAATACTAAAGTTAATAAAATTTAATAATAATAATAATAAAATTATTAATAATAATAACAACAATAAGAATAATAGTGTTAATAATAATAAATTAACTATTTTTATTAATTATTATTTTTATAATTATTTTTATTGTTAATAATGATAATAATAATAATAATTAAATTATTATTATTATTAATTTTATTATTTAATTAATATTATTTTTATAATAATATTTATACATGTATCTAGTCAATGAAAATTACATTATTTAATACTATGAGTATTTTGGTAAATTGATTATCATTCTCATTCCTCATTCCCATTTATTTTGTCAAATAAACATATCAATGACATTCCAGCATATTTTCATTTTCATTTATTTTTACTAAGTAAACAATGAAATCTCATTTCCATTTCTCATTCCCATTGCACTCCATTCTCATTCCTTAGAGTTTTATTTGTATTATTCTAGGCCTGATGGGCAAGCACATCCTGAATCCCGGACGCCTTTGGTGCCAGAACTTAGCATCAGTTGGAAGCTTTTCAATCATTTTTATCAAGTCTCCTAGAATTGATAGTAAGATATTGGCATTAAAATGCAATGGCCGCTTTGACTTGTACAATATTGTCCCTTCTACCGCCGAATTACCTAATTACCAAAAATAAAATCCTATCAGATTTACTTGGGCCGTGTTCCAGCTCCTGGACATGATCATCCCATTCCCTGTGCAGTTATCTTGGCCTTTCGCAACATTTTCGGTTCTGGCATGATAAATTTCTCTGCTAAAATTACTAATTATAATTTTAGACATATGAGCTAAATGGGATTAGTGACAAGTGATTTTTGTCAAAAAACGCGGAATGTTTGAAGCTTTAGGTGGTTGAGTCAGCGGATGCAGTTTAATAAATTTAGATATGTTGGAGAAAAGGAAAATGCACTGTAAAAATGGTTCAGACAATTGAACTTTTCTGTATCTTTTCATTAATTTTCAAATGCTTCTCTTACACTCGTACATCGTCTTTTTCAAATCCCTCTCTCTCTCTCTCTCTTATACAATGGCCAGTCGAACAAAAGGAGAAACAACAAAAGAAATTGAAAAAAGAGGAGATAAATGTTTTTTTTTTTTTTGGCCTTTTTGGGTCCTGTGAAACAAGATAAATGTAAGTTATAAGAGTAGAAGTTGAAAACTATCTGCACATTGGGCTTTGAGGATGATGAGATGGAGTTTGCGGGTATTCTGATGAGCAATATCCCATTGTATCATCGATATTGAACCTGCAGTCCGGCATGAAGAAAATGTCTTTCTTCTGCTCCACCATCTTCAGGATACTCTCGAAAACCGCTACTTCACAAGGTATCCTCAGAACTCCTGTTTGCTGAAACCCAAATTCCTCCTCTGCTTCTCTTAGTAAAATGTGGAATGCTTGATGACTCAAATACTCTGTTGGGATGATGAATCTCTTTAACTCCTCCCCGACGCAAACAGCTAGATAACCCTTGGGCACAGTACTAGTCGATGCATTGTGAACAGGGTTATCCGACAAGGATAACGTCCGTTTCAGAAACTTGATGCTCTTACTGGCACTGTTGTTGTTATTGTTGCTGCTGGTGCTGGTGCTGGTGCTCGTCTTTGGTGAGTTTGCAAGCTTTCTCCACTTCCTTAGGATCTGTTGGAGCCTGACAATTTCTCTGATCTTGTTAGACTTCTTGGTCTCCATTGCTTGTTTTTGGATTCCAAAGCTTAATTTTGTGCGTATCAATATGAACGTCTCTTTTTTCTGAGGTGCTTGCCAGTTGCTAATGTCAATATTGTAATGGTATTTGTTACCAATACTATATATAGAGGTTGGATTGGAGGACCCTCTAGGGTTTCTAGACTCTAGTAATTATAATAATATACCGTAAATTAAGCTCACTCTTTATATTACATTATATGAACCAAAACCAATACCAAAACCATCGAAGAAATTTTTATTTTATTTTATTTTTTATTTTTTTTGGGTCTTTAACTCATTCTGGGATGAGTAGTTTTTAGGAATAATATAATATAATTTGACTTCTCTCTAATGTACTGAGATTCTAATTCATGACTCTTATATATCATTTAATCCTTATTTAGTATTATAGTTAGAGAGCTGTAATTTAAAAATTAATTATTGAGATTTAAAAATTAAATTAATTTAATACATCACTTGAATAATAAAAAAAATTATAATATTTTTATTAAAATTATTATTTAAAAGTCCAAAGTTATACAGATAACAATTTAGAAGAAACAGTGATCTGAAGTCCGAGCATCTTACTGGAAGAGTCGGTGATATGGCAAAACTGGCAGGCAAGGGCTGGGGAGGGATCTGCGACTGTGATTCCCAAAGCCGCCTGGCCGGGCCAGTCAAAGGGTAAGCAACGTACCGCTACCTCGTATAATTCAATCTCACTGACAACCCGTGCCGTGCTGGTGTATTTTATTGTTTAAAATTTTTGCTTTATTTAATAACTGCTTTGGTGGTCATGGCCGGGGCATATATAAGCTGCTTGGATTTTCAAGAGAAGCCAACCCAGCCCATGTGAATTTGTTTGTCCCTTTTTTATTTATTTATTATTTGTTGCAGAGAAACCAAATGCACAATTTGACTTGAAAATTTGCCAATTTCACTCACCCTCACTCAATTTACTGCAGGTTTCACGGCTCCTACTTAAACGGTGTCCTTGCCCTGCCCTGTTCGCTTTAAGAGTTTGCGCAAATTTATGTGTCAATTTTACATAGAAATTTTGCCAAAATGAAAAAGTTGGAAAGCCAAAAAAAAAAAAAAGTGTTCTTTGCATCTTTTTTGTTTTTTCGTTTTTGGTTCTTTTTCGAACCAAATCCAACTAATTCTACTAATATTACAATCTTATATATATTTTCTAAACACCAATGTTAAAGTGATTGTCAAACTGAACTGAACCTCAATTTTTATTGCAATCTTACATTTCTTAAAAATGTTATTTATTTAAATCTCTTATTTTAATTAACTTTTTGACACAGAAAAATATGACTACAAGGGCAACTATGTGATTCAAATGTTCATGTTGCATTAATAATTACGATGATGATGGGATTTTGGTTAAAATAATGAAAGCTCATGTGACATTAATTTCTAGCCTGTTCACTGAGAGTGAAGAAGGGGGTGGTAGAATGGATAGCATTTTGGGAATCGCTTTAATTCCCAATCAACAATATGATTGCAGATTTGACTCCGATTTTGTGCCCAAATTATTAAATAACACGCACAACGTGATCCGCACTTGCTTCCTTTTCCTTTCCTTTAATTGCGACAACTTTAAGATGGATTAATCAATAAGTGGAAACGAAGGAATAGGGCTTCAATTAAATTTAATCTTGAAAATGTATGTCTCCTTTCATTAATCATAATATTTTAATTCCAACGGGTTGAATACTTGAATTATATTTTCCACCCTGTTTTTTTTTCCAAATAGTTTTAATCAAAAAATTCTTCAGGGATTATCAGTACCCCATTATATATTCAGTGGATTTTTTTAATATGAACTTTAGGATCTATATGCAAACATCTAGACGTTTTTTAAAGAGCAATAATACATGTATAAATTTTTACATAAATTTTATTCTTATAAATTGATGGGATAATGTATGTAAGTTATATTATTATATAACTTAACAAGGTCCTATTATATATATGTTTACCATACGTACCACAAACTTTCAAGGAAATAAAAAAAATAGAATAAGTGATAATGGTATTATATGTGATATCTGTTTGTAATTTATGTAATAGTTTATACAAGTATCTTTATATTTTTAAAATGCAAATATTCATCTATTTGTATATTATAAAAAAAAATTGCTAAAAGACTACCTTTTGTTGTAGAATTCTTTTTCTTTTTTTAATTTTACAACTTAGTAACAAGAGTTAGATTTTATAAAAGTATGGACATCCACTCTAGTTAATGATTGATAAAAAAAATGTTTACAAATATGGATTTTCTTATTAGGCGGCACCAAAAAAGAAAAAAAAAGTAATATACACTGTAGACTAGATATAATACCCACAGGACTAAGAAAAATTTACTAATTAAGTGAATACTAATTCATCGAATTAATTTGTGTATGTATATATAATTAATAAATAAAAAAATTGAAGAGTCAACTGATTGCATTATTGCACCAAATTGTAGTTTCTTGTAGATCAGGAATAATTATATATATCATAAGCGGTTGGCATACAGTATCAGCAATGATTAATTGATCTACCTTTAACAAATGAAATTTCTTAGAAACTAACAATTTTGGTACAACCTGAAACGCCTTACTATCATGGAGTGCTTGTCTGTTGTGCATTATGGTTGAATGATTGAATTAGAGCCAGCAAAGATATAGCAGAATTATATTTCTAAATTCATAATTAGTCGTCTCCCTCTCCCTCTCCCTCTCCTACAATTATATTTATAGATTGCTAGTTGAAAACTTAAAAGCTTTCATTCATTATTCCTTATGTTTAATTCTAACCAACTTAATTTCTACTTTATAATCTATATGATTTATGATTGATTTGATGGCTTTTTTTTTTATTTTCACCCGCCCCCCCAACTTCTTCTATTTGGTATGAACAATAAAGATTCAATCATGAGCGATGCGTGTTTTATTTTTGGGTAATTTTGTTGGGCAGCGTAAGGTCGTCCTTAATAAAGACTAAAAACACATCAAATTAATTTTTTTGGAACAAAAAATCATTGCTTTGACGTTCAAATAATATCAGAATATCTAATGAAATGAAAAGACACTCACACCTTAAAGATTTAGATCTTATTTAAAATTAAGGTGCTGTAACTTTTAAATTACAGTTGCTGTAAAAAGAAATTATAATTATAAAACAAAAATTAATAATATATAGTAAATATTAATTTTGACAAAATTATTAAAGATATAATAAATTTTTTATCATACACAAAAAATTATATCAATATCATTTTTAAATTACAACAGTTAGTGTTTACCAAATACTTTAATACTGTATCTTTTAAGTTACTGTTGCTCAATCTCAATTTCAAACACACCCTTACTCTATTTAATGGATATACAAGCCTACTACTACCGTTTTAGAAATTGAAACATAGTCAGGCATTAGAGCTTCAAAATAGACATTGGAACATCTTCCTTCGTTGGCGAACTTTATATATTTAAATGGAGATATTAATGAGCTACAAGATCCACATAAAAAAAAAAAGTGTACTTTAATGCATACTAAGATTATTGTACAATAATGACTTTATCTTTATCCAAATAAAAAGATTTCACCAATGACAGGAAGTCCAAATGTATACTTATGAAGGGGTAAAAGGTTTAATTGTAAAAATTTAGAGAATGTGGATGTTTGTTTTCTATGGGGATAATATTATTTTACAACCAAATTTTTTTGATAATTGCTTTTTACCACTCATATTGTTTCAGTTTCTGTTATATTACCACCAAACCATTAACTCCATTCATAAGCTGCTGGTATCACAAGAATATTTTATGAATTTTAGTATATTCAATATTTTAGAAATTTCAAAATACATAATTTTTATAATTTTATCAATTAATTATTTTAAATATATGAAATAGTCAATTGATACAAATATTATTTATTTTTATATAATTATTTTTTTATTTAGAAGATTAAATTACGCTTATACAATTTATGGGTAAAACAGACTTAAATCATAATTTTTGTTTAAAATTATAATAATTTTAAAGGCTTAGTGGTAAAATAATAAAAATTAACTAAAAAATTTTTGATAATAAATGATATATTAAAAAAATATTATGTGGTAAAATAATAATATTTCGTTCTTGTATATTAAAAAAATAATAAGAGGGAAATAAGGAATTAGAAATTGAATTAACTTTTTCTATAAGCTGAAGCAAGACGAATGAGATGAGAGTGGTCAAACTCTCTCAATCATGGGGCTTGAAAACGCAAATGGGGTATGAAATTTCGTGCCCAGACCAGACTTCCGGTCAGGGTTTGAAGGTTTTTTTTTTTTTTTTTTTCGTGCGGGTGAAGGGAAGGGATGCTTTGCTTTTTAAGTACTGTACGCTTGGAGAATTGGAGTCGCAGGCAAACAAAATTAAATAAAGGGTGCCCCTATGCTACATGGAATGATATAAAAATATAGTATAACAGATTGGAGATATTGTTGTTTTAGTCAGCCTGACACAAACACACCAGGACAGGAGGGCATGTGATCATAAAATATGGGATTTCTCTTTCATCCTCATCATAAAAGCAGCTTTAACGGGCTTTTTGGGCATAATTTTGAAGCCAAAGGCTTATATGAGCCTGCCTTTCAATTATTCCATATCCAAGCCTACTACGACCGCCATCCGATTAGGCTTTGTATGCGGGTGCATTGTATTTGCTTCTCCAGGGAGGGGCGTACACTCGACTAGACTGGACTAGGAAGTGGCGACAGATAAATATGTAACTCTTTTATCTCCAATTTATAAGTCAGTAATCACTTAGCTTGTGCGTATTCCACTAAAACTTCACCCGTTACACACAAAATTAAAGAAATCGACCATCCCATCCTTCAATTCCACTAAAACTTCACCCGGAAAGAAATGTTCTTTATTTCTATTTATTTATAAGATCTCTGTTCAATCCCTCCTCAAATTCTAAATCAATTTCTTCCCATTTTCACCGCGCAACTTTTATCTTCAAAAACTTTGGTTACTGTTCGTTCATTGTTTCCATTTATTTCAAGACGAATCCATATCTGGGCCATTGAGAATAATAAGACAGTCGAACTTAAGTTGGAGAATTTTCTCTTAGTTCTTCATAAATAATCAAAGCATTTTGACCTAACAAACCACCGCAAAATGTTGAAGGCCTTTGGAAGATGCTTGGCCTGAATTATATATGCTAATTAATCGATGGGATGGATGTCAATGAATTCTTTTTTAAGATTTCGTGGAGTTTCATTTAGATGTTTTTGTCGTCTAAACTGTTGACCTTGAGTTAAAATTTGGCACCGATCCAGAATCCCTTAACATCCTATCTAACCAATTGATCTCAAAATTGAAACCATAAATTGAAAAAAAAAAAATTATAATCTTGACCATAATGAACAGTAACGAGCACAAAACAATTGATCGGATCGGATACAGAATGAGCAAACAAACAATAATGGACACCAAAAATTTTATAGTGCTTCGGTGACAACCGTGCCTACATCGATCCACGGTGATGATCGAACGAAACTTCCACCGATTTTGAGTTTACAAGTTATAATGCTAAAGAGAAAGTGTAAAGCAACATAATGAGCCTAAGCCTATGGTCTACGGTTGTTTGTACAAGCTTAACGAGGTTCAGAAAGTTCCCCCACCTGTCAGCGATTGGTTACTGGATTTTTAAACCGACACGTCGTTGAGATGTAGACGACAAAATTGGCTCTTCCTCTCCAAAACCGATTTGTCGTAGTGGGCTAAATTCTCATATTCGAGCTTTACTCTTCACCACATAATAATAATAATAATAATACTATGAGAACTTCCAGGTAGGTTACACAAAGAATTACTCGATAATCATTTTATTCAATGGTGTTGGATAATCTGTATTTGTCAACTGTTAAGCAGAAATAGATATTACATCGGTTAAGAACAGTTCATGGATTAAAATATAAAATTAAAGCAACTCTCAATTTTTGAGTTAATTTTTGAGAAATGAGTCAGGCACAACCATAATAATTCAAGTCATGTCAGCATAGATATAGGCTGCTTAGACATATTCCAGGGCAAAAAATATGTTAGTAACTAGTAGTGGCATGCTTCAACTGTCCCCACTCGCACCCTTTAATTTTTGTTCTATAATATAATCTATCGTCATACACAAACTCGTGGTATATATTCTACAATTATATGCATGCGAATTTAAAGTGCTACTCTCGATTTGGAGAATGCAGATAAGAATCTGAAAGTACCATGCATGCATACACAAAATATAATTCAGCAATCAGAATTGAACTTCTTCGATTCCACATTAATTATATAAAAGCTAAGCAAATTAAACAAGCACATATATGTTTTACGCACTAATGTTAATGGTCTAAGCTGGCCGGCCAATTTATGCTTCCAGGTGATGCGCAGAAAATCAAAACTGCAGATGAATATTATAATAATAATAATAATAATACTATATGCGCTAACAATATTCGTTCGTTTGTTAGGTGAGCACTAGACAGAAGATATTCAACGTGCATAGAGGTGGTCATATGTGGATCTCATAACCAATAGATTCTAAACTCCCATTGGTGGCCACCTCTTTACCATTTATTTATGCACCACTTCAGTTAGCTTGTAATTAATAAATTGATTAGATAAGTAATCCCTTGTAAGATTGCGCGGTTCAAGACTTTTATAATAAGGTGCCTTCAAATTCTTTTTTGTGCATGTCGATCGTCTTGAATTAATGAATAAATTTATATATGCACCTACCCACTAGCTACCAATTAATTTGCATGGCTTACTGGCCATGCCATGGGAAATTAAACAACAAATTAAAATGGAAATTTATCTTTTGACTGATTTAAAATATTAATCAATAACTCACTATAATCGGAACAACGACTTGATGATCAACATCACAGTACTGTTTCTCTCTATTTAATTTCTTTATTTCATTTGTCCTACCTTTGCTTCCTTTAATAACTTTAGTGAAAAGAGAAACAAAGTAGAAAAGAAAGGATGCGACCAATTGAAGGTACGTATTTTGATATTACAACCAAATTTTATCAAGTGAATATGCATGCCTGCTTGCAATGATGAAATTGCCCATACTGGCCAACTATCTATCTCGAGGTTTCTGGATTATGCCAATCGCTAAAAGAATCTCACGAAAAGCCATTTCTATCTTAACATTAATGCTGCTATCAGCAATTAATTATCAGGTTTGCAACGTTTAGATTTTTCAATGTATAAATTTAACTAAAATATCATAGTTTTTTTTTTTTTTGTCTCCAATCTCCATGCATGGTGCATTAGTATTGTTAATGATTTTTTTTTTTGACGTTTTGTAATTTTTTTGTTGTTATTTATTAGTTTTATTTTGGTATCGAACTTAAATATGTATTAATAAAATAATTACGAATGTCTACGCATGCATGATAAGAATTAATTGATACTGTACATTATACAAAATGATAAAAATATATAGAAAATCACATTTAAATTGAGTGTGTGCATGTTATTATAATACGTTAGTGTTTATGATTCTCTTTTTTTTTTTTAAAAAAAAAATCGTATCGTAATTGAATATCAATATCAATATCAATATCTAGCTTACGTCGGCATTTTAATTGCAAAATGCTCGGGAACCTCCGCACCTGATCATAACCCAAAAGAATTACATAACGATGTCTCACGTCAACCACACTTCCCTTTATTTATTTATTTATTTTTGAGATGCATATCATGACACTTATATATATATATATCATATGTTATGCACAGCAAAATGCTTCAGTTGATTGAAAAAGAAAGAGGCTTAGCCGTTACAAAAAGACCCTACATATTTTCCAACATGACGATAGTGCATGTCGTGTATCAATGGAAAAAAAAAAAAAAATTTGATTTGACTCTCGACATCTGATAAATTCCTTAATTTGGTGGAGAGTGAATATGATTTCCAACATGTTGGTTGCTCGCAACTGCAGATAATTTTGAGAAATTATCTATTTCTACCTAATATTCAATGAAAGTTTTAAAATACTTGAATAGCTTTTCCAATTAGCGGTGAAGTTTATAAATATGATATAATTTCTATTTACCTTTAACGGTCATTAAGTGCCTGTTTGATATGATTTATCAAATGACTATAAATATTTATTTAATTTCATAAGTTTTTATCAAGGTTTTTATTGTTGTTTGGTTAATTTTTAGTAGAGATTTTAAAAATTAAATAAATTATTTTATCTTTACTAATAAAAACTTAAATTTTGGGCTTTAAAGAGTAGATGTTCGTCGAATTTTTTTTAAATATTAAATATCTAAAATATCATCTACTTATTTAATAATATTATTTCATCCCTTTACAACATAACTATAAAAAATTTATCCATTAAATTAATTTTATAATTTTTAACAAAAGCTCTTATTGACAGCCAAACAATTAATTTTTTTCGGGTAAAAACTCTATCTATAAAAACTCTATTAACAAAATCTCTACTTTAATAAGTTGTATTTGAAAAAAGGTATACTAAACGGAGCCTAAATTTTGATGATGTCACAAGAGTAATTTAGTCATTTAAGATGCTAAAATTGACCTCACATATATAAAATATTGGTGTAGTTTTAATACATATTAAGTAGATCGTTGATAATTTACAAAGTTTTCGGATATTTTCAAGCGTGAATTAAGCATCGAATAATTTCACGATAAATAAATTTGAAGGTAGAAGTATAATAGTTCCAGATAGATATAATATAATGAAAGAAAAATAAATTGGTTAGTTATCTAAAAGAAACAGAAACCAATAGATACAAATAGCTTGTATTAAGTAACAACAACTGGAAATCATAAATAATAATAAAACTAGCAACAAATACGAAATCAGGAGCTGCAAGAACAACAAAATCAGCAAGAATAACCCGAGGCCTGTAGCTCAGTTTCCTTAAAATAGATTAACCACCTACTGTAGTGCTTTAGGTTTGCTGGTTTCTGTTTCCCAGGATACAACGGGCACGAACAAATCTGTTAAGTACGAACAGTTTGTTCCGGCGAACCACAACAACTTTGAAACTCGACCAGAAAATAGAAAGAAGAAGAAGGTAGGAGGAAGGAAGAATTTGCGTGCAATTTGCTTGTGATTGCAGTGTATGAAAAACAGAAGATGGACTACCTTTTTATACTCATGCGAAGATGTAACAACAATAAGGAATTGAATTTTCGAATTCAATATTTTTCATTTAATTGCTGTAACAGCCAATTCAATTCAGCTGTTTGATTTCAAAATTAAATCAAATAACAGCTAAAAATAGTTGATGACATTAAGTCCTTTGAATTCATTGCAGTAGGATGTTACAAATACTTTAAATTCAAATCACGAAATTGTTACAAAAAATTTAAAAAGGATATTAAAACGTGCCATGCAAACTTGGGTGATTTTGGGCTGACATTCGTGTACGCAAGACGCGCGGGCGCACACATATCGATTCAGTCTTGGATTCGCACCCCCACGCACGCTCATGTGGAGAGAGCTTTTATCCTTAATATTCTTGTTTATGCATGGTTAAGTGTTTACATATAAACACAAACTCCTTGGCTTATTTTTTCCATGTGGGATAAATTCATTCCCTTTTAAATTTTCAACATCAAGGGTAAACTTTGTGAGATAATTTCTCATTCATCCATGCACCATTTTGAGTAAATAAATATATATTTTTAAAGTATTGACGGAGTAGAATGGGTACCTTTCAAAATTTCTCACTTTCCATAAGTGAGACCCACTCAAAATGTGTCCTTAAAATAGTTTATTACCATGCTATTTTTCAACATATAATATATACACGTGTCTGTCACCATGTGTTATGACGTGAGTCTAACGATAAGTGGACTTTGCCCATTATTCTGAGGGTAACGTAACTCTTTTTAACACAAACCGGCTGTTCTTCCACGTTATAGTGTCATGCTATCGACATGAATGTGTTAATGCGTGCAAACACAGCCACACACACAAACACGCGGTGTCTGCACTTGTCATCGGAAAAGGAAAGTTGATGATGATCTATATACATACATATATATTGCCTCCTCTGTTTGGTTTTTCTTTGGTCTCCTCATCATTTCTTTATGATCTGCGCCTTGTCAGATTCTCACTCTGTTCATATCATCTTCCACTGCTATCCATATATATTCTTATCTTTCATGGCAACTGATATTCAACAAACTAATGTTTTCAGTACATAATTTTTATTCCTATGAAATGCGAGACTGCAGCATATAGTTGTCATTACCTAGGTAGAAAATGATTAAAAAAAAACATTTTATTGTTAGATAATGATATATATCTATGTGAAATCTCATCCATAAAATACAAACGTCTCCCCGAGAAAATTATTATATCAATATACATGCACGCATTATTAAACAAGAAGCAAGTGGAAAAATTTAAACTCACTATTAAGTGAAAGCTAGAGAGAGCACCGATTCTCAAAATTAATTTCATAATGGTATATACAAACAACGAGGTATTTTAATTAATTTGTAGTTTTTACCATGTAATTTCTATAACAAATCACTCATCTATATTTTTTAAGGTAAAAACTTAGATAAGAAATTAGAAGAGCATCTTAATCATGTTGTTGTATTATATACTATATAATATAGCATCTAAAATGTAACATGCTTGGCGCCATTATGTCATGCATTAATTAGCTTATACACTTCTAATCAAAAGATGATTAGAAGTGCCAAAATAATGAAAGTAGAGGAAGTGGGAGTGGGGCATATTCCCCACGTAAATATGTTGTTGTTTGTTATCTAGTGTAAGAAAAAGGAGGTCTTTTGCTTTTCTTATATATTATTGGCTTTGTCATTTGTGCACTGAATTGCACATTCAAACTAGTCCACATACATTCCTAAACAGTGCAGAAATTATGCTGATAAAAGGAGTTCCGTTGAAGGAGGAGCAAAGATTAATTCACAAGAAAAGCACGCACTGCACGCACTAATTAAGCAGAAGCTCTCTCTCTATATACATAAATATCACACACACAAGAGAGAAAGAGAGAGAGAGAGAGAGAGAGAGATCATGGAATGGAGGAAATGCTACTTGGATGTAATACTTGTTCCATTAGGGTTTTCGATAACCATGGCTTATCATATTTGGTTATGGCATAAAATCCGAACTGAACCTCTCACAACCATAGTTGGTACCAATGCTAGAGGAAGACGCCTCTGGGTCGCCGCCATGATAAAGGTATATACATTTATATTCTTAATTATTATGAATTTGTTATGTGCGCGAGCTGCCAAGTGTGGATTATTAATTCCATTATCATGCTTCAATGAACATGTCCATGCATGCGTGATTCGATATCTTTCTTTCTTTTTCTTTTTCTGGTTAATTGTTGGCTTGCGAGTCATCCTCTCTTCAAATGTTCTATTTTCCGATCATACATTCCTGCAAGACATTAACATTAAATTTCCAGCTAATATCAAATAAATGTATGGCGAGTATATAAAAGGTCAGTTTCAGAATATTAATTTGAGACTTTTTTTTCCCTCTTCCGTATAGCTATTTTAATTTAGTACAATTGTACCATATGCATATTTAGAGTTGAGAGACATTGGTTGAGTGTAATAGCTAGCTAGCTAGTTTAATTCTATAATATAAATAATTTTATTTCAAATAAATTTAAGAGATTATCGCATATTAAGGAGAATGTAAAAAGTTCTTTGCAAGATGCAACCTATAACATATATTGATGCCAAAAATAAATTATCAGATTCCACTTTCTGAATATATAATTGTGATGATGACCTTAATCAATCTTTTATCTAGAATCATTTTATCCAGCACTTAGTAAATATGGATGATAAAGTTGATGGCATCTCATTTCGCTTTCAGTAACTAATTTGTGCATGTTTTGCTGGCACCAATATTAATTACGTAACGTGTGGCGTAATCCATCCACTACATTGTCCCAGCCATTAATTAATTCTAGATATATTATAACTCAAGCACTAATGAGCTAGCAACTTGAAATATTATTTATATATGTTAATTAGTCTGTTAATATAAATTAAGTTGATTAAATTAATAAAATTTTTGTTTGTTAAACAATTGATTACACAGGACAATGAGAAGAAAAACATATTGGCCGTTCAGTCACTTAGAAACATGATAATGGGATCAACCTTAATGGCAACCACATCGATTCTGTTATGCACGGGTCTGGCAGCCGTGATAAGCAGCACATATAGTGTGAAGAAGCCACTTAATGACGCCGTTTACGGGGGTCATGGTGAATTCATGATGGCACTTAAATATGTGTCGCTGCTCACCATCTTCTTATTCTCATTCTTTTGCCATTCGTTGGCCATTAGGTTCGTAAACCAAGTGAACTTACTCATCAACACCCCACCGGATCCTCTGTCAATCGTGACTCCGGAGTACGTGACTGACTTATTTGAAAAGGGGTCTCTACTGAACACTGTTGGGAACAGGCTGTTTTATGCAGCATTGCCTCTTTTGCTTTGGATATTTGGCCCCGTGTTGGTGTTCCTGTGTTCGGTGACAATGGTGCCCGTGCTTTACAATCTTGACTTTGTGCTGGGGAATGACAACGATGGAAACGGATCGGGGACTAAAGGAAAGCAGCTTGATCATGTCAGTGGATGTGCTGGTGGGGCGCACTTCGAATCTGTGTAATCAATCACCTCTGTTAGGCAGATTTTGGGGTGTTAATTGGCTCACAAAATTAAAGATTCAAGTGATGTGATGTGATTGATCTAGCAGCGCTGCCTACATATCTATATCTAGACTTAATTTGCAAATCTGGGTAATAAGATTATATAATGATTATTATTATTTATCCAGACTTGGGTGTATCATGTATCAATCTGCAATCAATTAATATGGACAACTTTTAACTTGTGATTTGTCCCAAGGGTTACATTTTTAATGAGTTTACTTTTAGTGATTGGCCAAAAAGCATGTGTAATGCTATCTAGAACTTTGATTTTGTGAGAACATTGTTTACAAAATAGAGAACAAACCAAAGTTGAGTGGTTGAATTTGAGAAAGTGTGTGGAATAAACTTGAACTTTATTTTAAATTTGGTATTTTTTTTATGAGAATAAATTTTTAGAACATTCTAGATCGACGGAGAGGTCTGAATAAACTATTTCATCTAAGACAGCTGTTAGATAGACTCGCAAGTTGATATATAAGAAATAAGAGATATTAAAGAAAATAAAAATAAAAATAAAAATCAAGCGATTAGTATATGAAATGGGGGCAAAATTATGGTGCAACTGTGGTACCTTGACTGAATTTAATGATTGAGTACAATTATAATATGATGCTACAGTTGCACCATAGTTAAACTCATGAAATGGGGATAGATTACAGAAGAGTTGATTCAATAAAAAATCCGTGGATGCAGATCCAACCAGGTATAAATGGGCTTGGGCCTGGACAAGACAGGATCATTAGCCCGTGTGAAAAGGTGCAAAGAGGATGAAGGAATACTGTAATCAATCCAACAGCAACACCAACACTTTCGAGTTTCTTTTTCTTCAAGCCGAGCCAACAGAAGGTATGCGACTGTGCGTGTTTAATGTTGTTTTATATTTGTTCTTCTCTTTTCTTCTCAAGCGTCAACATTAAGTTCCACATACATGCAACAGCTACTCAGTATCTTCTTTTTTAAATAATAATGCTTATGTTTATGTTTTAATTATTATTTACTTATAATAATAAAAATAATAATAACATTAGGCTGGCTGGTCCTTTAATTTTGAGGTCGGGTTGGTAGTATTGAATGCGATGCCAATTAGAATTCGATTTATCAGGTGCCTTTACCATCTTCTGTTGCAACTTTTTGATTAACACTGTATAGGTCATTAATAGCAGCTTAGCCGATGCTTATCTAGAATGGGTGGAATAACTTTCTGTGTATTATTATTATTATTATTATTGCCTGGTTGATTAATTATATGACTACTCTGATCTAGTTTTCCCGAATCTCATCTCATCCTCCTTGAGATTGATTGAGATTTGAGAACAGCAGCAGCATGCAAGAGAGTCGGTCACGTTGTCCATCTTTCAATTCAAAACATTTAATTATAATTAGGCATTTTAATTTGGCTGTTATATCTATGTTGGATGTCTTAAGAAGCAAATATAAATTAAGGATGGATGAAACACAAATTTTGGTCTTGGAGGTCTTTAATCTTTCCCTTCCCAGCTGTAACCATGTCTTCCTGCAACTACAGCCTCCATTGCTCAGGCCCTCCAAGCTCAGCTGCTCAGGACTTCCGCAACCGGAGAATTTTTTATTCCTGGCCCGGGTGCAATGGAGAGTGGATGACAAGCTACTTCCTGTCGGCATAGACTTGTTAGAAAGCTACATTAATCAAATTTTTCTTTAAGAAACCTTCGATCCCAAGAGCTCGACCACAGGTTTGCTAGTCTAATAAAGTACATGTCGCCCTCTGTACTCAAGGTTAATTGCCGATCGAGCCTGTTGAATTCCTACCGATACGTCATGTGGATAAAAACTTGGTCCCAATTGATTTTGGACACTAATTTGAGTGCCTAGCGCTTGGCACTTGGCAGCAGCCACAAAACGATTCGGTCTTTAATTATTTACCAAAGTTTCATTGTCGAGCATGTAACAAAAACGTATAAGAAACCACAAAAATCTTTTGTTTTTGGGATCAAAAAAGTTATGAGCAATGCTGGAGAGCTTTAATTTGTTTTCTTTTTTCTTCTGTTTCACTTTTGTATGAGATCATGAAGTTGAATTATATCCCGAAGGCAGCAGTCATTTGCAAAGCTGCTCCAAAAGTCGGCAACTTGTAATAAGAGATTTATGGACTGTGGCATCAGCATGGGGCTGGGTTGGGGTACTTGGTAAATCACTGTCAAAAAGTTAGGTCTCATGTATGAATAATTGTTGTAAAGCAAAGTTTGAAAAAGAGAAGCTCTCCTTCTCAACTAATTGCTTTTTTTTAAAAAAAAAAACAAAAAAGAGTAAGTGGAGTTGAATTGCACTTCCTTTTTGAACATGACATACGAAAGCATCTCTTAGCCTTCAGTTTTTAACTTTTTTTTTCTTTTGGTTTAGGGTCGGTGGCTGTCCATATCGCCTTTCCATCAACTCGGTCCACTTGTCTCTGTCTTATTCCTTTCTCTGCCCTCTTTTTACCGAAACACCCCTTGTACATGCTCCGTTGCTCCCATTTATGAATTATTATGATGAGTATATATCTAGCAGCAACATAGCCTTCTAGGGCCTCACGTTGCATTGAAAAACGGAACCTCTAATAATTTCACCAAGTTTCTATTATTTATTGCTCGCACTACAAGTATTTTATTAGCTTATATGATATATCATGAGTTCTGAGATAAGAATTAACGAAAATTTGCGAGTTTAATAATAATTTTTTTTGAAAACTTGAGATCTTTCAATGGTGAGGACAGGAGATTACATTGTGATGTAATCATTCGCTCCTATAATTGTTCCATTCAACTAAGGGAGCTCCTACGTTATGTTTAACGTAACGTACGCCCACACTCAGCAACAGTCACAGGTGGGACTCACTAATACTGTTGCTGAGTGTGTGCGTACGTTACGTTTAACGTAACGTAGCACTTGCCTTCAACTAAAGAAGTTATCTTTGAGACTACACTGCCTGTCTTGTCTGCATTTATTGACTACGTACGCAGCCTTGGTCTTTGAATGCGTTTCCATATCATTGGCAGGACACACGGAAAAAAGGGTGAGAAAAAAGTGAGAAAAAAAAGTGAGAAAAAAAAGGAGCAACCCAGAAATAAAGGAGCTTTTGGGCACCCAAAAAAGTATTGTCTGGTCAAATTTCTGTATCATCATCAACTTTGTTTGGCATTCACAAACAATTGTATCAAAGATTGATGTAGTTAGTTCCGTGGAGATTGTGAGGAATCGATTGATCAATAATTGAATTGTAAAATGCGGATACTTTTATCTGCTTCTAGCGAAATATTTGGCATTTGGTCTAAGAACAAATCACCTAACAGAGAAAAAAGTGGCGAAATTCCGATGGCCCACCCTGTGGATTGTGCGTTGTTGCATTGCAACACATTTCCTTCGCCTTTGGGAAATAATTATTCACATTTTTCTTGAGCACTCAGAGAATGAGATTCCACTCCCAAGCCAAGTCTGTCCAATATTCCGTAGAATCTTAGCATATCTTTAGAGTTTGAGAAAATATATTCTATAATCTCAATTTCGAGTTCCGTATAATAAATAATAGGATGTTATTAAATTCAAGATTAATTAAGGCGACATGCATTGTGTATTTAATTGTATAATCACTGTTATGTCTATGTTTACACACACACACACACACACACTCTATGATAAATGCATCCAAATTTTTACTTAACCACATTTGGCTAGTCAGGAATTGATCTTTTACTTTACTTTTACTGTTATATATTTTTTATTACAAGTCATATACTTTAATTTGAAAGAATCAGTTGGCACTTGGCAGTGAGATGATCAGGTTACTTAGCTGTGAAGATGTTGGTAATCTAAGTAAATACAACAGACAAACAAGGCCATAATTGTAAATTAAGAGCATCAAACTTTAACTTCAAGTGCCCCCACTTTGAAAGTACTTTTTATTTATTTTTATTTTTATTTTTTAAATCTTGGACACAATGCTAACTTTACTATATAACGCAGCTGAATCACTTACAGTCTCCCCCTTTTCTCACTCTCTCTTCCTTTTCACCTTGTTTCTTCGTCTTGCGTGTCTCTCAGTAGTTGATGAATAACGATGATGAAGGACCACGCAGCAGCAGGAGTTGCAGAGAGGTCAGGCTCAGGGCCTGGTGAAATTATGAAACGAAGCCCCTCAGAGCTGGCTTTTGAAGAGTTCTTTTCTACTGAAATTGAACCAACTCCAAACCCAAATCCAAATCCAACTGCTGATGATCATAACATTAATAATCACATCAATAATAATATTGCTAATATTCATCAGCATCAGCATCTGCATCACCATTTCTTTCAGGACGATCATGACCAACATCTTTCTTTCGCTTTCAAAAATCATCGGGTAACTTCCTTTTTTTTTTCTCTCTTTTTAATCATATTAATTATTATCAATTCAATTGATTTTCACTATCTGTGGGGTGTGTGCGTGTGCGTGTATATATATAAATAATAAATTACGTTTCGTGAATATCAATTTTAGAATATGGATTCATTTGTTGTATAGCACGCAAGCTATATATAGATTATATTATATATATATATATATATATATATATATACAGCACCACAAGTTTTTTTTTTGTTTTTTGGTTGTTTATGTCGACTGTAGTAGAAGAAGCCTAGACGGGTAAGAGAAAGGCCACGTCGTTCGGATTTGTCTGCTTTTGGGGTTGGCCAATTAGGAACTGACAATACCAATCTTACGTGGGGTTTTCTTGACTTTGTTCCTAGCGCACTCAAGAAATAAGAATGATTCATTCATGCGTGACTATTTTGCTTGTCTTTTATGAAATTAATAAAAATAAAAATAAAAGTATTAAAATTAGAGAATCTGGGCCTAGTTAATACAATTTTTCTGCCCAACATACCCACTAAATTGGAGATTACAATACCCTTAAAGTTCCGTAGTTGCAGCCGCATAAAAGATCTTAATACGCCTCCGCAAAATAAATTCGTACTTGAACAAATTATACAGGTTCAAGAACCTTTAATATTGTGCCATCCTTGGACGGTCTACTTATTTTTGAGAAATACCTACGTGGGTGGTGCGCCACGTCAATACATTGAGACCAATCAAACCCTGTCATTTGGTAACTCCGCTAGATCCCTCGGT
Source organism: Atalantia buxifolia (assembly GCA_030444775.1). Lineage (NCBI taxonomy): Eukaryota > Viridiplantae > Streptophyta > Magnoliopsida > Sapindales > Rutaceae > Atalantia > Atalantia buxifolia. The sequence continues at coordinate 18,105,411 of CM059834.1, read as the reverse complement.
GAGACCCACAATTTTTGTTTTCAATTGCACAGATTCTACGCCACAAACCATTCTATTTGTTGCCATTCTTACTAATTGTCAGGTCTTAATTGGTCGAATATACTATCATAGCATGTTGAGGTTGTGCACCCCGACGGAAGACTCTTCCCCAGTGTATGGGGAGACCGGGAGAGAGAGAAAGTGCTAGAACACGAGAGGATATATATGTTACAAAATTCCTCTTCTATTTAATATCTTAAGAACAATAATATTTAATAACTTAAGTTGAGTAATTTTTAAATAATTTTATTCGGCTGATCATTTATCTTAAAATAAATAAATTTAAAATTTGTTTTAAACTTTACTCATTCCTGTGCTTAAAAAAAAAAAAAAGAGTTGCGTCGGATTCTTCATTCCTTTTTTTTTTTTTCATTTTGGAACTGATGCCAGGTAAGCTTATCTGTAAATTTATTTTAACAATTATGTACCTATTTTAATATAAAAATTACTTAGGACACGTGGCATTTATATTTACTTTTACTGCTAAAACAAAAAAAAAAAAACTGTTTAAAATCGTTGGGGTTAGGACTTTAGTCGTTCTGAAATTGCATCTTTGATCTTGTTGATACATGTATGGGTTAATTACCGTAAATTAATAAGAAAATTATTTTGCATGGAAATTAATGAAAGCAGGATGATGAGGATATGGTGATGGAAGGAATAATACCGTCAAATACAGGCACAGGGGGAGTGAGTGTGACGACAGGAAACCTTCACAAACAATGGTCTCAACCTCAAAATCCCAATTCCAGTAAGCGTTCCACAATTGTTACTACCACCACCATTGATTCCCAATCATCCATTTGTGGCAGTGTTACCGGTAGGACTACTTTTATACTTATGAACACACACATCTGTCATTAATACTAATTTAATTATTATTGTAGCGGGTATGTAGGGTGGTATTAGATCGATTAACTAATCATGAGGTTTTGATTTATGATCATTAACGAATATGGTCTGGAATTTGGATGACAGGAAATTGGTCAGCTGCAACTCCAACGTCTGGTGATAAAACAAACACCAAAGATTGTAAAGCAAGACTAGCTTCAAGTGGCTCCTCCGCTGACCATTCTGATGACGAAGACCTGGAAATTGAAGCTGGTCCTTGTGAACAAAGCACTGACCACCCCATTGATTTAAAACGTATTCGAAGGTATCTGCTATTTCTGTTTTAATTAATTCATACGCCCTTTCCCCTCTCTTTCTCAATAGATTATATATGTATAGACTATGGTAATATGACCTAGTGGCCGACCGCAGACACAGATTCCGACAGACTAGCTAGAGAAGGACTGGTTATTTATGCTGAAACTGTTAATTATATTGTGGTTAATTCCAGGATGGTCTCAAACCGGGAGTCTGCGAGGCGATCGAGGAAAAGAAAGCAAGCACATATGCAAGAGCTTGAATTACAGGTTAATTTATAATGTTGTTCACGTTCACACTAATTAATATTATCACCATGATCCCGCCCCCGCGGGGGATGTGGTGCGCCAAGGTTAATATATATTTGGTAATTGAAAAGGGCTTAATTATTTGATGGGGGTTGGGGGAATGATTGACTATCAGGTTGAGCGACTGAAAGGAGAAAATGCTACTCTATACAAGCAATTTACAGATGCTGCCCAACAGTTCAAAGAGGCCAATACTAATTATAGAGTGCTTAAATCGGATGTGGAAGCTCTTAGAGCCAAGGTATATATTATATCATATATGGTTCCCTCCGAATCAATAAGCTTTTGTGCTTTATTTTTTATTTTATCCGAAAAATGGTTAATGTGTGATTGTAAATTGTAAATTGTTTGTGTAGGTGAGGTTGGCTGAAGACGTAGTATCTGTAGGATCCTTAACCTGTGGACTGAACCAACTTCTTCAGAGTCATTTGAGTCCAGTACTGCAACCTATCAACTCTATTATTACTAGTCATCATAATAATAATAATATCGGTCGTCATCAGCTTGCAAACGTCTCGCCAACGCTCACAGTTCCTGGAAATGGCGCATCATTTTCTGCAATCTCCTCAACTTCTGGGCAGCGTTCATCCCTTGGAGTTGGACTTGCAAATCCCGACATCCGCAATGCCAATAACACTGCCGTAAACGATGCTGTAAGCTGTGTATCATCAGATATTTGGCCTTAATTAATTATTAGAACCTTTTTCTTTTTCCTTTTCCTTTTTTATATTTCATATACACATACGTATATCTCTGCATTCTAGGTTATTGTCTTGTAGAATTTAATTGATGCCTTACTAATTTGTATTGAGACTTTATTTAAGCAGTTAGATGTCTTATTATATATGTAATTAATGATGATGTGCTAGATCTATAATGCAAATTGAATTTTCATTATGGAAGAATGAAGGGAACAAATTAATTAAGCATGTACAATTAGAGCTTGGACAAATATCATTAGCCCATCATCAATTCAAACTCACAAAAATCAACCTTCCCGTCAAGATTCAAATCAACAACCTTCAACATTTTTTCAATCTCACCCATATGCCATCCTTTGTCCAACCCCAAGCATTCAAGCACTCTGTTCAACTCACCTGCATCAATATATCCATTGCCATCTTCATCAAAAATCTTGAAAGCTTTTCGTAGCAATTCATCTCGCTTACGCCCTTCTCCATCAAGCTCTCCAAGACCAAGACCAAGAGCTTCTTCAACGGGCACTTCATCTTCGAGGCCAGTGCCGAGCAGATCAAAGGTTGACTTCTCGTCTTCGTTGAATATTAAACCGAGCTTTTCCACAACTGTCTTTGCTCTTTCCTTCTTAATTTTCCCATTCTTTTCCATGCCGAAGACTGCTCTTAAAGTACGCAGCATCAAGTCATCAACCGGACCTGCAGTTTCTGTTTGTTGCTCGCACTCACGAGTGGAATTTGTATCAATATTATGACTTGAGCTTGTCCTTGATCTCGAAACTCCAATGGCTTGCACCAAGTCTCCAATCAAACGAGAGCAAGCCCCAAAAATGCCTAGCATGTTGTTGTGCCAAAACAATATTGTACGAGGTTTGTTGCAGAGACTATGCAAGTTATTCGTTCATTCATTAACGTGCATGTCCCTTATATAATCAAAGCGATTGAATTGCACCCTCGGATTTGATAATAATCACTAGAAATGCCATCATTCAAATACTTACAAATTTAAATATATCGTTACACCTTAAATCGGATTAATTTGTAGACATGAGTGCTAGCTGTCCAAAATGTATGGAATATATATTAGTTGTAGCAGGGACAGTGCGAGTGTTAGTGCATTGCGTATATCTTAAATAATTTTAAGTTCAGTGCATTAGATAACTCTGCGCAGATCGCAATCGCTTTTATCGTGTCGTACAACCCACAGCAGCTTTGCATCCACTTGTTACCGTAACATAAAAATAGTGGATGTGATTTTTTTTTTTTTAATCTTAGTTTTTCTCCTTTCAATGTGTTAAACCTTAGGTGTATGTTTGGGATTGTCATGAAATCTTAAATATTGTATCATGTGAGAATTAATTTTACAATTGTTTAAGCTCCCATAGTATTTTTTCAATTATGAAAAATAATTGGGTGAAGGTCATATCCTCCTTTTTAAAATGTCAGTGAAAATAAACGCCGTTTAAATATTAAAAAAGATTAAAATTTAAATAATATTATATAAAATAAAATAAAACTAATCCTAATATTGTGATTGATTATAAATATATCAGTATTATAAATCCTGAAATAAGTAACTACTTAATTTAATAATCCCAGGACGCACTAAGAGATTCACACGGTAGGCCCACTCCGGTGCCGTGCTCAAGTTTTGTTTTTAAAGTCAATCAATGGCCAATGAACAAGAATTTGTTCGTATTTATTTAAAGGTGGCAGAGGGTGATGATCATGTATAAATTTCCGACTGCAGTAGGCAGCTTCTGTGAAGCACCAAATACAGAGAGACGCTACTTCATCAATGTTTTATTTTTATTTTTTTGGAAACTGGATGCTTCAAATTTTAAAAGGCTAACGCTAAGTTACGAAACATACATTCAAAATTGAAAATATCACTAGACACCCTTAAATTTCATGGAAACTACATTGATAGAATTAAAAGAATTACTTTTAAATCTCAAAGAAGAAATAAAAGATATAAAACAAGAAATAGGAAAAATAAAAATAGAGTTGTCTACAATCCAAATAAGTAGAAAGAAAAATAAAAAATTAGAAAAATTTGAAATATTTGAAATATTAAAATTAGAAATAATTGGAACAAGTTTTAAAGAACCAATACAAAAACCTCAAGTAGGAAGCTATGACGATTGGTTTATGAAAACTCAATATCCAAAGATATTAGAAGAAACAGAAAAATTAAAAGCAGAATTAAAAAGAAAAGATAAAGGTAAAGAAAAATTAGAAATAAAAGAAGAAGTACTGAGTGGATCAAATTAATGGAAACTGATCTAGAAGAATTAACTGAAAAATTTAATGACATAAATTTTAGCGATTTAGAAGATTTTGAAAAAGAATATCAAATAAAAATGAACACTGCAGGTGGTCCAGAAATGAAACCTAGTGTAGCAGAACCTAGTCATAGATATGAACATAAAAGAAAAAATAAACCATTTTATGAATTTCATCCCCCAGTCAAAAATACTCCTTGGAAAAAAGAATATCAACCCAATAACGATAAACTAACACCTATAAGTAATACAGAAACATTTTTAGATTTAGACTGTAAATTAGACCCCCGAAAAACTTTAGTTGAATGGGGTATGCAAATGAGATTATTTTTTATATACAATAGTTCAAATGATGACTGGAATGTAGAAACAGAAGAAGAAAAAATAAACGTATTTGTCGATATCTTAATAACTAGTTTTACAGGAAATGTATTTCACTGGTGGAAAGGATTAAGTGAGGATACACAAAAATTAATAAAAGACTCTACTAGAATTGCCTTCACAAGAAGCAAAGCATTAGGAATTGAAAGAATAATTGAATATATTGCTAATGAATTTTTAGGAGAAAATTGGTTAGAAAATACAACTGCAGAAGTAAAAAAGGATAAATTAGAAGCTAGAATGAAATTAATAAATCTAACGATATGTAACGTGTGTTATGTAAAAGAATACACTTGTGAGTTTAGAAAATATTATTATACACAATTTTTTAGTAATGAAGACCAGAATGTTTATAAAAATTTATATTACGCTAAATTACCATACCCCTGGAATGGATATTTTATAAATGAATATGAAAAATATAGTACTATAAACAGGTATCCTGACACCTTAGGGTCAAGAATAAGATTTTTAAATAGAAGATTAAGTGAAATATGTATTCAAAGAAGTTTAATAAAAAAAAGTAGAAATATAACTGAGATATGTTGTGAAAAAACAGAAATGCCAACCCAATGGGGCTGTTATACTCCCTTTAAAAAACGAAAGAAATTCCACAAAAAAGAGAAAAAATATAAAAGATATAAAAAGTATAGTAATTTTAAAAAGAAATATAGAAAATCAGGAAGAAAATATTATAAGAGAAAATATATAAATCAAAAAAGCAAATTAGATAAATCAAAATGTAAATGTTGGAATTGTGGAGAAATAGGACATATAAGTCCAGACTGTATAAAAAAGAAAGTTAAATTATTAAGAAAAGAATTTGAAGAAATTGAAAGTGATTTAGAAGAAATAAGTAATATATCAGATTATGAAGGAAATGAAGTTTACGTAACAATAGAATCTGAGGATGAATCCGAATAAGGAAAAGGAAGACACTGAATTCGAAATAGAAGAAATTGAAGAAATAGAAAAGGAAGAAAATAAATCAGGATATAGCTTAGTTGCTACTTTTAATAAAGAAAAATATAATAAGATTTTAAAAATGAATATGAAAAAACCTGAGTATGGAATAATACAAAGACTCAGAGATATGTTTGAAAGAATACAAATAGTATTGCATGAATATTATGAACAAGAAAAAGCAGTAACAGTTACACAAGCTGAAGGAAATATTAGGTTCAGCTTAATAAATAAAAGAACCATAGATTTAGCTTTAAGAAAAGTAAAAAATGAATCAATAAGAGAAAAAATTCAATATGTATATTTGGCAGAAATACAAATTTTAGTAAAATCCCTTTTTAAAGAAGGAATAGATAGTCCAATAATCTTGTCTTTACATGACCAAAGGTTTAATGACCCTCGTATAGGACATTTAGGAACCATAGAAGGAAATTTATGTTACACTAAACTATTATATACATGCCATCCTAGGTACTGTGTACATATTAAGGATAAGAACATTGATGAGACGTTAAGCTTACATTTTAAATTATTAAAAAAGAACCTAATGAAAGAAAGTAATAGATTAATGACGATACATTATTCAGCATTATATAGTTTCTGTAATTCAAATTATGGAGAAATATATGGAAATAAACCCTATATTGAGATAAATAAAGAATGTGAAGAAATAGCAACATTTATAGAACCAACAATTCAAGATTATAAAATACCAATAGAATATGATCTTAGCATAAATGGTAAAAAACAATTTCTTAATAATGAAAATGAAAATTCAATCATTCCTATAAGTTTTGCTGGAAGAACCTTAATAAGAGGAAGCTCATCTAGAAGATTAAGTACTGATAAACAAATCATAAAAATCTTACCAACGGACAATGTAGTAAAAATATTAGGACAATATTTTGATGGAATAAATTACATCAATAAAGCACCTATATTAATAGATACTGGTACAAGTCATAATTATATGAATCACCTTAAAAACAAAGGACTAATAATTAAAGAAAAAGAAATTCCTTATGAATATACTGACTTTAATGGTAATAAACATATTTGTAAGCAAGAAGTCAAAGTTCCTATAATTATAGAAGGATTAAGAATAATAGTATCTTGTTATATAGATTCCTCTATGAATACAGATCCAGAAAAGCATATAATATTAGGAAATAGTTTTTTAAATGAGTTAGAATATTATAGAATAGAAAAAAATAAAGTAACTTTACAAATTGATGGTCATAAAATCATATGTACAACATGTTAAGCCAAGCATATATAAAATATCCTATGTCTGTTTACATCCAAATAAATATCATTGAAAAAGATATAGATACATGTGCTCTTATAGATGTTGAGTGTTAGAAAGTGTATATTTATAAAGGAGAAATTCATCATTTTACACTTTAAATCTCACTAACATCTCTAATTTTATTTATTTAAGTCATTTGTTATTTAATTATATATGTTTTGTTTTTATTAAGTATTTTGTGTATTTTAGGGGTATCATGGTCATTTCGCAATAAACGAGATTTCGGATAGCAAAACGGACGTCACTTTTGAACTCAGGACAGTCGAAAACCTTAAGAGGAGCATAAAAGGAAAAATGGCACTGTTCACACGTGCGACCTTACTATTCACATGTATGCGTGCATCGTTCATGGATCGCTCACGACACTTTTCGACCGCGTTCAAAACCGTGTGCAAACCGTGTTCAAACCGTGTTACTGTTCAAACCGCGTGGTCAAACCCGTGGTCAAACCGTGTTACTGTTCACTGATGATGTGGGGCAATCCTGTGCATCCAAACTATTTTTAATCCGATGGCCATGATTCACTCAATGTATCTATAAAAAGGGGGCCTTTCCCCCCTAATTTGACACCCCTGAATCCATTTTTGAGCTTAGTTTTCTGTAATTCTCTCTCCATCTTGTATTTTCTACGTATTTTAATAAAATTCCCATTTTACCCCTAGTTCAATAATGAGTAGCTAATTTTCTTTCAAGCTTGGGTTGAAGGTGAAGTCTCAACATGTGTCATGGGCTTTATTTGGTAAATTTATTTTCTCTTCCCCTCTAATTTCTGTGGAGGTTTTGACTTTTTCGTTTAAAAATAATAATAATCTTGTCTAGTTCATCACCGCCCGATTTTACCTAAGACCCTAGTATAAGATTATTATTATTTGGCACGATAAGCCCTTGACACTATATTGATTAGAGCGTGGTTCATGAGGTGTGGATTCCCCCCTCATGATTTAATTGGTATTAATAAGGAATATTTAGCCCATGGTGCATGTTGATACGGATCCGATACCCAAAGCACTCTATCTCAATAGTTTCCAATTTAATTATTTTTGCCAATCCAATTTAAATTCTAGCATCCTTTAAATCAATTTCCCCATAAATCCAACCACCCATTTACTTAATTAATTCTACATATAATTAAAATCCACCTCCTCGTGGGATCGACACTCGTCACCGTTAATCTATTCTACAATAGATTCGTAAACTGAAGTTCAACAAAATTTGCACAACAAGTTTTTGGCGCCGTTCTTAGGAGGTAAGTATTTTGATTTGTAGAATTAATTTTTTGTAAATAATTTTATTATTATTATTATTATTATTATTATTATTTTAGTTGTTTCCTTATAATTTTTTTTAATTAATAAAAAAAAAGCGAATCTACATTTTAGGTAAGAAATTATTTTTCTCTTCTTTAAATTTCTGCAATTTAATTTTCAAGCTATTTTTCCTTGTAATTTTTCATTTATCTTGTTAATTTATTTTATTTCACGTATTTTCTTTTTTATGTGCTTTTATAGAAAGGTTATAACAGCGCAATAAGGTTAGTATTGTAATTTCTCCTTCTTCTTTATTATTATTTAATTTGTTATCATTTTTATTTTCTTTGCATGCATGGTCGTAGGTCATTATTACCTAATCTTGAACCTATAGACCTTGAATTAGAAAGAACACTTCGCACACACAAACATATTGTACGTAAAGATAAAACTGAAATGGATTTGCAACAACCAGAACCACAGGAGAGGCCATTTAAGGACTACTTTAGTCCCTTAGCTAATTTGAGCACATCATGCATACGTTACCCAAATGTAGCTGCTAGGAGTTTTGAGCTAAAACCTAGTGTGCTAAATTGTCTCCCAACATTCTATGGCCTAGAAAATGAGGACCCATATAATCATCTGAATGATTTTCATACAATTTGTCAAACCTTTAAATATGAGAATTTTTCAGAAGATGATGTTAAACTTAGACTATTCCCATTTTCTTTAAAGGATAGAGCTCGTTCATGGTTTAATACATTGCCTGCTAATAGTATTAAAACATGGGAACAAATGGTAACAAAATTTTTGAATAAATATTTCCCAGTGCATAAAACCAATGCTATTCGCAGGGAAATCTCAGAGTTCACCCAAAGAGAAGACGAGCAGTTTTTCGAAGCATGGGAGCGATTCAATGGGCTACTTTTGAAGTGTCCACATCATGAGTACGAGAAATGGCACCAATGCCAATACTTCTTGGAAGGATTATTGCCAAATGTGCAAGAATGGCTAATGGCGACAAGTGGAGGAGAGCTAATGTCAAAAAGTGCATCAGAGATTTGGGATTTCTTCCAAATGATAAAGCAGATAATTCCCAACAGCGGAGTCGATCTCTCAGGAATACTAGAAGAATTAAAGGAGTAAATGAGGTTCACATTGTCGAGTCAAGTTCGGGAATTAAAGAAGTCAAAGAGATAATTGAAGGTCTTTCTCGACAAATAGCATCGTTGATGACTGCCAAATCAACAGAGCCACATGACCATGAGTCATATTCAGATCAAGCCAATGCCATCGGTGTCATGAGGAAGCCATCAAATTACAACCCATACTCCAACACATATAACCCTGGATGGAGAGACCACCCCAATTTTTCATGGTCTCAAGGATTCCAACAGAATGGACCAATAGCTCACTCACCCACCAATGCAACCAATTCCTCAAGTTCTTCAAGCCTCTCATCCACCATTTAGATCATACAATTAGAACCAGAATTACTCTCAACCCAGACCATGGAAGGATTCATTCCAAAATTTCAAAAATGTTACTCAATCTACAATCGAGCAACAAAACCGCACCATTGATGGACTACGGAATGAGATGAGAGCAGGCTTCAACTCACAAGCCCAATCAGTTTCAAGCCTCGAGAAGATGGTGGGACAGCTTGCCTCTTCAGTGCAAACTCTGGCAATGACTATTGAAAAGGCAAATTTCCAAGTCAACCAGTGCCTAATCCTAAAGGAGTACATGAAGCAAGTACCAGTTCACCACAACAGCATGGAGAGGTCAAAGCCGTTATGACCTTACGAAAAGGAAAAGAAGTCGACAACAAAGTGGAGATGCCAGTGACAAAATCAACTCAGTTGTGCACAGTAAATGCCGAGGACTCACCACCGAGGAGAAAGAAGAAACCAACCCACGAGTATGTTCCTAAGGCTCCATTTCCTCAAAGGTTAGCTAAAGGAAAGAAGGGAAAATCCACCGTGAGATTCTTGAAGTCTTGAAACAGGTAAGTGTCAACATCCCTTTACTTGATGCAATAAAACAAGTTCCATCTTATGCCAAGTTTCTTAAAGACTTTTGCACTAAAAAGAGAAACATTCATGTTCAGAAAAAGGCATTTTTAACTGAAAATGTTAGTTCTATACTCCAACACAAAATTCCTCTAAAATGTAAAGACCCAGGCTCCCCCACTATTTCATGTAGTATAGGGAACCACACAATTGAGAATGCTTTGTTGGATTTAGGAGCTAGTGTTAATCTTTTGCCTTACTCAGTTTTTGTGAAACTTGGATTGGGAGAATTACACCCAACTCCAGTGGTGTTACAGCTTACAGATCGGTCCACGAAAATACCTCGTGGTATTGTGGAGGACGTGCTTATCCAGGTAGACAAGTTTTATTTTCCTGTTGATTTCATTGTAATTGACACTCAACCAATACAGGATTCAAGGAAGCACATCCCCATTATCCTAGGCCGACCATTCTTGGCAACTGCCGATGCTCACATTCAATGCAGAACTGGAAACATGCAGTTGTCTTTTGGCAATATGACCATGGAGCTCAACATCTTCAACATTGCCAAACAACCTCACAATGCAGATGATGGAATTGTTGATGTGGATTTAATTGAAGCATTAGTTGATGATACTTTTCTTTCAAACCTTAGTGATGACCCTTTACAAACATGTTTAACTCACTTTGGTTTGGATTTTAATGTTGACAGATCAGTCGATGAGGTCAACGCTCTACTTGACTCAGCGCCATCCATGGACACGAATAAATGGAAGTCAAGAGTTGAACAACTTGCACCATCAGAGAAGAAAATCATCCCATCATCAGAGTCACCACCGAAACTCGAGCTCAAACCATTACCCAACACTTTGGAATATGCGTTCTTGGGAGAAGAAAACACTCTACCGGTAATCATCTCATCATCTCTAAATGACGAGCAAAAAGGTAAGTTGTTGGATGTTTTAAAAGAGCACAAAGGAGCATTAGGATGGACCATAGCAGACATAAAAGGTATAAACCCAGTAGACTGCATGCATTACATTCACCTTGATGAAAATGCTAAATCTACTAGGGAAATGCAACGTCGGTTAAATCCTAATATGAAAGAAGTTGTTAGAACGGAAGTGCTTAAACTATTAGATGCAGGTATCATTTACCCCATTTCTGATAGTTCATGGGTCAGACCTGTGCAAGTTGTCCCCAAAAAGTCAGGAGTCACAGTAGTTACCAATGCTGATAATGAATTGATACCCACTAGAGTGACTACAGGATGGCGTGTATGCATTGATTATAGAAAGTTAAATTCTGTCACACGTAAAGACCATTTTCCTTTACCATTTATTGATCAAATGCTTGATAGATTAGCAGGCCATGAATTTTATTGCTTTCTAGATGGCTACTCAGGGTACAATCAGATTCCTATAGCACCAAAAGATCAAGAGAAAACCACTTTCACTTGCCCTTTTGGCACTTTTGCATATAGGAGGATGCCATTTGGATTATGTAATGCACCTGCTACATTTCAACGTTGTATGTTAAGCATTTTTTCTGATATGGTTGAACGGTTTCTTGAGGTCTTTATGGATGACTTTTCTGTTTTTGGAGATTCATTTGATCAATGTTTACATCATCTAACACAAGTTTTGCAGAGATGTATAGAGAAGAATTTGGTCTTAAATTGGGAGAAATGCCATTTTATGGTAAAACAAGGTATAGTTCTCGGTCACATCATTTCATGCAAAGGTATTGAGGTTGACAAAGCCAAGGTGGATCTCATTTCTAATCTTCCTCCACCTAAAACAGTCAGAGAAGTAAGATCTTTCCTTGGGCATGCTGGTTTTTATAGACGTTTCATTAAAAATTTTAGCAAAATTTCTAGACCCTTATGCAATTTACTTGCTAAAGATGTACATTTTGTCTTTGTTGATTCATGTCGTGTAGCGTTTGAAAAGTTAAAGCAATTGTTGACGTCATCACCCATCATTCAGCCACCAAACTGGAGCTTACCATTCGAACTCATGTGTGATGCATCTGATTATGCAGTAGGAGCAGTATTAGGACAAAGAGTAGATCGAATTTCTCATGTTATTTACTATGCTAGTATGACATTGAACGATGTACAGTTGAACTATTCAACTACTGAAAAAGAAATGCTAGCAGTAGTGTTTGCATTAGAAAAATTTCGATCTTATCTCATTGGTTGTAAAATTATTGTGTTCACAGATCATGCTGCTCTGAAATATCTTCTCACAAAGAAAGATGCAAAAGCTAGACTAATTCGTTGGGTGTTACTTTTGCAGGAATTTGACTTGGAATTCAAAGATAAGAAAGGGACAGAAAATGTTGTGGCTGACCATCTCTCTCGTCTCCACTTTGACATCAACACAGAACCCTTAACATTGAATGAGTCATTTGCAGATGAACAATTAATGAGTGTGGAAGTATTACCTTGGTATCTTTGATATAGTTAATTATCTTGTTACGGGTAAACTTCGAGCATTGGACCAAGCAAGACGGGCCAAATTCTTTGCGGAAATAAAGAATTTTTTTAGGATGACCCTATCTGTTTAAGTATTGTGCAGATCAAATTATTCGACGATGTGTCCCAGAGAATGAAGTTCATAACATCCTTTCGTTCTGCCATGAACAAGCTTGTGGAGGCCATTTCAGCGCTAAGAAAACAGGGACTAAAGTTCTACAATGTGGTTTCTATTGGCCAACTATATTTCGAGATGCTTAAACCTTTTGTTCTTCATGTGATAGGTGTCAACGAATGGGGAGTATTACACGAAGGAATATGATGCCACTAAATCCAATTTTAGTGGTTGAGATTTTTGATGTGTGGGGTATCGACTTCATGAGACTGTTTCCCCCATCTTTTGGCCATCATTACATATTGGTTGCTGTTGACTATGTTTCGAAATGGGTAGAGGTAATTCCATGCAGAACCAATGATCATAAAGTGGTGATAGGGTTTTTGAAGAGCAACATTGTTTCACGCTTTGGATTCCTTCGAGCAATAATCAGTGATGGTGGTGCTCATTTTTGCAATAAATCATTCAAAGCACTTTTGACAAAGTACTCCATCACTCATAAAGTGGCGACTCCGTATCATCCGCAAACCAGTGGCCAAGTTGAGATCTCCAATCGAGAAATAAAGCACATCTTAGAAAAGACCGTGAGGCCAGACAGAAAAGATTGGTCATTAAGACTTGATGACGCGTTATGGGCATATAGAACGGCGTTCAAAACCCCAATTGGGATGTCACCCTACAGGCTAGTGTATGGAAAAGCTTGCCACCTACCCGGAACTCGAGCATCGTGCGTCTTGGGCCATCAAGAAATTCAATTTTGACATGCGAAAGAGTGCTCGGAAAAGACGATTCAAAGTGGCGAAACTTGAAGAAATTCGTAATGATGCATACGAAAATGCCAAGGTTTACAAGCGTGAATGAAAGTCTTTCATGATAAGCGAGATAATGAGAAAATCTTTCACTCCAGTCGAAAGTACTTTTATTCAATTCTCGTTTGCACTTATTCCCGTAGTAAGCTACGCTCTCGATGGTCCCCCTTCATTGTTCATAATGTTTTTCCACAGGGCAATTGAAATTAAGGACCCAAAAAACGGTGTCACGTTTAAAGTTAATGGTCAAAGATTAAAGCCATATCTAGAGTACCAACCACATGAAGAGGACACCGAAATAAATTTGAGTGACCCACCACATTTGAATTAAGATTTTTCTTTTTTTTTTTGTGATTTGATTTTTTTTCTTTCTTTTTACTATTCTTTTGCTAATTGAAATTATTTGTGCATAAGTGTGTTTGTTTAACTATTGAGTTTTCTTTTATCACTTTTAATCATGAGGCATTCTTGAACATCCTTAGACGACTTCAACGTGTCCAATCTCATCTCGAGAGGCGGATACGATTTTGTAAAACACATCGTATTTGGAAGCTACAACCACCGGAGTTAATATCCCACGTTGAGGATTTAGAAAGCCAACTCAGAGACATTGAGAGCAGTGTCTACAACATCCAGTTGGAGCTTGAGGTAAATTCCATAAGAGGACGATTGTGATTTTCTTTGTGTGTTTTTTTTTGTTACTCTGTTTGTGTGTTTTAGTTTGTGTGTTTTAGTTTGTCACCCGGTTAAGTGGCGGATAACGGTACTCGTGACAATCAAGTCGGTTACTTGGTTTCCCATAATTACCGATCTTCGAGGCGAAGGTATGGATAGAAACGAGATCTTAGCAAAGCTTCATAGTCGAATCCTTCACTTCCTCGAATGCCCTCTCACAATCTATAAAGCTCGATCCGAACGCATGCGATTGCTCATGAGGAATAACATACCCTGCGATATTCATTTGGTTAATCGAGGCTAAAGCACGCTTAGGCAAGTGAGTTGCCTCTAAATTTATTGCATACATGCCTGGTTGTGGTAAAGGAAATTATGCAAGAAAGCGAAGAGCTCGAAAGATTTCGGTTGTGTGTCATAAGTGTGCGAAATGATATGCAATAAAAAGCGATGTTCTTTAGGAATGATGTCTGATAACAGAGAAGATAAGATTCAATCCATTAGGGATGGCTTGAATAAGGAGTCATTGGATGATATCCTTTTGTCTCTTGAAACGCATCCAGTGGATATGTGCAAGGAGCGATTCTCCCCGCTATGGCCATCATTCCGAAAGAGCATGCACGATCTGATCTCGGAATCGACTATAAGCGACCTGTTTGCCGGTTTATAAGAAAATCTGGATGGGAAGCCTATCCTCGACCCATAGAGGCGTTGAAGCCGTTTACGACGTAAAACCGAGGGAAGATGTGAGCCACGATCTCACTACCTGTAAATATCCTTTTACTTTACTGTTGTTTTACCATTTGCATTATTGTCTTTAATAATTTTATATTTGTCATTACTTGCTTTTCCTTTTTATAGTTTCCTTTTTGACTCTCAAGCCATGTGCATTACACGATTAATTGACATAGACATGACACCTCATTCACAATGACCATTCATTGCCGCCAAGATCCTTAAATATGATTCTTTTCGTTTGCACTCACAAATTATTTTTGAGAAGTATCCCAATGGCAGCTACTCCCAATAAACAATTCAAGAACATTTGTGTGCTTTCCGGATTTAACTATGGCAAATATAAAGAGTTCTTTGAGGCACCATTGATCTTGGTCGATGCATGCGAGAAAATTACACTTAGTATACGGCGGAGGTGACCGGGTTATCAAAATTAGTCTCGAAACTGCTTTTGTCGGAGGAAGTCAAGTGTTAGGCATCATACCACAAACCCTAAAACCTTTAGGTCCGCTTGTCTAACGCACCGACCGGAGAAGAGTTAGTTGTCTCGGGTGTGCAAGAAAGAATAACGAAATGCTTAATCATCTTTGATGCTTTTATTTTCTTACCGGAGATCTTGCAACTCTAGAGGCACTTATCACTTTAGCATCTTGGGCCCATCTGCACATTCATCGAAAACCCATCGGTTTATTAAATGTCAATAATTTTTATGATGGCTTTATCGCATTTCTTAACCATGCAATAAAAAACTACTTCATTCCCTCTACGGTGAAAAAACTTTTTATTTGTGCTCACACTGCTAATGAGCTACTTGATCTGTTACAAGCTTATCGACTGAGCGATCCCAGGACGTTGGTGTTGGAGGGTACAAATAACGATGGTAACAATAGCAGCAGTAAGAAGTACAAATTAGATTTAAATCTCCGCCTGTAAATATTTTATTCTGTGTTGCACCACCCAGGTAATATCTTCTAAACTCTACTTCTTTCCTTTAAAACATTGAGGACAATGTTTAGTTAAGTTGGGGGAGGGGATAGTTGACAATTGTGGAATGTTGGTTAAGTTTTTACTAATTTTTGTTGTAGAAACTAATCACAAGCTTGTTGCTAACTGTTTGTGTTGAAGATGGCTGAATATGGAGTGTAGTTACTCTAGAAACGCATCTTCTTAGTAAAAAAAAAAGAGAAAAAAAATAATGAAAAAAAAATTTCTTATTTTTCGTGTGATCTTTCTAACTTTTTGACTTCTCCTTTATAAATATACATTTTCAAATTTTGAGTCGAAGATGGCTGAATATAGAGTGTAGTGCCTCTAGAAACGCATCTTCTTAGTTAAAAAAGAAAAAAATCATTTTTCTATCATTTTAAGTGTAACATTTTCAATTAGTTTTTCTGCATCATTTTCACATTTCTGCATGCATATTTTCCTTTCATGTTTAGAATAGGTTGGGGGGTAGAATGTTGTTTAAACAAAAAAAAAACAAAAACAAAAAAAATGGTGTGATTTTGTTTTTATTTTTGGATGACGTGATGATTTTCGAATTTTAGTATTTGTATTATCTTTGGTCTTGAGTGATGTTACACTATGTTTGCTTCTCTACATGTTGATGTCGGAGATAAATATGAGTTGCTTGAAAGAATTGACATGTCATAATAAATACCAAGTGAGCTTTTGAGCCTATTATTTTTCTTGGAGAGTAACCCTTTTTGCCCATTCTTCATATGGCTTAGCAGTATTATTATTTTAAACATGATCTTTAGATTTCCTTGGAGTCAACCCTTTAAAAAAAAAAAGAAGTTAAAAAAAAAAAATTCGTTGCTACATCTAAAGGTCCATTTAACTAGTAGATATGGAGGAGTATATAGAGCCCTAAAAGATGATGGAAAGGCCGTCTTTGACCCGTTTGAGCCTTTCTAGCCATCCCTTATGTTAAATATCCATAGTTAGCCCTTTTGTGCCTTTTATTAAAAAAAAAAAAACTTTCTTTGTCAACTTATCGTTTTCACCCACTCCAATTTGGAGTATTACCCGATATCTTACAAGTTCCATCACCTATTCATGTTTGAGAAAAATATAAATAATTGTTTTGTTTAGTAAAGTTGTGCAATACCGAAAAAAAAGAAAAAAAAAGAGAGCAAAGAAAAAAAAAGAAAAAAAAATTTTCTAAAAAAAAAAAAAAGAAAAAAAGAGAGAGAGATATAATACAATAATAAATAAGTGAAATGCATTTTTTTAGTTTCCAAAAGATATTATTTTTTTCAAACATATATTTTGTTTTCTCTATTTTCCTTTCTTTATTAGCCATGTCCCTAGCCTACGTTATATCCTAATAAAAGTCCTTCTTGATTTTAGGGAACTATAGTCTGAAGTAGAAGCTAGTTATATGGGCTATAAAGATGTAGTAATGCATAAAAAAAAATAAATTAAAAAAAAAGGAAAAAAAAATACATTGGGTTGACTAATATTCTGTTTGACTTGAGATCGTGTTATTTATAAGCTATGGGCATATTTCCTTCATCTTGGTGAGAGTGTGTGATATTATTTCTTTACTATCTTCACTCCATTTATCATTCATTGAAGTGACAATTTTTATTGGGTTTAATTTCCTTGTGAGAGTGTCACTATTACCGGTGAGATTTTGGGGTTGGACATGTCATTTTTGAAAGTAAATTGTATTTACTTGGTTGATTCATGTGGATGGTTGATGTGGGTGTGATGTTTCTTTTTAGACTGGAGATAATGCTTATACTTTTATTTGATTCTTTATCATTAGTCGATTGAATAAACAAGTTTGTTTAAAAAAAAAAAAATTTGGGTTTGAATTTTATTTTCGCTTTATTTGCTAGGGACTAGCAATAAGTCGTTGGGGTGCGTTGAGTGTTAGAAAGTGTATATTTATAAAGGAGAAATTCATCATTTTACACTTTAAATCTCACTAACATCTCTAATTTTATTTATTTAAGTCATTTGTTATTTAATTATATATGTTTTGTTTTTATTAAGTATTTTGTGTATTTTAGGGGTATCATGGTCATTTCACAATAAACGAGATTTCGGATAGCAAAACGGACGTCACTTTTGAACTCAGGACAGTCGAAAACCTTAAGAGGAGCATAAAGGAAAAATGGCACTTTGTTCACACGTTTTACACTATTCACATGTGCAATGGATACATTTCACGACAATCGCTCGCACACGTTACTGTTCAAACCGTGTGCAAACCGTGTTCAAACCGTGTTACTGTTCAAACCGCGTGGTCAAACCCGTGGTCAAACCGTGTTACTGTTCACTGATGATGTGGGCAATCTGTGCATCCAAACTATTTTTAATCCGATGGCCATGATTCACTCAATGTATCTATAAAAAGGGGGCCTCCCCCCCCTAATTTGACACCCCGGAATCCATTTTTGAGCTTAGTTTTCTATAATTCTCTCTCCATCTTGTATTTTCTACGTATTTTAATAAAATTCCCATTTTACCCCTAGTTCAATAATGAGTAGCTAATTTTCTTTCAAGCTTGGGTTGAAGGTGAAGTCTCAACATGTGTCATGGGCTTTATTTGATAAATTTATTTTCTCTTCCCCTCTAATTTCTGTGGAGGTTTTGACTTTTAAATCGACAAATAATAATAATCTTGTCTAGTTCATGCCGGTTTTACCTAGTATAAGGTTATTATTATTTGGCACGATAAGCCCTTGACACCATATTGATTAGAGCGTGGTTCATGAGGTGTGGATTCCCCCCTCATGATTTAATTGGTATTAATAAGGAATATTTAGCCCATGGTGCATGTTGATACGGATCCAGATACCCAAGCACTCTATCTCAATAGTTTCCAATTTAATTATTTTTGCCAATCCAATTTAAATTCTAGCATCCTTTAAATCAATTTCCCCATAAATCCAACCACCCATTTACTTAATTAATTCTACATATAATTAAAATCCACCTCCTCGTGGGATCGACACTCGTCACCGTTAATCTATTCTACAATAGATTCGTGCGCTTGCGAGTTCAACAAAATTTGCAATAGACACTGGTAGTGAAATAACAATTATGAAATCGTTTCTATCTACACAATGAAAACAAAATGGAACATTAAAAATTATTGGCATTACAGGAAATAAACAACAAGTTAATCAATCTTTATTAAATTATGATATCATCTTAGGAAGTAAAATTATTCGTATAAACCAAATATTCCAATATAATAATATTGATTGTGATATACTTTTAGGTAATGATTTCCTCCAACAGTTTCAATATTACCAACAAACTCCCTATATGATCACTCTGAAAACTCCTTGTAATCATATCCTTCGTATTCCTCGTGAATTTAAACCCTACAGAGTTCAGCCAACCCAGCGTGGTGGTATCATTAGTTATGAAAAACATTATCTAGTACAGAGAGGACAGAGTTATAATATAAAATTAGAAACAATAAAATCACAATTAAAACAGGTTTATAAAGAAAATCCTTTAGCATTATGGAAACCAGAGCATCCTAGAGCAAAAATAGAGTTAACTATAGAAAGAATAATAAGACTTAAACCAATGATGTATACAGAAGAAGATAGAGAAGAATTCAAAATCCAAATAAAGGAACTATTAAATTTAAAATTAATCAGGCATAGTAATAGCCCACATAATAGTCCGGCTTTTATGGTTAGAAAAAGATCAGAACAATTAAGAGGGAAAGCAAGAATGATAATAAATTATAAAGAATTAAATAAATACACAAAATTTGATGGATATTATCTTCCTAATAAAGAAGTATTAATAAACCTTGTAAAAAATAAAACTTATTATTCCAAATTTGATTGTAAATCAGGATTTTGGCAAATAAAGATGGAAGAAAAAAGTATTCCTTATACAGCATTTAGTACTCCACAAGGACATTATGAATGGTTAGTAATGCCATTTGGATTAAAAAATGCACCACAAATTTTCCAGAGTAGAATGGATAAAATATTTAAAGAATATAAATATATAATAGTATATGTAGATGACATATTAATAGCTTCAGAATCAATAGAAGAACATAGAAAACATTTAAAAATATTTGTTAATGTCTGTATCAAAGAAGGGATAGTATTATCCGAAAGAAAAGCAGTTATAGAACATAAGAAAATAGAATTTTTAGGAATGATTCTTGATAAAAATGGTATAAGACTACAAAACCATATAGGGAAAAAGATTATAGAATTTCCTGATAAATTGGATAATAAACAACAAATACAAAAATTTTTAGGCTGTTTAAATTATGCAGAAGGATTTGTAAGAGATTTAGCTAAAAAGAGAAATCTTCTACAAAAGTTACTCAGAAAAAATAATACTAGAGGCTGGAATGAAGAACATACAGAAACAGTAAAAGCTTTTAAAGAAGAATGTAAAAATCTCCCTGTATTAAGACTACCAGAAGAAAATGATAATCTAGTAATACAAACTGACGCTTCTGATTTATATTGGGGAGCAATATTAAAAACTGATTTAAATGAAATTTGTAGATATACAAGTGGAACATTTAATCAAGCAGAAATAAATTATCCAACTCACGAAAAAGAGCTCCTTGCAATATATAAAGGAATAAAGAAATTTTCATTATTTCTACTCCAAAAATAATTTATAGTAGAAACTGATAATAATCAGGTAAATTCTCTCATAAATAGAACATTACCAAATGAACCTCAGTATAGAAGATTACATAGATGGCAAGCGTATTTGTCTTATTATAATTTTAAGATTATTCATATCAAAGGAATTAACAATTTCCTTGCAGATTTTTTGAGCAGGAATATAGAATTCGGAAGATGAATACTGAGACCAATAAAACCCTCTCAGTTATAAATACAGAATTACAGCGGCTCAAAGCTGAAGCATCAGATATGCTTGATGCAATAAACTATATAAAAGAGGCTGCAGAGGCCCATGAGAAGGGAATAAATTTGTTAGAGTCCTACATAAATGACCTAACAAAAGAATTTACAATAAACACCAGTCCAATAAACTTCGGAAGCAGTAGTGGACCACTCCCCAAACAGGAATCCACGTCCGATCCAAAATCAAGTCATATTATATCTATAGAAGCTGAAATGCCAAAAATATCCCAAGAGTCACCAAAAGCTTCTTCTTCAAAAAAAAGTTTATCCAAATAAATACTACACCAGAAGAGGAAGAGAACCTTACACCCTTAAACCCAAAAGAAGAAGAATATAAACAGTTCTCTACCTGGATATACTCTACATGTTCACATAATAATACTATTTTTAAAGCTCCTGGAAAAAATATGTATCCCAGGTTGATAGCAATAAAAGGAGCAGACCCACTCCTTATAGGAAAAATAGCAAAATACGGGTATTTAGACCTAATATATCCTGATATAGAGCTAAGGGAAATAGCATGCTTTGATGAATTATTAGTCAAAAAAATATCCAGATTCGCCCAGAAAAAACCTATATACCTTAAGTTCTATACTATCAGCCCAGAATACCATCAAAATGTAGAATATCAAGCCTTTTATATGATTTCAGTAGGCCATATTTCGAAAAATTTCAAAGTAGAAGTAGGGACAGAATACACAAATGTTCCTCAAATAAACAAGTCATGGATCAGAACCCGTAGAGCCAGGGGAATAAAAGCAATCTGGAGTATAGCTAAAGACCTTTATAAGAAGAATTTTAGAACAATAATCCGTTTTCAAAATTATATTCTTGTAACCTCTGAAGATAATCATACACCTTCAAATATCCTCTTGGAATTTATAAATGAAATGAGTACATTAAGATTTCCAAGCAGCAGCGAGACTTTGCAACAAGCTTATCAACTTATGGATATAAAGACTCCTGAAAAGTAAAAGTTGTGGCAGACAAGAAAGATGCTGGTAGAGGATAAAAATAGACAGCTACAGCTCAAATGGCCGACAGAAATAATGCGCACTCAGAAAAAGAAGCAGCTTCGTGACAAAAGAAGATAAGAAAGCTTTTCCCATGGACCACATAAAGAAATCAGTGGCAGACAAGAGAAAGATAAAGTCTTACAATAATTTTACTTTTGTAAAAATAGTCTTGTAATACTTTTGGAATCTTTTGAAAAGCAATGTAATCACAATAATGTAAAGAATCAATCATCGGAAATAAATAGAAAGAAGAAAGAAGAGAGGCTCCTCAGATATTAGAACGATAATTGAATTCTCTCTGTAACTTACTTTGCAATTACAATTCAAAAAATAAAAAACCTCGCACAAAGAATCTCTCAAAACAAAAAAATGAAGAACTAAACACTCTTTTGCTCGAATCCAAAAACCTAACCACCATCAACTTAGAACAGCAAGGCCAGGGAAAAGAAAGAGAAACCTAAAAATAAATCAACCCTTTTGCAAGAAGATCCAGATCCAAACAGTAAAGCCGTTTTGGTCCGCAGATCCCGTTGAGGCAGGAGGCCGTTGAGGGAAATTGGACAGTTAGGCTGCAGGTCACTGGAGAACAGATCAGAAGGCAAAGGAAAGATTATATCTTTGGGTAATAATTCTCAATCTTTATCTCTTGGGGAAGTTGTTGATAGTTGATTGGTAAAATGGTTTCTGGAGGAAGAGCAAATCACTGAGAATGATAAGAAAGATTAAAATTTTATTTTGATCATGAATAATCAAATTTATTTAGGAGAATCAAAAGAATATGTAATAAATCCAACTACAAGCATAACGTATAATGATTATATGATGATAATAGATTTTAATATAGGATCTTTTAAACAAAGTTCTTATATGTTCAGTAAACAAGAATTAGTAAGAACAGAAGATTTACTAGCTATATATTCATTAAATTTACCACAAGAATTAAAGCAAAAAATAATAAAATTTATAGAAGTTGATAATTTAAAACATAACATAGTCATGTTGACAGTAGAGGAAGGAATTGATATAGAAAAGGCGTATTTAGAACAAACAGTATATACAGAAGGACCCTCATATACTTATAATTCTGATAATGAAGAATTTGATATATAATCTAAATAGAAAGGTATATAGAATGGAAACCAAGACATACGGGCTACTGGTCCAAAGGGAAATTAAATATCTTGACTGAATTGTCAAGGATCCCATTGTCCTGGTCTAACAATTTCACGTACCTTCTATACTTGATAATTTACATAAATATAGATGGATTTTGTAATTATTTTAAGATTAAAAATAAATATAAATAAAATCGATATAATCTTAATTATTTGTATTTTAATTCATATAATCTGTATATTAATTTATTTAAAGTATTATTGAATTCTATAATTATAAAAACGTTAATATTGTTATGATATTTTGTTATTTTGTAGTCTGATTATTAATATATATATTTCATTAATTGTGTAATCCTGTTCTATAAATTTATAATTTTGATATTTTGTTAGTTTTATTTTGTTTATTTTTAGTTTTATTTTGTTTATTTTGTTTATTTTTATATATTCTGTTTATTTTTGTGCCAAAGGCATCAAATGGTATCAGAGCCAAGACGAAAATCAGACTAAAATTAAAATAAATAATTAATTAAAATCAGACGAAACTTTAAATATTATAATATAAATCAAAATAAATGACAGATCCAATACAATCAATAGTAAATAGTTTATATACATTGAGAGTATATAAAAAGGAAGAGATAAAAAACTTAATAGAAGCTATAAGAACAGATAAAAATAATATAAGAAATATAGAGCTTGAATTAACAGAAGAATTAAGGGATAGAAATATGGATACAATAGGAGGAGAAATTTTAATAGAAAAGAAAATGAAATTTATAGACGAATTTATAAAATTCCTAATTTATTGGTATAAAAAAGAGACATTATGAATCAAGCCTTTGATACTATACATCAATTATCAGACTGTGTAGATAATATGTGGTTAGGATGGGAAAATATAGTAACCACATATATAAATCTAATTAATCAAAAAATACATATGTTAGAACAAGAAAGAATTGGTTTAATAAACTTAGGACCAAAAATGTATTCTGAATTTGTAGATTTATATGAATTTGATAATCACTTATTAATGTTTAAAGATATAAAGAAAACCTTAGAGAAAATAAAGAATAGATGTAGAAGAGATGGAAGAAGACAAGTAAACCCACAACAATAATAAACAAATTTAAGTGGATCTGAATGAAATTTACCAAATAGAAAAAGACAAAAAATGTATGGTACGTTTAAATGTAAGATAGGCGGTCCCATTTTAAAATATCTCCGTTGAATGCAGATTGAGATCTTTATATAAGAATGACAGGGGTGGTAATTTTCAACTATTATGAACACAGCACGTGAGAAGGCAGAAACTGCTTTAATTAGTGGTTGATGTACCCAGTAAATTATTTGCTATTTTAATAATTTCAATATTGCTTTCTGTCCATCATCCTGCATCGCCTTACCCATATCCTTGCATGCTTAATGGACAATGAAAAGAAAAATACCGCATTTTTGGGTTTCTAGGATTCTGATAAATAATTAAGAACCTAAATTCATCTTAAATTTGGCAGATGAAGGCAAAAATCGACTCAGCAATGAAATGTACACTACTTATGAATGATAATCTCTAAATCAATCAATGTACAGGTAGGTGCATGATCGAAGCTTGCCTATCAACTTCCGGCCTCAACTATGAGCTGCTATGGCAAAAAATGAGCAATCCTTCTCCGTCCCGAGTGTAAATGTATACTACTTATGAAAATAATCTCTATCAGATGTTTACTTCATCGTTCATCCTTCGGATCCAAATTTGAGGGGCAATATCACTTGCTGAATTTGCAGGTTTCAAGATAATAGTGCAGCTATAAGTAAAAAGAGTAAGGGGTTTGTGTGCGTCTGTCTATATATATTGTACATTTTCAATTGATTAATGGCCGACCAAGATCTTGCGGTGTATCATGCTCCACTTCAGCAAATCTCAAGTAGTCCTCTGGTACCGGGAGATTCAGCTCTGAACACACAAAATGAATGATTCTTCCAGTGGTTGCACCAAAAGACATTTTGTTCAGGGTCACTGCTATAGCGAACCTGTTATTCATGTCGCAGAAACCTGTTGATCCACCCATGCCTGAGTGGCCAAAACCAATATAGGATCCATCCCTTGTGTTATATCTCTTAAACCCGAGTCCAAATTTCCCATTTGGCAAGGCCAAATCCTCATAATCACCCACTCCCAAGAATGCATCATGTATCCTGGGATTATTAAATATCTTTCTGACATTACTGCTCTGCGGCTCATCAGTGTTTGAAATGCTATCAGTTGTGCTAGTGTTACTGCTACTGGTCTCAATATTTATGAGCCTGGCATAAGTGTCACCGCTAGCTGTTCTAATGTGACTACCACCCTCAAGATCTTTAGTGTATTTATGGCCTTGCTCAGAGTTATTTGTTTTGTTCTTCAAAGAAGCATGTAGCTCCTTGTTCTTAGTTCCTTTCTGCTTTTTTGAGGACTCATGAGAAGGAAATTTGGGGATGTGGGGGTAGCTGCCAAGTGGTGGCTTGGACAATCGAGAATGTGGAGGTGGGACTACACCACCATCAGCTAGCGCCGCATAGTAGCGAGCAAGTGCACGGGCTGAACAATGTCCATTAGCAGCAGGTATGATGGCACGGCGAATGTTGAGCATGTTAAATACAGCCGGTGCAATGGCAGCTAATTGAGAAATCTTGCCAGGCTGGAATGAGGAGGGCAGGCGCAGGTCGGAGCGATTGGTAATCCCTGAGATCTTGTTGAGATCATCCGTGTCTATTGTAAGGCTTGCAAGTCGAGATTCCACACCTGGGGGAGCCATTGATGAAAACTATTTCAATTTACATTAACTAATAGTGTGGATCTTTTAAGTTAATTTGGGGCACAATTTGATTACATGCAATCCAATGCTGAAAATCTAAAATCAAAAGGTAGCATTCAATGTTTGCCAATTCATAAACCCTCTCCACCAATGAACTGACTGGAGACTTTTTATTTTATTATTATTATTATTTTTTTCACAGAGAGCGAGTGAATGGAATTAAATGACCAATAATTTGTATAGGGCTAGGCAGTCTCTTTTGGGTTAAATCAGACTTTTGGGTATTGATACTGTTTTGTATAGCTTTGACTGAATAATATGTCTATTATTTGTTAATACAAATACTCATAGTTTTCTCATCAAAGAAAATAAAAAAATCAAAAACCTCCACCATGAAGAAAAACTAATAAATAAAAGATATTGAATAAAGGAAAAGCACTTGTAGCATGTTAATATGATCTTTGTATTTGGTGAAGCAAGAAGTTAGTACCTGGTGGAATTCCGATATAAAGCTCACCATCAATAGAGAGTGGTTGAATTATTCCTTCTTCAAGAATCTCCTGAAATTTCTTCCCAGATGCACGCTGGTTTTTCCAAACACATTATTAGAATGTCTGACAAAATAAAGTTTGAGGGCACAGCAAGTTTTCTTATCACTCCTAAGGCATCAATAAACAGATCAAACTGACCACCATATCTAATACCAATCAGCATATAAGTAACATCACACATCTGTTAAATCCGTCACCACACAGCAAGACATCAGGGACAAGCAAAAAATGGAACTTGAGAGGCCAGCCTGTCTATAATAACATTTTACGAGGACGCATGCTACGGCCACTTTATTTATATATACCTAATTTTTCTCTTCCGAAAATTGGGGGAGCCAAGCTCCACCCCTGCAATATAAGTGAGAAATAATGGCCTAAATATATAATACCTCAATTATTCCACCGCACAGCCAACCAAAAGACAGATAGTGATACAACTGCTCTTGGCCAGGTTCAGTTTCAGGTGCCGACAAGGCAATCTGATTCAAACATTCATCCCAGTCACATATTAGCAAAGGATTCTCTGAACTAAGGTCAACCGACACATTATGCAAACCACTTGTGTGATTAAGCACATGATGAACCTGAAAAGGAAAACCAAATCATATACACAAGAATTAAAGAATGCGTACATCTTATTTTCAGATGATAATGAAAAGAGTTTAGCAGTTGTGGGATAAGATTTATTACCTTTATGAGATCTTTCCCATTAGACCTAAACTCAGGCCAAATGTTTGCAATATTCTCCTCAAGCTTGAGTTTTCTGCAAGACCAAACCTCGAAATTTGTGTAAATGCACAAAGCAATTAAACCATATCCATTTATTTGAAATCCTTGTGGATTGATTTTCTAATTTCGACTGTATTCCAATAGTTCAAGTAGATGAAAACTTTAGTGATTTTTTCTTTTTTAATTTAATGAATGAATTCCTTTACAGATTTACCCATAATTATTCTATGTATTATTGTAAATTTACCCTTAAATTGTACTGCTTGAAAAAATTGTACTGCATTAAAAAAATACGACTCATAGGTCCCTTTATGACAAGTGGAAAATATTAAAAAGTGCAAAAGAGGACTTAAAAGGGGAATTTTGCAGGAGAATTGGCCCCCAAAATATATATATATATATATATAAGGACAAAAACTTCCATTAAGAGCCGAGAATTGTGAGGGGACAGATACTTTCCAGGAAGTATGTAACAGACCCAACTAAAGTTCAAAATTTACAAACCTAAAGTTCTACTACACCCATCTAGAAAAACAACATACCCATTGTCAACAAGCCAATGTAACATTCCTGCTGTGATACCCTTTGTTACGGAAAAAACAGGAAAAAGACTATCTGGCTGAACTGGACGAGGATCATATCTGCCAAGCATGCCAGCAGAGGTGTCAATAATGACCTCGCCATCTTTGTACGCACAAACCTTAAGACAAAATTATAAAATTTCATCAAAATGAAGAAGAATATATGCTACAGGTAAACCTTTTTCATGTCAAATGCACTAAAATGCAGAGACAATTATAATAGTGGGTTTACAAATTTAATCCCTTTTCTTTTATTGCGTGCTCGAAATTTCATAGTTCCAAAATTCAGTAACAAGATTCCATTTTTTGCAAAAATTGTGACTCTTTATGAGTCATTCCAATAATGCATTTTCAATGACTCAGATTACATTTCACATGCAAATTAATAAAAATGTCAGATACAATCTCAACCATTCCAAGGGTATTAGGTCTAATATCAGTTCAAAATTTGTTTAAAAAATGAGGGCTCTTAACCCTAAATTATATGTAAAATTACAATATCATACACTCCATCCAACCCCACCCCCCCAACAAAAAACAAAAAAAAAAAAAAATTAAAAGAGGTAGGGACCTGAATTCCGAGTATTTTGCCATCATTCCCCAGCTCAACCAAGAAATCTCTCAGCTTCGCCTCTATATCAGAATGGACGGGTTTACTGTAGATCCACTCTGCACTTACTGATGGTTCTTTATTAATGCCTCTAAGAAATGAAACCACATTTTAGCCAGAGATGAACCAGAAAAAGGAGCCATTAACAAGGACACAATCAAGGTCAGTAAGGACTCACACTTGTAGAACATATTCGGCAAATGGTCTCATAATATCCAGATATACTATACGAACATTCATCGTGGAGGAAAGCCCTAAATCAAGGTTGGATATAGGTTGGATATGGTACATAAAGGGACTGTCATTTAAACCAACAAGGAAAAGAATGGAGGACTTATCACATACCTCTTAGAAGATTAAGGACCCGTGAAAATATAACAATATCACCAGGAAATGCATCAACCTGAAAGCAAAGATTATAACTATGCTATGTATGGACAAAATAGTCGATAAACATATCAGAGAAACATACGACAAAAAGAGAACATGTGGCCCTACAGGATTGAAGCGTTTAACTTCCTTTTGGCTGAGCTTCATCTTTTCTTGAATGACCTTCAAGTTTTTTGCTCTTTGCTCAGACAAATTTTTCACAGTTTCCTGAAGAGAAGGAAATCATGAAGATGCAGGACATACTTGAGACAAAAAAACAGCCTGACAGACTGTGCAAACTTACAAAAGCTTCATTTGCTGGTGCTGAAGTGCGGAAGAATAAAGTTGACACCTCCATAGCCTGCTCAGGTATGTCTAACCGCAGCCTAAGTCCCATTTCTGCAAATGCAGACAAAAGAGCTACATGGTCTCCCTATAACACAGAGAAAAGGTATTATTTATAACCAGGAAAAATAAATGGTTTAAACTGATCTTGAAACAGAGAAGAAAGTGGTAAATTGGCACTTGGAATCAACATCATAATAAGCCAACTCAATCTTTACAGGAATGAGATTTACAATCTAAAGAAATTTCATTTAGTTGTTATGCAAAAAGAAAGTTAGATTATTCAAATCCAGATATCTTCCTTTGTTTTAGTTACCCTTTGCTAACAAAACATTAATGTCAATTTGAAATTGTCACTAGAACTATGAACACCTATAACAAGCTAAAGTACATAAAGCAATGACAGTTGACCCAGATACATTTAACTGAAACACTGAAGGCTGTCGGAGAAACTATAACATTTTTGCCATGCAGGAACTCAGATGACTGCTGCATAACAGAGCACTTAACTCTCAGACACTCACACTACCAATACATTTGAGTCATCGAATAATTATTCTAATAATCTACAATATTTGATTTATAGACTCTATCAACTTTTTTCTTTTTCTTTACCATGTTCTTTCAACCAAAACAAAAAGGGGGGAAAAAACGATATCATGAAAATTTAATCCAAACCTCCGCAGATGCCAAGAACATTTTTGCTAGTGCTTGTTTCATAGAGCTTGACAGTTTCTTTGTGAGACCAAAGTCCAGCAAAATGGGACGATGAGGAGGATCCTTGCTAACTAGGAAGTTGCCTGCATTAAAATACCCAATAATGCATTTGACTAAGTAGAGAAAAAGCGATTATCAAGCACGTACCATATGTGTGATCAGAAAAAACCACCCATTGGTGAAATAGTTACAATGACTTCAATTGGCAGACAATTTGCAAAACAACAAGGACAAAAAATAAAAGAAAGAGGAGAGAAACAAGAAGGCAGGTACCAGGATGGGGGTCACCATTAAAAAATCCATCAACATATATTTGGTGGGCATATGCACGTGTAATCTCTTCTACAACCTTTTGCTTGTTAACACCAAAAGCTTCCAGAGATTCACAGTCATTCAAACGTATCCCATCCATAAACTCCAAAATGAGGACAGTTTCACTCGACTGTCAATAAAATATACAAAATGCGGATTACAATATGTGAAATTAGAAAGGCAATGTCTCCACTCTAAGAAAGAAAATAATTATGAAGCAGCAGCTAGATCAAAGCGAAATTAGTAATAGGAATCAAGTAAAACAAATAAAATAAGCATTCCATCTTTTCCAAGTACAGGACTTTGCTAAACCTTAATATAGTGGAAAATATATAATACGCTAGATTCTGGAGAGGACTTATTTTGAAATAGAATATCATTACTATGAGTCCCTGAACATCAGAATGCAGCCTTGCCAGTACAATATAAGAGATGGTACAATATCTTGCCTGAATAACTTCTGGAATCAGAACATCCACTTCATAGGCAGGCTTCTTGTTGCTGTCTTCATGTTTATTTTTGCAGCCAAGATTTGCAGACACGATTCTGGTATTTTCTACGAACAACAAAGACAAGTATCATTAACAAAGAATAAAGCATGCTGATTGCTGAACAGAGGAAATAAATAACAACACGTGTTGAGATGCAAAAATTAAAAGAGGATTTTCAGATGAAAAGATTTGATGAGCAAAGGGTTTTTGCATGTTCACTTAAGAGACCCAATTCCAAAAATGAAATCCAACTCAATTTGAGGATGTCAAATTTCACTTTCATGAACAACATGGATTAGAATGGCCGACCACACAATAGTCACCACCGTTATGTCCACAACTTCCATAGGCCTAACATCAATGCCTCCATTAGGGTGCTGCCACTATGATCACACCAATTCAGAAACAACACTGCTGCTAAACTTGATATTATCGCAGTTGCCACCATCTCCTCTACCACATGAACTGGCACAACCGTTTCCAAAGGCAACAGCAAACAAAAATTAGCAGCAGCACAATACCACAACAATGTAATTTAGTTTCAACTTCATCCATTAAGTGCCCTCGATAAAAAGCAGAACCCAAATGCTATAATTGCTGCAGACACAGCCATTCTACCACTTGATCAAGTCTGCCACTGCCATCACATACTATACTGACACCTTTGCCAACTCTTACGACCATCACTACTGCTCATCCACAAGTGAAACCAATTGCCCATCCAAACCATCCTCAAATGACAACTCAAAATAATCACAGTAAAAAAATGTAAAATAAAAATAGAAACAGATTTTCGTCTCTATTATAAAAACATGAAATAAAAATCTCCAGAAAATACACGTGAGAGCTGATCATACCAGCTTCACTATTGAAGTCAAGTTCTTTTGGAGCTTCTTTGCACCATTCATCTATAATAGGATTAAAGTCATACTGTGGTTCTGCCCATGCGATCCAGTCAACAATTGACTTTGCATTCTTCAAGTCCTGTAAAATTATAGCATTATCAGTAGTCATAAGAAAACTACAGGTCTTACTTCCCATCAAACATCTTCAACCAAAAGCATGTAAAACCTCCAATATGATTGTCTTGATGCCCTGATGTTGAACTTTAACAACCACCTCCCGCCCATCAACCAGGGTTGCACGATGTACTTGTGCAATCTGCATGGTATAACATGAAATTGAATAATAATTACCAATAAGGTACTGATTTTTACCATGCCTTCTGAGGAAAATTAAATCAAAGAGCTCATACTAGTGTAATACTGCCAATTAGAGTTTGAGGATCTTACTGATGCAGTCGCCAAAGGAGTTTCAACAAAATCCCTGAACATATCACCCATGGATTCCCCCAATTCCCTCTCTATGGTCTGAGAAACCTGTACAACAGAACTTACTACTTAGCAAGACAAAGTAATTAGATACTCATAAGATGCAGGAAAAACATGCATGCACCCACACTTGGGAAGGGGGGAGGAAGTGGGGAGAGAAAAGCACAAAAAGATTATCATGCACCCACTTCCATATTTGATGAATAAGGTTCAATCTTCTCCTTAACCAATTATTAGAACCCAATACTAAGATGAATTGAAACACCTCTCTCTCTCTCTTACTCACACACGTACTACTGGTTGACCTCCAAAGTTAATAGCCAGACAAACTATTACCTCCTGTACAGGACGAGGAGGAAGAGAGTCCTGCAACTGCTTCAGAAGAGATATGTACGCTTCAGGAAGTACATCAGCCCGTGTGGATAAGTACTGTCCAAGTTTCACCCACAAGCCTTCCAACTTTATTATCAAATTGAGAATACGCTTAGCATTGCGCTCGTGAGCCCTCTGCCATAGAGCAGGTATCTTAGACTTGTTTATCCATTTCTCTCTTTGCTGTACAGCCTGTAGCAAAAACAGCAATCGAAATGAGATTGCCATTCATTTGAAGTCAAGACAATAAGCAATAATCAAGAAACTTAATACCTTATAGTCAAGGTAAATTAATATAGCCATTGAGAATACACTCATGCGTCTTCGGTAAATGTTTCCCCATCCCATCGGAAGTGGCTATGTGTAGAGATTGAATACAAGAATAACTAGGTAGACCAACCTCTGCTGAAAGAAAAAGCAAACACATGGCAAAATGAGTATCTAGCACTGCAATAGCAAATTAAATAATTCGTTTTACACATTATTCACTTTATTTCATCTCTCAAGGAGCTGGAGTTTCACATCACAGAGACAATAAGTTCATTTTGTTTTTGGGGGAAAAAAAAAAAACCACGATCGCAATTGTCTTCTTAAAGTCAATTCAATAAATTCAATCAAGTATGTTTGTTTGTACACAGTACACACCTGTCTATGTCTTTATTTTATATAGATAGCAAATCAATTGATTGATATATCCCAGAAGCCAATCCAGCTGCAGTTAATTGAATAAATTGGAGGAAAAAAAAATTTACAAAAACAGAGCTCGAGAACTTCCTCGCAGAGTATAATCCATCCGCTCGAAAACTAGAATGATCGAAAAAGGAGGAGGAGAAGAAATGAAAAGACGCAATTAACAATTAATTAAATAAATAATGCATGCACGCTTACTGAATTAAGCAAAACCACTGAAATGAATTATATTATTAAACACAGCATTCAAAATTTTAAATACGTATTATTAACGAGTTAAATTTATAAAATAATTCAATAATAATAATAATAATAATAATAATAGTCTGTTTAAGATGTTATTTTATTATTATTATTATTGTTAATATTAATTAATGGAGACTACTAGCGACGAGATAAACGAAGAACACGTACCAACGAAACGAGACAAGAGAGATGAGAGAGAGGGAAAAGGAGGGAGCAAAGCGCTAACAATTAAAGCTGTTGCAGAGCAGGACGACGATTGAAAATTGATATTATCGCATTTTGGTTTGTTTCATTCAAAGGTCAAAGCTTAGCTCTTCTCGTCTCTTCTCGTCTCTTCTCTGTTTGTATTCGAGTTGTTGTACTTTATTAAAAGCGTCGGTCACCGCACCTGCGCGTTCCCTCACAATTTCTCTTTCTTTTTAATTTTAACTTTAATTTTAATTAAATAAAACACAAAATTGTCAAATAACAGAGGACGCGTGTCATGTTACTAATTCGTCTCTCATTCAAAGAGAAACGAAGAGAAGACCAGATGAGAATCATAGCGAAGAAGATAGATTGTAGCAGCAGCGTGGAATCATCTGAACGAATTTGCTTCTTGTGGTCCCATACCAGCCTCTCCCGTGGTGTTATTTGTTTGTAGAGGTTCTTATAGAATCTTCTAATCTAAGGAGCTTTGTTTTATGCAGAATTTTGTGCATAAATATGTGTGGTATTGAATTTACTAAGACTTCGCTAATTGTTTATTATTACTTGAAAAATATCATTTTTTTGTCCTCTTTAACACCTTCGTATTATATAACTCAAAGTATTTAATTATGATAAAATTTATCAGATTTTATTGTCCTTATATTCACAGAGAAGATAATGATATTGCAAAAACTTTAATAAATATTGTTATGAGTTTTTTTTTTTAATTTGACATAATGAGATTTTCCTCCATTAAAAATTAAAAAATATTGTTTGATGATTACTGTGAACACTCAAGTGCGAATTTTTTTATTGTTTATTATTGTACGGAATATTTATAAGATTTTATTTGTTTTTATTATTAGCAAATGAATTAACTGTATACCTTTTTTTTTTCATCTCTTCTGACCGTGAGGCTCATTTTGAAGGGGGAAAAGGAAAATAGCGTGGAATCGGAGCAAGGGGACTGGCGTGCCTAGGATTGGATGGTGGAAAGCAATCTCAGCCGTTAAGTTGTTTGGAAGGCGTGGCTTGAAGCTAGCCGCCCGCCATCATATTTTCTTTCATGCTAATTCTTCTTCTCTCACGCATTGAAAAGTATGTTGTATTGAGGAGAGAAGAGCTACTCTCTTCATTTTTCCTCTTTTTTTTTTAATTTTTACTTTAGAATTTTTTTCAAATAATAATAAAAAAGGGAAAAAAAAAGAATGAATTTAATTTGATCAGTGGACCGACCATGCTGCTTCGGCAAGGGTTCTTTCCTGCTTGTTTAAGAAATACTACATGATACATCTACAAAAAAGTTGATGTTGTTGTTAGTTTCTAATATGAGAATCAGAAGGAAAGCTCCACTGCATTCATTAGAAAAATAAAAAAAGAGAAAGAGGGGGAAATTAAAGAGAAGAATGTAAACAGAGCTTCGGTTGAGAAGTGGACTTTTTAGTCACTTGTCCTAGAATTCGAATTTGTGGGGCAATGTGCTCCCAAAGCCTAGAAAGGATCCGGAAGTCGGAATCCCGTATTATCAACTTGGTCGGGTCGGGCTATTAGCTTTACCAAACGAAAATTGCCTTGTGCATTTTGTTTTTTCCACATATGATCACATTGATTTTGAAAAATTAACAGCGGTTAATTTATTTTTATCATGCAAATTAAGTCCAGTCCACTATTAGGCTTGAAAATATCGGTGTAAATAAATAACCCATGTCATGCCCAACTCACTTTGTCAAGGTTAATTTTGACTTTGTTTATCTGCAAGGAGGCTAATTATATAATATCATACAACTATATATATATATATTATTAAATCATGTGATTTAATAAAATTAATTTTCAATTTACTATTAAATCATGTGAATTAATAGAGTAATTTTAATTAACTATTAAACAGCATCCACACGAAAAAAGTAAAAGCGTCTGCACATAAAAATAATTATATATATATACACACACAAATATCAAAATAATTATATATACACACACAAACATTTACGTTCCATACCTTAGTTAAGGTCAGGATCTCAGTTTGGACCACTGGATTCAAATCTAATGACTATTGGTTTTTTTATTAAAAAAATCTGCACATGGTAGGACTTAATATGTGTAGATTTTAAGAAGAGAATTTTTTATGTTTCCATAGATAGATCGAATAAGTAAAAATATTAATTTTTCAATTTTTTAAATATATATCAATCAATTAAGAAAATGGTAGGGTTGGCAAAACCCCGGGCAGGACTTTAATTTGGATACCCTAATTTTCTATTTTTTAATATTATATGTGTATATATTTTTTATTTTTTGATAATTTTATAGGTTTTAAATTTATTTCAATAAAATTTGACATGAAAATATAAACTTTAAGTATTTAAAATTAACCATTTAGTCTAAGTGGTTAGAGCTTTTCCCTCACAAATGTGAGGGAAGAGGTTCGAGCCCCCGCAGACGCATTGTAGAGATTTAATTTAAATTTTCTTTCTTTGAACCTCAGAACTTGAGTGAAGACAGTCTTTCTCCCAGAATGGTAGTTTGACGTCCCTCGAATATTTGAGAGGGTTAAAATCTGAGCGGGTCTCAGTACATGTATGATTGTAAATATCATGAGCAATAGTTCTTTTCAAAAAAAAGTATTTAAAACTTTATATATGTATAATAAATGAGTCAAATAAATATAAATATTTAAAATAATAATATATATTTTATAATTTTTTTTAATAAAATCCGAGTTTCAGGTTTATTAAGTGATGCCCAAGTCCGACCTGACTTCATATCTAGGCCGAGTACAACACCCGGATACGGTCTGAGTCCGGACCAGGCGGGTATTTTTACCACCCCTAGAAAATGGGTGTTTAGAATCAGAATGGACATGGTCATGACATGTACGGGAGCATCCAACGAAGAACGAACAAGATGGTTGTTGGAAGAAATTAATTAATTAAAAAGCCCTGCTTTCATATCAGGGGTACGGTGTCTAAGATTTTATTAAATTAGCTGCAAAATGCCGGTGGATGTGGGTTAGGAAAAATGAGATTCATTCGTTGAAAGAAAATCGTGAAAATTGAGGTTTGCTTGCAGCACCAACTTCGCGTGTGATTTTCACTTTTGATAAGATTGAACGAAATTATTTGCTAGCAAAGTCTAGGTCTACCCAGCCAGCTTCTCTCATTAATTTTTTGGCCCGTCATGGTTTTTCCCTTCAATAGACGATTCTCTTTGTTGCCGTACATTATATTCAAACCAAATTAAAAGTAGTAACAATAATGCTATATCCTGTATATTGAAAGAATTTTTGAGGGCTTTCCACTGACTTCCGGCTTGCTCTTTATTGGCGGAAACTTTGCATTAGCTTGCTTATCGATTAATTGTTGTTCAACATTTGAAGATCCTGAAACAAGAGAAGTCATTTGGCAGCGTAGTCACTGGGTTCATTTCAATTAATTCGCCGTTTCCAGGGACAAGATTCCCGGCGTCAAACAAGAGTGGTACCAAGTTAGTTTAAAGCTTAATTTGATTGAGCAGGAATGAATAGTATCGATCAATTGTACATCTGCAAGTAGAAGATATTTTAATCATCTCGCTAATAACTCGCTTGCTGCTTATGAAACTTCCATGGTTGCAATTATCAAATATCTTCCTTATCTTGCTGGGATTAAGTCCTCAAGTCTATCAAAGACAAGCCGTATATATGCAATGCAAATGCTGATGAATGAATTTTTTTTTTTAAATTCTTATTCTTACTAGTTTCTGAAAGTTTGAAAGATTTCATTTATCCCATAACCCCTTCTTCTTTTTTTTTTTTGGGTGAAATTATTAGTCATATTTTTCCTCATATTTTAAAATCCGCCAAAATCCCATTAAAGCTAAATTAATGTTAAACAGTCAGAAACACTCTTTTAACTCCGAAGGCAATTTGATCTTCTCATACATAAAAGACAAGTATGATTGTTTAAAGATTAATGGGCTTTTTAACATAACTTTGAAGCAGAAAAGTTGTCTGTCGATGAAACATTATTACCGTACGTTAAGGGGATTTTATGGATTTGTGAGTATGTATCCAATTATGCCGGATGATCATGATTGAAATGTACGTAAGGTTTCAATGAAGAAACTGCATACTGATGGTGTTCTTACGTTAGATTATTTTGTGAATTTCCTGTATATGTGCACATGCATATACGTGACGAGAAAAAGAGCAAATGTGATAGCAAATTCAAAAGGACCAAATGAGCTAAGCTTATAGATTATGTACTTGATATAATTAAAGAACACGAGTTACTCATGGAATGTGGCGTGCATGTGAAGTGCTAAGACTGCATATTGCATCAGCTTCCGGAGGTTTCAGAAAGGCCATTTCCAAAATTCCTAATTCCCAAAGGATGGAAGGTAATAGAGTAATGTTGAATTTAAATAATAGCATATGTGGATAAGTGATAATTGTCAATTCCATTCTAAAATTTTAAAATACAGGAAAGTATACGAAAATGCATAAATCGTGTAGTTCAAGTACTTTAAGTTTTAAGTTTCTTAGACTCCACAGTTTTTTAAATTTTCCTTATTTTTCCCACACTTTAAAATTCCAGACTAAAAAGTTGCTACACACATATAAAACTAAGTCCATAATACTTTCCGGCTGAATTCTGAAGAGTTTGATACGTCAAGATTTAATTTGAAGCAAAAGAGTTTAATGGTATATATATGTTCCATTTGGACATTTTCTAGAAAACAGTTTGCTGAACTACATACAATTGCTTAGTATTCATAGCTAATTGGGTTAAGAAATTCAAATGGGAGAATGACTTTGTTCAAGAATAAAAGGCTGTGTATCCGGTAAGTCCTGAGACCTTTTTCTATTTTTGATGATGTGGAAAGTTACTTTAAGATTTTAGAAATTTATTATTTTAAGTATTTTAATATTTTTTATATTTAATAATCATGTCAAAATATTTTAATTATACCATTAATAAATCATAAGTCATACGTCGTAAGTCGTATAATCTATAATTATTAAATGAATCGTATTTAAATTAACTTAAATTTAACTTGATATAAAACTGACAAAATCAACACGTATATCACCCAATAACCCATTTTATCAACTTTAAAGACAGGTTTGGAAGCTTTATAACGGCACTCGGCTCAGCTATCTACGCTTCTACGCGCTGTGATTTGTGAGATAAAAAGATTTATTATTATTGTTAATCAAACCTCCCAAAAGCAAGTGACATAAATTAATTAAAGTAGATAA
Source organism: Atalantia buxifolia (assembly GCA_030444775.1). Taxonomy (NCBI): domain Eukaryota; kingdom Viridiplantae; phylum Streptophyta; class Magnoliopsida; order Sapindales; family Rutaceae; genus Atalantia; species Atalantia buxifolia. The sequence goes on along the minus strand of CM059834.1, from coordinate 18,066,630 downwards.
AAAGGTGCGCGCGCCCTAGAAAGCTGGAGGGGACAGATAATCACAAGGGTTTTGCACACTGGGTAATTTGGGCAAAAGTTTAGATTACCCCAGACACTACAACCATTGATTGTGATTGATGAAAAAGATCGATGTGAAGGATTTATATTACCTACCTTAGTCTTAAAAAATTTTACAATTCTGTTGTGTCTTCAATTTTATTCAAAAATTCTAATATTTTACTGATTATATGCCGTTGCAATTCTAATATTTCCCTTTCTATTGTTAATCCTAAAAAATTTATTTTTTATTTTAATAGTTTTATTTTCTTTTTAGAAATAACTAGACTTTTTAAGTAAAGAGTAACTACTCATGGACAAAGTACTTTTGGGCTATGATTGTGTAATGCTCTGCTTGTGCGATGTTAGGCAACTTAAAGCTCTTAGTAGATTAGGTGCTCGATATTACAATTAATTTTTATTCTTTCTGTCAAATTTAATCTTGTTTTTTTGCAATTTAAGACATTTTGATGAATATGCTAATTATTTTTATAAATATTAGAGTGAAATAGGCACACTATTTGACGAGGATTTATTATTAAAATTTGTAGACAAATTACCGGGTAAAATAGGAGACAAATTCGGATGCTAGCGTAAATATCCAGGGAAAACTTTGTACGTAACTTGTTATATCAACAGTGCAAACTGATCTAGTCTCCATTCGGGTTGACTATCAGAATATTCGTTGCTGATTTCCCACCTATATACAGAGTATTTCCTAAAAAAATTTTATGAAAATTTCAGAAGATGCTTTGCCAAGATAATTGTCCGACTGGAGTATGATCAAATAGTTTGTTCAAAGACTGTTTTGGTGTAAGACTTTTTTGGATTTTTTGGATATTTTGAATTTTCTGTTGGTCTAATATCAAAATTTGATATCGTAATTGGTTTATTGAAACAATAACATGTAATACGCAGTAAACTAACAAAAGCAATATTAAAATCACCTAAATTGTGAATAATCACTACAAGAAAACTGGCAATAGATGACTGTAATAATCTATCATAAAGGTGGGTGGATGACAGTGAAATTATCTATCGTCTATGTCCCTGTCACTCTTTTATGACAGAAAAAAAGTATGTCATTATTTTATGATCCCGTTTAAATGTCATATGTCAGTCATGGAAAAAAAATAAATTATTTAAATTTTTTGCGGGAAATGTGAAATTTTTTATTTATTTTGATTTTTTTGGCGGGAAAATTAATTTTCGCGCGTGAATTACTGTCTGGACAATTTTGGCGGGTAAAATATTACGTTTGTGACAGAATTTGTGATTGATATTTTATGTCATTAAATTTTTTTTATGACCAATTTTTCTGTCACATTCTAAATTTATGCTCAACATAATTATAAATTATTTTATTTACATTTATGCATTCTTATATATGAAATTCAGCATGAATTCATATGAACCAAAATCATTTAAATTTATGCATTCCTATATATGAAGTTTAGGCATAAATGAATATGAACCAAAAATGAAATTATACATCATATTAAGTCGAAAGCAAATTATATTAATAATGTCATCCAAAAAGGGTTTTATCCAACAATATCAATTCACCGCAACTAAGAACAAATGTGTCAAGTTTTACAAGCTAAGAAGGCATCAAGAACGCATGTCCAGTACATGAATTGCCATTTTCCACAAATACCCAGCCAAACTCTCAAATCCAAAGAACTTCAATTCTCACAACTCATGCATGTGCAACATCTAATGAATATAGCTAGCATTATTGTTATAAAGAATTAATTAACTACTACAATAAAACCATTAGGTTTTAGATACAACAGAATCATTACAAATTTAAACTTATTTGCATGTGCAGCACCAATGATAATACCAACAAATCATTATAAAGACGCTGGAATTAAACTAAAACTACAAGTTTAAGATACAACTTAATTCCTTGATGAAATAAAACGTGGAACAACTTTGTTATTCTCTATAGGTTTCAGAGCATGAAAACAACTTTGCCTGCAGGTGTTTGTTGTTCAAATAAAAGATTAAGCCTACTTCAAGAAACCCAGGTAGCTAGCTAGGTTGCTGTTATTGCCAAAGAAACCCAGGTAGCTAGCTAGGTTGCTGTTATTGCCACTTTGTCTAGAGTTTTTAACCAATTATAATATATAAGAATAAAAATGTTTGTGCACATAGTTTTAAATTCATACTAACCATTTTTTGCTGCGTTAATGATTTCAGAGCAGTGATTAGCCCACTCCAAACGAACTTCATCAATCTCAGCCTGAGTGCATGCGGCCTTCCCATGAAACTAAAAACCATAAAATTAATTGGTATCAAATTTCCACAACAATGCAATGCACATGGTATAAACAAATCCTATGATTTTATTCATCACTGACTCACTTCATTCATCAGCAAACTAAGGTCTGCTATAATGTCCTTCATAAACCTCAAGACATAATAACCACATTCCACGCTTCCTATTCTTTGAGGGGTCTATTCACAGTTATAAACCAAAAAAATAATTATAAATATATTCTATTTTAGGCTTAAAGTGGTAGATACACAAAATTTTAGTTAAGATAATTAGTTTACCTTCACAAATCTCATCTTAGAGTCATAATTCCATCTTTCTTTACAATCCTCAGCTAAAATTAAGGTCATAGCACTGTATGAATAAAGTACATTGGTTAAAGTATTGAAAATATATTAAGGAAAGCAAGAATATTAGGATTATGAGATGGAAAGGAATACATACGATTTAATCAGCTGTTCTAAATCAGGATCAGGAGAATCGTACCCCTTAGGATCTAAATAAAACACTTCTTTTTTTGCCACATCAATCACAACCAAAACCTAATGGAAGCTAAAATAGAAAAAGGCAAAGAAAACAAAGCAACAGTTATGAAGGACAGGATAAAATGAATAAATAATTATTAGAACACTTGATTACAGTTTGAAATTTCCAGGACACTGGATTGTATGGCATGAACAAGAATTGTCCTTTGCGGGCTTTTCTCAAGCGCTTGCACACACCTTCTCGCTTTCTACTGGGACGGAAATGTCGAATTTCTCCAGGATGGGGTGACACAAATCCTGGACATATGAATCCAAATGGTCTTACTTCTTTTTTATTTGGGATAATCGAGTCATATAGCAACCTGAAATAAAATGAAGTGGAAAAAACCAAAACTTGTCATTAGACAAGTATTGCAACATCATATAAATTAATTAAAGTGGAAAAAAAAATTTCTTACGCAATATATACTTCAATAGCATTAACTCCTATTGCTTGCATCGTCAACATCGCATCACACTCCATTTTCCCAACATGGGCTACAATGCCTTATAGCTGAAATACATCATCATAAATCCAATATGGAATCCAGCCGGATGGAGGTAAGTACATGTCACATAATCTGCCAAAGAGTTGCAGCATTGGATGACTGTTTTTGTGCATTGCCGCTGCGTGCCTAGTGTTTCTCGGCACATACTGCACTGCACCTTTCTTCCTTTTGTTTCTGTTCAGCTTTGCAGCTCTTGTTCTTGGGCTATCAGGTGGAACTTGCCATAGACCATCAGCTAATTGCACATTCTCTTGAAATAATGACTTTCTAGAACTACCAAGCTTTGCTTTTTCTCCGTCATTTGCATCACCCATTGGCAAGTTGGTGTTGAGTCTTGGACTTTTTCTTGGCATGACAGTAATGTTTCTTGTTGTCCTTCTTTTCTTATTTTGTGTACTCTCATCCTTTTCATCGGCTTCCTCTTGCTTTTCTACCTTTTTTCCAGGTGAGGATTTCCTCTCCCCACCGAGTTATCTAAGTTAAGAGGCTCCTGAAAATTACAAAGGAAAAAATCTATACTTAATAAACCTACTATCAATCCTAATACTCTTAAGGCTGGAGAAAAAAAAGTAACTAACCTTCTGTTCAACTACATCCACCTTGTCATTGTCATTTTCCTCCAAACAATCAGCAACACCATGGCTAGGAACGGGTGGAAAGGTGCAACTTCCCATATCTGAGTGTCGAGGTGTCCTTTTTAATTGTTTACTGATTTCCTCCAGCTGGCTTTCAATTGCTTGCTTCCAAGCATGCGGAGTCGATCTCTGCCTCGCAAAGATGCTTATTATGCACATGAACTGTGTGAAAGTACTTGGTAGGTGTTACAAATTTACCAAGACCTTGCATATGGCCAGCTCGAGGAAGCTTTCCCAATGATTGTGCAAGAATGTCGTTTCTTCCATCTGACTTCAAAGACCCTTTCTCAGCCTCCTTTTTGAGCTTTTCCTATCATCATCAGAAATAAATTAGAAATAGCATACAATTGTAATATAATAAGGGTAAACTAATTAAAGAACATTTAACTTTATTGAAGGTCCTCACCATTTTCATTACAATCTTCTCAGTTTCAGGGTCATAACCCCCATTTTTCATTCTCCGGGCTCTCTTCCAAAGTTCACTCCTGTCCACTAAGTCTTCTGAAAGACCAGTTTCTGAGCACTAGTAGATAAACAAATCATATTATTTAAGTCCACACAATAATTAATAATTTTAACAAATTAACGTAATAAAAACTAAGAGCCATATACTTACCATATCTTGCATCAATCCAACATATCATCTTCGACTGAGTCGATGATTCAACTTGTTAGAGGCTCTTTTCTCCTTATTAGCACAGCTGACTTTCTGAATAATTTCATATGAATCCAAAGGTGTTTATTTGTATATGTCTAACAAATGTTAACAAGTAAGAAAACCTAAGTCAAACATATAGTGTAAGTCGAAGATACTAACTTGAAAGGCATCTGATAAACGCTGATCGACAAACTTTATCCAAACAGGTTTCTTGATTTGGGGATAATCAATTGGAGGTCTGTATAGTCTCTTCCGATCTCGTGCGACTGGCAAAAATGTACTTTCTTGCCAACATGTACTTGAAGTTACGAAATGCATGCCCAATTGATTGCAGCAACTACTTCTTACTGTTAGGATGAACGATGAAGCAGTCCTAATACCATAATATGATGTTACAATAATTAACAAGACTAAAACAATTGATTGAAGATCAATGGGTTAAATAATTTGGAAATTTACCTGAATGGATTCCCATAAACGCTCTTTCGTCTCCGCTGGAACTTTACGCCAATCAGAAAATAAAATCGAAACTGAAGTACGAGCTAAGACTCCAATATAGGAAGCTAGCTCAGTGGCTTCATCACCAGCAGGAACGCCCAGTACATTATATTGTACAACAATCTTCCCTTTCCTCGTTTTTAGCTTTTTATTCTGCCTAACACCCATATTCACACCCCTGGTCGCATTACTACTCTCTGGAGCATCCATATCAAAGACTCTGCAACAACGTCTGCAGTACCTACCATGTCCTCTTCATCTTCTTCAAAGTCAGAGCCCATAGCATTTTCAGGAACATCATGATTGGTGTCATCATAAAAAAGATCATCGTAATCATCATCCATACAATTATTGCTAGCATCAAGCACATTATTCTTAGAAATACCCTTTCCTTTATCCATTTAAGTTCACCTGAAAAACAAAAATAACAATTAGCCTTAATAAACAAAAAATAACAGCTTAAAAATATTATAAATAACATAAAAGATTAAAGCCACAACACCCTGGAACATGTTAGCGAAACTAACACATCCAAAAGCTACAATTTGTACAATCATAAATTTTAAAGCTTAGTTACAATGAAATAATAAACAATAATTAGTCTTTCATGCATAGATACTTACTGTCAACTCTGTAAAAGGGTATATCAGCCGTTAATCCAAATTCCCTCATTAGAATTTCGTGCATAGATTACATTTTCACCATCGGCAGATTCTAATAACTCATTAGTTGGTAATTCAGTGGTGAACGGAGGGTGTTCATTTGTATTTTGCACGTCATGTTCATTTGTAAGGCTGGGATCGCCTCTAGTAGGCATATGACACACTACTGACCACCTTTTTTCAATCTGGTCAGGTACATAAAAAACTTGTTTGGCTTGAGAAGCCAATATAAATGGATCTGATTTATACCCTAACCGATTTAGGTCCACTAAGATGAATCCATGTTCATCCTTCTTCACACCACCACTATTTCGAACCCAATCACACTTTAGCAGAGGAAATTTTAACAAATGGTAATCAACAACCCATATTTCATCTATAACTCCATAAAATGTCATGTCACATGTTATAGGATTTTTATCTTTTGCACTAGCAACATGCATAGCTTCTGCAACTAGAGTCACTCCACTGTTTTGAGTAACACGAGTAGAGTCTCGATCTCGTGTTACAAAGTGGAAACCATTAATGTCGTATCCTGAGTGTTTAACCACAAAAGGAAGTGGCCCTTGTGATATCTAGCGCAGAGTATCTGATATAACAACACCATTTTCTATCTCTGTATACACCTACCAAGCAAGAAACATCTGTAAAACTTACTATTTGTTTAATAAGAAGAAGTGGATAGGTTATGACTAGTGAAATGTAATAGAAAAGTGAGAATGCACCTTATCTGACAGCCAATCAGCAAAAGTGCGATTATGTTCATCTTGCAACCATTTGTCATTTTGACGTGGATAACTAGTTCTAAGCCATTGCATGTGCTCACTAAAGCATAAAAATTACAGATTATTATATTAAAAAAATCTAATTCAATTGAATAAATATTAAAATTTATTAGTTAGGTGGATGAATATTTTACCTAATGTATGGTTCAACTTCTTGTGTGTTGTGTAATACATACAAATGTGCTTGATCTAGCAAATTTGGATTAACTTGCACTCGTTTTCCACCAGATAAGGACTTCTCAATTGACAAGTTTTGCATATGTCCACGTGGCAGCCCAACAGTACACATATTTGACATATATTCTGCACAAAATTCTAATGCTTCTTCTGCAACATAACTCTCCGCTATGCAGCCCTCAGGACGGTTACGATTCCGAACATAACTTTTAAGAATTTTCATGTATCTCTCAAATGGATACATCCACCGAAGATAGACTGGGCCACATAGTCTAACTTCGTTCACCAAATGTACAGTAAGATGAACCATAATATCAAAAAAAGACGGGGGGAAACATTTTTCTAGTAAGCACAAAGTCACAATAAGGTCCATCTGTAATTTATCCAATATTGTTACATCAACTACAGTTGTGCACAAGGAATTAAAGAAGAAACACAACATGATGATAGCATCTTTAACATGCTTTGGTAAGATACACCTAAGAGCGACGGGTAGAAGTTGTTGCATGAGAACATGACAATCATGGGACTTAAGGCCTTGAAGTTTAAAGTCCTTCATTGACACAAGATTTTTGATGTTTGAAGAATACCCATCTGGAACCTTGATACTTTTCAGAGCTTCGCAGAATCTGATTTTTTCCTCTCTAGTTAAAGTATAACAAGCTGGAGGTAGAAATGTTCGCTTATCATTTTTAACGTCTGGTGCTAATTCAGCCTTAATTTTCAATGCCACAAGATCCATCCTTGACTTAAGGCCATCTTTGGTCTTCCCTGGAATGTTCAACAGTGTTCCATATATGCTCTCACAAACATTTTTTTCTATGTGCATTACATCTAATTGATTACGCACCAACAAGTACTTCCAATAATCTAAATTATAGAATATTGATTTCTTCTTCCACCACACACCTTCACTGTTGTCAAAACTTTTGCGTTTTTTACTTTTACTCTTCCCCCATTGATTTGTAATAGACTCAACCAGTTGAAAAATCTCCTCACCATTCAATGGTTTTGGAGGTGGATCTCTCTATTTTATTATTAAAGGATTTCTTTTGGTTTCGGAATTCATGGTTACTAGAAAGCCAACGACGATGACCTATATATGCATTTTTCCCACTATGTTTTAGTCTGCATTTAGGTGTGTCTATGCCACAATATGGACATGCATTATATCCTTTAACAGTACAACCCGCTAAATTCCCGTATGCTGGAAAGTCATTTATGGTCCATAGCAAAACAGCCCTTAGGTTAAAGAATTCCTTTCTACTAGCATCATAAGCCTCCACCCCATAATCCCATAAAGTTTGCAAGTCTTCAATCAACGGAGCCAAGTATACATCAATGTCATTGCCCGGTTGTTGAGGACCAGAAATCAATAAGGACAACATCATAAACTTTCGTTTCATACACAGCCATGGCGGAAGATTATATGTTATAAGAATAACCGGCCAACAACTGTATGTGCTACTAAGAGATCTATGTGGGTTGATTCCATCAGCCGATAACGCAAGACGGAGATTTCTAGGATCGGATGCAAAGGTAGGCCATTTATTATCTATTAACTTCCATGATGGTGAGTCAGCAGGATGTCGGAGCTTACCATCAACTACCCTCTTAGTTGCATGCCAAGTTAAATCCTTGGCAGTTTGCGATGAATGAAACATACGCTTAAATCTAGGAATGGGAGGAAAGTACCATAAAACCTTTGCTGGAATACCTATCCTATACTTGTCAACACTACCATCCTTTCTTTTCCATCTAGACAGCCCACAAGTAGGGCATTCAGAAAGCCCTTCATACTCTTTTCTGTAGAGTATGCAATCATTTGGGTAAGCATGTATCTTCACATATTCTAAGCCTAAAGCAGACATTGTTTTTTTGGCTTCATACATAGACGCTGGAATTTCATTTTTTTCAGGCAATAATTCTTTTAAAAAACTCAACAAAGTCTTTGTAAAACTGGCGCTGGACCACCACAAATTTACCCTTTATATTGAACAACTTCACCAAAGTGCCTAACTTGGTGAATTTTGTACAACCTGGATACACATGTTTCTCAGCCTCTTCTAATAGTTTTCTAAATGACTTAGGATCTCCCTCACAATCATTATAAGCATCATTGACCATATCCGTCGTATTATCATAATTGAAGTCCATTGAGTGAAATGAAATATCTATATTAGAAGATGGTATCGCACGACCATCTTCCCCATGCCACTTCCAAATTTTATAAGACTTTACAAAACCGTGCCAATAAAGATGTTCGGTTACAATCGTGGGTGTGCGAAATACCAAATTCCTACATTTATAACACGGACATCTAATGACGCTAGCATCTTCTACATTTTTAATAGCAAAATTCACAAATTCGACAACCCCCTTTTCATACTCAGGAGACATTCTACTACAATCAATCCAAGACTTATCCATTTTAGTTTCAACGAGTTGTGATCCTGGCACATAAAAGAGGGCAAACATGAAACAACAATATTGGCCTTTCAAATTACTTATTTCATAAAAAAATAAAAAAATAACATTGACTTACACACATGTACAACGAAAAATAAGAAAAGATCAAAACATGCTAGCCTCACATATTAACGAATATTTGCATATTAAAAAAGCAAGCAACAATACAATAAAAAAAACAATTGGTACATCCATACAAGTGAAACTCAAATATCCAAAACAATAGACAAAAATAATCAATAAAGAAAGTTCGGTTAATTTATTAAGCATGTCAAAATGTATTTAATTTACTCAGTTTATTGCCTGTAAATGCATATTAAAGAATTAAAATACCTTGGTTTTGATCGCGTGGATTGTGAAAAGCTTAAAGGGCCCTCCAACTTAGTTATAAAGCGTGATTTGAAAGAAACAGTAGCAAATATATCCAAGACTGAAATAAAAAATCCAAAAAATAATATTAATAATTGATAATGACACATTGCATTGACTTAAATAATTTATATAAACGTATTTGAGACCATGTGTGACAAATTTGATTGTCCCACATGCATATGCTATTATTACTTTATTATAACACAAGGGAAAACATAGTTGCCCCACATCAAATTCATGATAAAGCAATAAAATTTTCCCAAACAAGAACTATATTGTACAGAACAAAGCATTTTATAAACATGTAGAGTTTATAAAGCTCCACCTTTAGCAATAACTTGATTAATTATTTTATCATTTTCCTTTAAAAGAGCAGCTGCATAACTTTTTTTGTTCTGCTCTCTACGAAGTGTATCCCTTTACTTTGTTACAGCATATACCCGCAATCATTCCAACCGAAAGGCAACTAGAAATTAATAGTTGCAATGACTTAGACTAGAAAATGAGTTAAGAAGAAAACAATATATTATCCCTGTAAAGGCTATCTATTGGAAAAAAAAATCACATTCTTTTAGATAGATTTAAATGTATTGACATTATCTATGTTAACTAACATTATCTACTAAACTTAATCACCATTTTTCAGCTCATTTTAAACATATCATAAACTAAGTTGGAAATTGCACATTAGCTAATGCAGTAGTCAAATCTTTGACATATTAAAGACAAAATCATGGGATGAAAACAAAAAGATATGCATGACATGCTATCAGATGGACATATGAACATGATTCTTCTTCCAATAGCTGGTTAGGCTATTAGTTTAAAATTGTAATTGAAAACAATGAAGAGAGCTTAATCCAACAACTCCCAATTTAGGACTCACATCTGAAAACTGTTTCTCAATTTTAAGTCACATTCCTAACCTATCACAGAGTGGAACCGTTGTAAAGACAAGCATGGACACACACCAAAAAAAAAAAAAAGGTCCAGAACAAAAAGCGTACCCTTCTTTCTAGAGTTACAACGCAACCCTTTGACAGTATTCCTCCTGTAAAGTTTCAAGTTCTATATCATTGTTTTTTCTCTAATCCAAAATTTCAAGCTATTAAATCACAAATAAAAAAACCTTCACTCTCTCTATCTCTATCATCTAATACAGCTTTTTAACCAAACCCATCATTTCATTTAGTTAGTTAGTTAGTCACTTGCTCACAAACTCTCCAAAATACAAAATTTCTCTAAAACACTTAAGGCTTTAAACAAAATTAGATGAAGAAGAAAAACAAAACTTGTAATTGAAGGTTTAGGGCTGCAATCCTCTAGTTCGCATGACAAAGTCAAGGACTGGATGGTTCTGGTTGTGTCGCGCCATCGCAATTTGTGGTCGTGGTGGCTGGCTCGAATTTCGTCGTGGATCCGTGATTTGGGTGTTGCTTTGTTGTTTGCTTGATGGTGGTAGTTGCTGATTGTGTATGGAAAACTATATATAGGGAATGGATTTGGCTAGGTTTTGAGTGCTGATTGTGAGAGTGAGAGTGATGATAATTGTACCTAGGGTTTGAGTGTCATTTGTGAGAGTGAGAGTGATAATGACTATGGTGAGTGTAGGCTAATTGATTGAGAGTGTCACTATGATCGTGGCTAAGGTTACAGTGCTGATTATGGAGTTAGAGTGACAATGAACATGCCTCGGGTTTGAGTGGCCTTTGCGAGAGTGAGAATGAAGATGGCGATAGTGAGTTGTGTAGAGTTTAGGACTTAAGAAATTTTTTTTGCTTTGTTTAGATTTCGGCTAAACGCATCGTTTTGTACTATATATTTTTTTTATTTCAAAAATCATTTCACATGCTAAACGCTGCGTTTTAGATTTTGAAAAATTAAAATAATACTTTTAATTTTGGTCAAACACGGTCAATATCTAATTTCTATCATAATATTTGTGATTGAGTTAATTTATATCATACGCATATCATAAATTCTTGATAGATCAATATTATATCACAAGTACATCATTAATCGTTTGATAAACTGAAATTCTGTCACGACTCCATCATACTTACATGATAAAATGATTTCTATCATAAAGTCGCAGTCATCTATTGCCAGTTTTCTTATAGTGAATGATGAAATTAACTTCTTTAAAATTAATAAATTATATGAGTGTGTAAATAAATGGGCTATTTGCAACTTACAGTTAGCTTTTTCTAACACAAGCCTCGCGCCCTTCTGCAATTCAATCGACAAATTAAACTTATTGATGGAGCTCATTTTCCTGTACTCCTTTATTCTTTTAATTACTCTCTATTATCCCTTTCATGCTTTGAAACCCAAACCCATCATTGAAAACTCCTATAATAATGCTACTGAACCTGATCAAAATAATTCAAGTAGTCCCAGTCCCACCGGCGGGGCAAGGGGTTGCCTTTTATTGGCGAAACACTAGACTAGAGTATGAATCAATGTCCAAACAAGGCCAGCGTATCGAAAAATTCATTTCGGATAGGATGAAAAAAAAAATACTCTTGTAAACTTTTCAAGACACGTATCTTGGAGAAAACATGGTGTTTCTATGCAACGCAAAGGGAAACAGGTTTTAATTTTCCAATGACAACAAGCTTCACAGGCCTTGGCTGCCAGGACTTGTTCTCAAGTTCTTTACAAATTCTGATAAAAGGATGAGTTTGCCCGAGGAATTTATGACAGCCCGCAATGCTACTATCATATTCACTGAACCAACGGCTCTCAAGAGTTATGTGGTAACTCTTGATGCCGCAGAAAAAGCTCACTTAAGGACACATTGGGACGGCAAAGAACAAGTTAAGGTTCATCCTCTAGCTAGGGAATTTACTTTTGCATTTGCTTGTCAAATGATGTTAAATGTCCATGATCCTGATACTATCGATGTGCTTGAGAAATTGTAGCTGACAGCGTAATGACGGAGTTCTTTGTAGTGCCAATAAACATTCCTCGGACCAAAAGCCATCGTGCAATAGAAGCAATAACGCAACTTCGTCAGAAGTTGAGGCCACAGCAAACCAGAGAAAGAAGGACGTCTTGGAGATGAGGAAATCGGAAGCTAAAGACATTTTTTTTTATTAATCAAAAGTACCATAAGTTGGGGAAGGTCAGGCGGGACTCCCTTACCTATAGATTAAATAAAATAAAAGAGAATATGTTTCGAGAGTGAGATATACCAAAAACTTCTAAGCTAAAGAACAAAGAAACAAAATGAGAAATAGCAAAACAATAAAAGAACAAAGAATAAATAGAGAGAACATAAACTAAAGAGATAAGCTAAGGCAAAGCCTAATACAAAAAACCATAAGTAGATGAGCTAACACCCGGAGCGTCGCTTATGATACATCCTACCAGTCACTGATGTGAAGCTAGAGACATATTGTCACTGCTTGTGTTGGAGAAAAAAAGAGCACTGGTGACGACAATTCTAAAGCTGATATTGTCAAGAAGTTGCTAGCGTTATTACTTGGTGCCTATGACAATCCAAGCACCACCATGGTTGCAATTATCGAATACCTCCCTAAAGGTTCCAGAATTTGGCGGCTCCATTCTTAACACTTCGCATATCAAATTCCATGAAAACTTCATCTCTTTTGTGTCCTCAGAAGTAGGGATGGCAAAAAGCGGGTTTGGATCAGGCTTTTTCAAGTCAACTCCTCTTTTGCTCCTTTCGAATTTGCTATTTCCATTTGCTCTTAATTAATTTCCCCCAAAAAAAAATCAATTTTAGATAAAATAATGTACAATCAATGCCAACTAAAAAGAGTACTTTGTATAATTAATTAGGAAAATCAAAAGGTACTCTGATGTGTATTTAATTTTGTCATAGGTTATATACTTATACCATCCGCAAGCCTGTAGCCGACTTGTTCATATACATGAGGTAACGGGGGTAACAATACAAAAAAAATACAGATTATAAAATACTAACAGATAAAAAAATATAATTTTTAATGTATTAAAATTTATATTTTTTTATATTTTAGTGACATCATCACTTTGTTAAAATGAAGATATTCTCACCGGAGAAGGTATATATATATCACAAAAAAATTGTAAGTAGTTTAGTTGTTTGAGGTACTAATCGTTTGCTTTTTCCCCCTTCAAATTTCATGCTTGATAAATATATATAGTTATATTGGGCAGTACATGGCTCGTATAAAAACCAAGAATATTTGAAAAAGCCATAGAAGATTTAGCCGTCTAGATTTGAAGGGAAGGAACTGGTTCCTTTTTCATATGTTCCATTTGGAGGAGGTCCTAGCACTTGTCCTGGAAGAGAATATGCTCAATTACAATTACTTTTCTTTCTTCGTAACGTTGTCAAAAGGCACAGGTGGGAGAAATTGTTCTCTAATGAGAAGAATGATGTATAAGGCATCCAAATTTAAAACCCCAAAATGGACTTTCCATTCGCCTTCCCCCAAAATAAATTAATTAAGCAAGCACTGATGAATATATATGTTTGTGTGCATGCGTGCGTGTGTCTGCACGCATGCGCGTGTGTCATACCCCATATTTTTATCAACCTGAGCCTAAGGACCAACATCAAATAACATATCCTAATCTAAATCGAATAAAATAATATAAATCTAATATTCATCAATTTCGAATCCTATCAATCTCAAATCCTATAAAATAAGAGATAAGATTTCCTAACTTAATTATACTTTTGATTATTTCTCTTATATAAAGAGGTCGCCACTCAAAAGTACATATATCAAAAGTCGTCGAAGCCTTTTCTCTTACTCTCTTCTCTCTCTCTTATTATTTATTTATTATCGTGCTATTCCTGATCTTTGAATTAAGCATTGGAGAGTCTATGCTGGTAACACTCTATCGACCCCTAATATTGATGGATTATTGTTTTGCAGGATTCTGACAATCAGCGCTTTATTCTGAGGACATCAAACTCTCTCATAATCTGTTCAAGTAAATGAACTCTTTCTCAACTCTTATTGCTGAGCCAAATTTTGGTATCAACAATACGTGTATTTTGTGTTTTTTTTTTCCTTTTTTCCTTTTATTTTTCATGCTTGTTATATATGTCTCCAGATCGGGCATGGTTGCTTTATTAGCCTGCGGTTGTTTGTTCTTCTTGTTGCTCATGTAAATCTCTCTAAATTTAACAATTTTATTTTCCAATTGAATAAAGATAGATTTGAACTTTTATAATATATGTGTGAGGACATATATGGAATTGAAGTAGTCATTTTATGTTTAGAGGTAAAATAATCATTTTATGATTTTGTTAAGGGTGGGGCTATTTGAACCCACCAAACTACTCACTAAACCCACTTTTGAGAATAGTTTTTTATGACTAAAATACCCTTAAATTAAATTAAATTAATAGATATTAAAATATAGTAAAAAAAAGAATTTTACTCTTTAAACCCATTTTTACACTCAAAATAATTTTGTTAAACCCTAATCATATTTTCATTAAACCCTAATCGACTAGAGACATGAATTACGAATGTCAATCTTTTACTTTCAATTATCTTCCTACGGTTTGCTGCACATTCAAATGGAGCTCATAATCGATCATTGAGTCATGTGCTCTGATTATAATATTGATCCTTGAATTTACTAAAAACTTTAATTATCATTAATCAAAAGCATATTTGATTTTAATTAATGGGTTAAATTTATTTTCTTTTCAATTTGGCCAATTAGTGGAGCTGAATCAAGCTAAGCCGCATCACCATTCACCAATGGTAGCTCAGCCTAGCCGCTAACAATAGGCATGGCTGATTCTCAATTATCTGATTATCATCACAAGCTCAAGTGACACCTAGGCTAACAAATTCATTTTGATTACATTACCATCTCCATCGCTGTTAAAAATAAATAAATAAATAAATTCAATGAAGATTTATAAATGAATTTAATGGGTTTAGTGAGTAAAAATAGTATTATTATAAAAATTAGGTTTAGTAAAGGTATTTTAAGTATTTAACTGGATTTATGGTGTAAAATTTAAAATCTCAAAATTTGAGAGGGGTTTATTTAGTAAATAGGTGTAATAAGTAGTTTGGTAGGCTCAAATAACCCTACCGTTTTGTTAAATCTATTTAATATTTATGGTGTTAAGGGAAAAGTGGGATAAATATATACTCTGTAAACTTTAGGTGGATAGCTTCAAAAAAAGAAGAAAATTTTTTTCTTGTATATTTAAAATAAAATGTGAAATATCAACTAGCCGGTGTCCAATGATAAAATTTGCACTTCTGCAAGTGTCGAATTCTATAATGCTGTCACCTGTGCCAAAGTTTGGTCCAATCTAGTCTACCGTTGGTGTTCAAAGTCCATTATCTAGATTCCAAATACCCTCTCCCGTTTGCAGAGAGCTTGTTGGCGAGTGATAAATGATATTAATGATACATATTTTTTATTAACTGTAGTTTGATATTAATAATATTTGATTGAAAGTTAAAATAAATGAACTTATGACCGATTTTGGGCTGGCATGAATACTTTTCTTTTTTTTAACGCCGATGGTTCATTTCCCTCACGACCCTTCTATTAACATGTTCAAAATCATTCGTTGAACTGTTGTAAATTTGTAATGAAGTATAAGCTTCCGATAACTAATTACTTACGCTCTTTGGGAGAATAATGAGGTTGTGGGCTTGTAGCGGCTGCCTGTCTTTTTAATTTCGGTGTTTGTCGTATCGTGACTCACGAATTTAATTATGTGATTATTTCTAATTAAATATAGATTATTTCTAATTCCGAAGCGATGGAAGGTAATCTATATTCAAATATCATCTTTTAAAAAATTTAACCACTATGTGCGAGCAATTTTATTAAAAATAAATCAAATCAAAGGTTAAAGTAAATATAGTGAACCTTATCCTTTAGATCTCGACCAAGAATCAGTGCTTTTGCAGTCTTTTGATGACACAGAGATCTCAAGCTCTTCCTTTCTTTCACCAATTAAAGGCCACCCTTTGCGAGCTAGTGGGAGTTGAAGTTTTTCAGCACAGCATCATTATTGTTTTCAACGGTGGGTTTTTGTTTTAGCTCGTACAATAGAGAGGAGACAGAGGCTAAGGGGAGATGGAAAAGGAGCCTTTTTTTTTTTTTGATGGAAAAGGAACCTGAGTTCCTTATATAAATTTTGTTTAGCACGGCTGTACAAGTTGATCATTGAATTGTATTAAAAGCCTTGACGGGTATTTATAGTGGAATATGGGAGAAAAGTAGAAGCAATTCATACTCAAAATTTAATTTATAAGTTGAAGGGTATTTGGCCCCCTAACTAAAGTTGGCTTGTTCCACCCATGGGAAGAAGTATTTTTAGTTGATGAAGAATTTGATGTGACTTGAATAACACATGTGCGATACAATATTTAAGATGAATGTTCGACAAAAGGACAATCTACCATAGCATGTATATTTCCTCTAGCTCCTTCAATTGAGTTTGATGGTTGGCATTCATTGCCCATACAAGTGGAAGCTCCTGTGCCTAACCTAACTAATACTCAAAAGGCAATTCATGAGTTGAGAGTTAATTAATTTAATATATGTAGTCTAATATCTATTTTCAACTGTTGTGGAATACATACCGGAATAATTAGACATGCCTTGAATAGTGCACATGAAAAATAGAAAATGTATTAAAGATATATGAAACCTAAAGTTTCAGAAAATCCAATGACAAAAAATAATTTATTGATAAGAGGTAATTAAACATATAACACAATCTCTCTATTTATGTTGAATAATGCAAAAAATTTTAATATTTGAGTTCTAACTTTATAGCATTTATATAGTAGATGAAAGAATAGAATGATTATGTAATTCACGGCTTCACGCTTATCATTTAATAGAAGAATAATACATAACAATTAAGACTTAAATTTAAACTCAAATATTATAATTCATCGCAATATAAATTAGATAATTAGAGTATCCAAATCCCATTGATTTAGGGCAAAAACACTTTCATCCCTAGGATTTAATGTAATAGCTCATTCCATCTCTACTTTTCAAACAATAGTCTAAAATATCATTCTGTCAACTCACAGTTAGTGTAAAGCCGTTAACTAGTAATTTATTGAGGGCAAAATAAGATTTTTCATTATAGTGATACAAACTATATTAAAATAATTCTTTTACACAATTAAATAACACTATAAAGTATGCAAAATTCATTAACTTTTTCTTAAATGAAATCAACGATAATATAGTTTGATATAGCCATTGAATAATTGCACAAACTATAATTAAAAACTCAAAAATACCACCAATTTTTATGTACTTGCAAGTGTTGAATATCTTCTTCATCTTCAACTCAATTCAAGGTATTTTACAATGCAATTAAAGAGCATACTTATATGAATAAGAAAATTGTAATATTTTTAGTACTTAGATCTGGGGTTTATAAGGCTTTCATGCTGGCAAAATCGAAAGAAGTGAAAAAAATTGCTTGAAATATAAGTTTTTCATCTTTTTTTGGTATTTCCTGTTTAGTATGATTAGATAAAATCATTTTTAGTTATATGTCAACTTTTGTTTTTTTAATTTTTTTATTTTTTTCTTTGATGGAAAATCCTTTTTTTACCCTTAATGAATTACTAACAAATGACATTCAACTAACAGTGAGTTAACGGAAGGATGTTTTAAGCTATTGTTTAAAAAGTTAGGATGAAATAAGTTACTGCAAGAAACTCTAGGAATAAGAAGAGCTTTTTCCCATTGATTTATAATAACATAAATCTACTACCATAAATAAAGTTAAATAGTGGAAGAGAATCCCATCTAAATTAAAATGAAAAATTTTCAGATACTGTACCAATTATGGCTCTAATAAAAAATTTTAGTGGAAAAAATCTAAAATTGGTAACCAACCATGCATATTTTCTTCAACATCACAAAATAAGTAAAAGAGAGGGTGGTATGAAAAATTCAAACAAAGTTTTATATTTTTAAAGAGTTCTGCTATTTACCTCGAAAGTGAGCCCCGAATTGCCAAAACGCACTGTATCACTTGTGTTTCCTTTGCTTTGCCTGCAGCACATGTTTCGTTTGCTTTTTCATTTAATTGTCTCGCTTTGCCTGTGGCACGTGTTTTGTTTGCTTTATCAGTTAATTGACTCCAGTTGTGCAGCACATTTTTCCATACTCTTCCTTTGCTTTTTCCTTTCTTGTATATTGTTTGAGTGCAGGAACCCAACACTCTACAGAGTTGCAAATTGCAAAACCCTAGGTGCTTCAGCCAACGGCTGCCATGCTGTACCAATTTCGTAATGGAAAAACAAGTTGAGGAAGTATATACTATTTTCAAGTTTCAAAAATTTCAACAGTAGCTGATGGATCAGAATATGAAGTCGTCAAAAATGATGGAAAGAGTAAAGAAAAGACTTTTCAAGTTATTTTTGAAAGGGACGACAGTGAAATTCGTTGCGCGTGTTCAATGTTTGAATGTAGAGGGATTGTTTGCACGCACGCCATTGCAGTGTTGATACGTAACCATATAACATCTCTTCCTGAGAAGTATATTATACGGAGATGAAGGAAAGATGTGCGGAGATGCTACAGTTGAGTGAAAGTCAATTATGATGTGAGAAGTTTGAGCATTGAACACCAGCGATATAAAGAAGAGTGTGCTGCTTTTTATGACGTTGCTGATGTAGCTTCAAAAAATAAAAAAAGTCATAAAAGTGTTTGACTTGGATTGAAAAAGCAATGAAGGATGTATCATTGAATGTTCGCTGTTAAAACGAAGATGTAACTGCTGTTGGTGGGTCGAGAAGTTGTACGAAAATCATACAGGATCCAGTAATATCTCGTCGTAAAGGTCGACCACCTTCTCAAAGAAAGCAAAAATAATTTAAAAAGCCAAAACATAAGTCCAACAATACTTCATTGAGTACAACTGTAGAGGTAATTCTATTGCATTCATTTTTAATTAATTCAATACAAATTAATTTCATATAAATTCAATAAAATTTTAAATGTTGCTTGCTTGCTTTCGCAGGACTCAGAGGCACACGATTCATCTTCTTAGGCGGCTACTGCAATCCCAACACAATCGAGCAATATGGTTATGGTAAATTTTTTTTTTGATGTACCTGCTGTTAGTGTTGTTTTATTGTCATTTGTTTGTCATTTATTTATTAATTTAAGGACATTTTTTTTAACTTTTTGTACAACATCTACCACAACAAACACTCCTACAACATGCTTTTTTCCCCCCTTACCCCCTTACTATCAACCTTGGATAAATTATGGAGGAGTTCATCGTGTAAACTTCCAACAATTACTACAGCAAGATTTCGAGGATGCCAATTGGATGGAGTTTCCAGCAAATGATCCCAACACATGATGTATTGTTAGCTTGTGTTTTGATGTTATTATTTTGTTGTTCTCATTGTTTGATTTCAAACAGGATAGTCAAGTTAATGCTTGTGTTTTTATGTATCAATTTATTTTTGTCATTGTTTGATTCCAAACGGGATATTCAAGTTAATCAACATCTATATATGTAATTTATATTTATAGATGTTGCAGCAACAATTGAAATAAATATAATTTCTAACATAACAAAGTAAAATAACTCATAAACTTATATTTCGAAAGAAATTATGTGTACTAATCTTTAATTAATACATAGTACAAATTAAAACAACTTCAAAATAACACTTGAATAGATAACATATCACAACAATTACAAATATTTTAATATAATCATATCTTGGTGTCAGTCTCCTCCGAAGTTCAACATCATACAATGATTGAAATTTAACGGACAAACACTCAATCTCCAAGGCTAACTTCCTAAACTCCTCCACTAACAAGTCAATTTTCTCTTCGCTTGATTTACGATCTTCTACCCATTGAAAATTATTACATCCTTTACAAAGCCAAAATTTGCGATTTGGATTCTTTGTTGTACGTGACATTAACAACTTCATGTAATTATCGCATCCGTTACATAACTGATGTGAGTTTCAAATTTCACTTGTGCTAATTAACCCAGAAAATAACTAAATTGAAAACAAAAATTGAAAACCACATTTTTTTTAATATCTATTTAGTTATTGAAAACAGAAAATTTCGAATTGAAAACGATTGATAAATAAATTATCACAATCTTATTATGGGTGAAGAATATGAGGATGGAATTAAATTAACAATACTAAATTTGTTTCTTGGTTTTTTGTATTTTCTTAAAAGCAAATATGTAGGAAGTAGCACATGCATCAACAAGAAGGAATAACTTACACCCTGTTTTGAAGCATTCATAATAAGATTTGTCCACAGTTCACTCTCTATTATTATGATTGCACTTGGCTTCCAATAGCCAAGGAAAGCATCCACAGCAAAAGGAATATCAAGTGGGCAAAACTGACTCCAATAGAGAGTCAAATTAAACCGTGAGAAAAAATGATATCTTTTAACTAATACAAGGAGCAAATAAGCCATATATTGGAGCTCGATGTTTAATTTCATTCATTATTTATTTATTTATTTATTTTTAATAAGGAACTGAAAATTATATTTACTAGGATAAAGGAAAACGTTAAAAATTGAACTTATAGTGAAGAACACAAAGTTAAAACCCAGACACATCATAGTAAAAACATCCAGCAACATGGGAAAAAAATAAAAAATAGCACAATGTGCGTGTCCTAAAATAAGGGTAGTGAAGGAACAAAGCAAGATTATTTAAGAAAGATACATGTTGACTAAAGCCCCGTACAAATACAAATATACCTGATTTATAACACCACTTGGAAGCCGATTCTTTATCACTTCACTGCGGTGAAATTTTCAGACCAGCAAATTCGTTTTCAATAAACAAAAACAATACAAATTAAAATAAAAAAGTTAACTAAATAACAATTACCGACTATAGAGTAGAGACATACATGCAAATCAAATCATTATAAAATAATTGAGGTGGGTCGTTTGTGTTACATTTTCGGGACGGTGTAAGGGTAAATTATTTTTAAGTCGGGGCGGTGTGAGAGTAGATTGTTTTTAATTCGGGGCAGTGTGTAATTGAGAAAATGAAAAGATATTTCAGTTTGTCGGAGAAAAGAAAATGAAACACGTGCTGCAGGAGAAAATACAATAAAAGGAACAGAGGATTGGAAAGTGGGAGGGAAAGTGCTGCAGGAGACAGCGTTTGGAGGTAATTAAATGATCTGTCAAGTCAAACACGTGCTGCAGGCAAAGCAAAGCTGGAGGCAAGTGATGCGGTGCGTTTTGGCAATTCAGGGCATAAATTCAGAGTTCGAGGGCATTACAGATTCTGTAAGTAACAGCCCTCACATGAATAGTGCTTGGATGTGGGTCCATGTGGAACCCACAACCAAGTTTGTGAGTGGGCTGTTACTTACAGCGTCTGTAACGTAGCAAGGTCCCTTCGGGGTAAATAACTTTTTCCATTCTTAAATGAACCTGACAGCACATCCAATTCAAAATTTTGGAAATATGCAATCATTAATGGTAATCAACTATAACAACAGATACACGTGCGCCGGCCGGCAAATCCGAAAGGAAAAAGAAAACTCAAAATTAGACAATAATTCTTATGCGTCATAAATTCACTAGAATAAAATATTTACTTGTTGGCTGCCTCTCAAAACTAATGGTGGCCTTCACAATATTTAGGATTATTAGAGCATTAATAAAAAAATTCTTTAAATTTCACTTTTTAAATATTTATTTATTTATTTATGTGGTAAATAAAAAAATAAAAAAATAAATTCTCCTCTAAAAAATTCTTTAAATAAGGTAAACTAATATTATTTTAATTAAATCTTTCTCTTCACCATATTTAATTACTTTCCATTTTATCACTCTAATTATTTTAGTCAAATCCTTATTGCTAAGTAATTTTGTATTGATTTTAAATGTTGGTGTTATTATTTTTGTTAAGTAATTTTGTATTGATTTTAAATGTTTGGTGTTATTATTTTTATTGTTTTTTTGTTGTTGTCATTAGGCTAATGTATGTAACTTAGGGGATCTCATTATTATTATTATTATTACCCTCGTTTCCATCAAAAAAGGACTTTTTAATGGGCACAATTGTTGCATCTACTTGTTCCTGTTGTCCCTTGTTGAGATATTTCCCTCGTTTCCATCTGTAACGGTCTAGCTTTCTTGAATTGTGAACACTCTCTTTACACATGTCTTCGACTCTGGTCAGAAGAATACAGCTAAATAAACAACATATAGGATCCACTTTCAGACATTACCAATTTCAACGTCTCTTTTAATTATTTTTTTTTAATTCAATCTCATTACTCATCGTCGCATTATACAACTTGCTAAACCATTGCTTTGCACGTAAATCTCCGGAGAATTCTCCGGCCATCCACTCAAAAGCTCATGTTGAAGTTGAATTGATTGCATTGAGGGAATTTAGTTGAGTTGAGTGAGAGGGCATGAGATGAGTGACAGGTTGAGGGCGCCTATGGTCTTTGTGTGGATGACGACGATTGTGAGTGAGGTGTCTTTGCCTACGACTTCTTCAGCGGCTGTAAGGGTTTTGAGTGAATCGGCTGTGATTCCAGCGCTTAAGCACATTTTTTATTTTAGGATTTTATTCTTTTCCTTTTATATTTAGGAGAAATGTGATAGTGTAGCTGCATTCTTTTCAATCTAAATCAAATTATATAACCAATAATATAAAACAACGTGGTTTTAAGCCATGACCATGCTTATTAAGAGAAAATTATATCTATAACATATATTTATCATCTATTAATGTCAGTAGGATATAAGTTAAGAACGATTCATGAAACTTTGATATAAACATTACATGTCACAAATGTATCATATTTTCATGATACATTCGTACGCCATGACATGCGTCACAAAATTTCGGTCAATATTTTGCATCTTTTTTTGTTTTTTTAAATAGTGAGCGTGTATAATTCAGTGGCCAAAAAAAGTAAGATCGAAAATTTCATATTAGACATAACAAAAAAATACTCAACAAAACTCTTCGGAACATCATATCCGGGACAAAATATGTTGGTTTTTATGCAGCACAGAGAGAACAAATTTTTGTTTTCCAATGAGAACAAGCATGTAAAACTTTGAATGCCGACTGTCTAGGTGAAGATCATTCTAAAAGCACAAAAATAACATTACCAGAGGCCTTGATGGCACTATGGCAGCTCGCTAAGCTGTTTAATAAGCCAATGGCTCTCAAGAGTAAATTAGCAAGTACTGATGCAGCAACAAAAGCTCACTTGCACAAGTACCAAGAGGGCAAAGAAGAGGTTCAGGTTCATCATCTAGCAAAGTAATTAATAATAACAATATATATCTTGCCAATTGGTGTTGAATGGCCGGGATCCTGAAACTATCAATCCACTTGAGAAATCGGTTGACCGCACAATGACAGAGTTCTTGTTGTTGCCCATGAACATTCCTGATCGGAATGTTAGTGCACTAACGGAACTCTCTCAAAAGCTTGGAGTTATCATTCAGAAGAGAAGGAAGGAAATTCATCAGGATCAGAAGAGGAACTCATGAGCTAGCTCCTTTAGTGCAGACATGTACTGAAGACGTACACCGTCCCTGCTGGTGATGCAGAAAAATACGGATGGTGAGTTTATGGCTGAAACCGACATTGTCATAAAGATCGCTCAAGCATCGCCATGGTTTCCATTATCAAATATCTCGCAGAACTGCCTCACCTCTAACAACTTGTCGGCAAAGGTACATTATTTTTTATTTTGATATTTTTTTAAAATATACTTTCATTTCAGCTCTCCTCTCTCCTCTCTCTCTCTCTACATATTTGTTTCTTTAATTGTTTTAGGATGGAATTAGCTATTAAAAATTTATAAGAAATTCAAGTAGTAATAAGAAAATCAAAATTGAATTGTCTCCATTTATAATACACACACACACACACACATAAATTCGTGTTTTTTCATTATTATTTAATGATGGAGATGGCTACATCTATTACACATGGACGTGACCAGATGGAATGTAAACACAACCACTCGAATTGATTTCATCGGATGGGCAGGCACTCACTTTGATCGCCGAGGGTGGTTACTTCATTAAGGGGTTGATGGGACTATTTTTCATGAGCACGTTTCAGATACAAGAGGTATGATTTCGACATTCTACTGACTTGCTGGCAAGCTAATTTTTGGTTTTACAAAATGGTAAGCAGCCATTTGACCAACGGCCTGGTGGTAAATCATCATTTCTTTGGAAAAGTGATTCAGAGGAAATATGCTTTTTTTAAGCATGTAATTATTTATTGTCACTGTGACAGTGGAATCTGAAATTTTAGTCTCGGATTTTAGACGGTTTGTTTATTTACGTAGTTTTCGAAGACTTAACAAGATAATATCAGAATTATTGATCATATGTGAAATGTTAAGATTGGAGCCACGAACCAAAAGCAACCTTCAGGGAGGCCATTAAAAGCTTCAGCGACGGTGGATATAAACTTCCCAAAGGATGGAAGGTCATTTATTTATAAAGGTTATTATTATTGTTGTTGTTGTTATTATGATGATGATGATGATGATGTTAGTTGCTGGAAACATTTACGTTACTGTAATATTAAATATGTATGCACCAAATTTTTTGGTCACGGAGATCAAATTATGGGTTATAGTTTTCAAGCTCTTTCGAAATATGTTAAGTGACAACAAAATTAAATTCGGAATGTAACTTAAATCACAACCCAAGAGTGGTAAGTAATAATCCAATAGAATTTTAACATCCAAATTACATTCGATTTGTTTGATAACTTAGCATCTTACGTCACTTGGCAATTTCCTCAAATTTGGTGAAATGTAATGTTAATTTGACAGACTTCTTTCATATTTGGCAGTTACATCGGGCCGTATATGGCACACATAAAAATCCAGAATAGCAGGACCCGGAAAAATTTGACCCATCTAGGTTTGAAGGAAGTGGACCGGTTCCCTTCCCATTTGTTCCAGCTGTCAAATCTGTATCATTCTTGTTAAGATAACAAAGAGAGTGCTTATCACCATTGAATCGGAGACAGTCAATAGATGAAAATTAAGTCTTATTCTACGTTAATAAGTCAAGTGGACCCCACCCTCTAAAATAAAATAAAATATGTTACGGTTATTGTTAGAATTTCCTTATTATATTCAATTTTTACACTTTTATCCCACCAACTCCTTAGTTCATATTAGTTTGTACAAATAATTTATTTTTACAATTATCACTTTCAAATTATAGCATCGTTTAAAAAATTTACTTAACAAAGATCAGATTTACTCCACACTTGTAAATATTTAAGAGTAGGTAAAAAATTTAAACATTATGATAAAATTCAATTTATTTCACACTTGAAAATATTTACATAACTCTGGAAGTGGGAAGCATGCTACTAGCTTACCATTGAAGGAGGTGATTGTTTGCCATGAAGCTTGAAAACCCACAAGTGGAACAAGGGGAAAAAAAAATTAGTATGTTATATGGTACATCAACAACCATGAACAATCAATCAAACTAAACAAATTACTTACGACAAAAGGCTTGGAAATATACGAATAATAAAGACAAGATCTATTTGGACTCATATATAAAGAAATTTTTCAGAAAATCCCAACTGCACCCTACCAGTTAAATTAAAATTTTGGCTTTGTCGGGGCTTAACTTGGGGCCTTTTCAAGTGATGTATCATCACTATATAAAAATATACATTCTTAAAATTTTTGAATCTTGGATGGGAGAGGAATATGTATTTACGCACTTACTTATCTCAAGTAGGATCCTAAGCCCAATTAAATATGAAATAATAAATGATAATGAAAAGAATTATTCAAAAATTTAAATTTAGGATTCATTGTTAATATTTGCATCCACAGACATAAGTCATGATTTCTATTAGTTTAATCATGATTCTTGTCATATGTACATTTCATAATGATATTGATTCTTGTCATATATGCTTCTCATAGTAGTCTTGATTTTTTTTTTTTTCATATGTACATCTTTGATACAAGCATATCATAATGGTTTTGATTGGCAATAATTTTTAGGGTTATTATCATTTTACTACTTCAGGAATTGCCAAATATCAAATGACTATAAGAAGTATTGTCTCTTATCATTTTACTACTATATCTTTATAAAACTATCATTTTACTATTTTTCCGTTATAATTGTTAGTTGACCGTTAGTTGACCGCTAGTTGACTAACACAATACCAAATTTACCGTTCATGATTAAAAAAAATAATAAGATAAATTTGTAATTCATATATCATAATTCTAGTAAAAAAAATTATGTTGGTATTTTATATCCATTTTAATAAATATATTACAAATTTATTTTGTAAATAAGCTTCAAATATTTTTTTTGATTAAAAAAATAATAAGATAAATTTGTAATTCATATATCATAATTCTAGTAAAAAAATTATGTTGGTATTTTATATTCATTTTAATAAATATATTATAAATTTATTTTGTAAATAAGCTTCAAATATTTTTTTTAATCATGAAGGGTGAAATTGGTATTTTGTTAGTTAACTAACTGGTCAACTAACGGTCAACTAACTGTCCACTAACAATTGTAACGGAAAAGTAGTAAAATGATAGTTTTATAAAGATATAGTAGTAAAATGATAGGAGACAATATTTCTTGTAGTCATTTGATATTTGACAATTTCTGAAGTAGTAAAATGATAATAACCCTAATTTTTATGTGATGGCTGATCAAGTGTCCTCTTCTAAAGAGCACTCTCTTACTCTAATAAATGTGGACGAAGTTCCAACAGAAAAAGAAATTCAATGCACTAACATGACCGACAAAAATGCTGCATTAAATTTTTTATTTTTATTGTCTTTTTTAATTTGATGCTCGCTTTAATAAAATAGGACTTACTCAATAGAAGATGACTAATAATTTTATCATTTTCAAAATTGAGTTAAGAATTGAATTGTAATCTACTGTGCCAATTTAATACTGTGTGGTATGTATTATGACTATTGTTGTATGTCAGATAACTGAATGTACAAAGTGAAGTTCCTTTTTTGTACATGCACATACATATAGTATTGACCTAGTCTGGTATTCTGGTGGGCGGGTGGGTGGGTGGGTGGGTGTGAAATAGATTGAATTTTAATTATCATAATGTTCAAATATTTAAAATAGATTGAATTTTAATATAAACACATACATGACAAGAACTTTTTTTCCTCAGCCAGCGGGCAGACGGCTTTTGTACACTAACTACTCAAGAGAGAATTAAATTCAAGCACGACACTCGCCAGTCTTTAATTTTTGTTCAAAAAAAGAAAAAAAAAAGTAATGCACGTTAAGGATTGCAACAATCATTAGATAATACTTGGCCTAGTGGTGCCACGTGGGAAGAAAGCGGCGGTCCGTAAAGAAACAACCTTTATTTGAAGCATAAAACATGGAGGATTAGACAATAATAAAGCAGTAAAGGTTGTTATGAGAAAGAGCAACAAAAAGGCAGTATCCTATCGTGATCATGGGATGCCTTCAATTTCAATATATTGTCATATCCACGTACCTTATGTATGTGTTCGTCGCCCATGCCAGCTAGATACTGGCTAGCTTAGCCCAATATTCAATCCCAAATCGGTGCACCACGCATAGTACATTCTGCCCATTTGCTATTTCGTAGCTGTCTGTATCTATTGACATTGTCTTCATTCCAAGAATTTTTAAGTTCGGCTCAATAAACTTGTGCTCCAAAAGCTTAAGCATTAATTTAGCAGGTTTTTAGGAAATTGTCACATCTAAAAGAGTTGGTAGCCTAGCCAAGAGATGCATAAAAGAGTTCCTCAGAGAGTTTGTAAAGTGAGTCTAAACAAATTTAAATTGAAGTTTGCTCGAGGGGCCGCTAGAGATTTGAAATTTTAGCTTAATATCATGTTGGAGCAGTTATGGGCCTTGGAAAATTTAAGACGACAGGTAAAAAGCCAATAATACTTTTGAGTCTTATTACTGAGGCTAATATTTTAGTGCTAGATTCGGAAATCTAACTTAATACCGCGTTAGAGAAATTATTAGACTTATTTAAGATGATAGGTAAAAACCTAATAATATTATTGAGTCTTAATATTGAGGATAATATTTTACATCATTGAGTATATGTACCAATCTAAGAAAACTTGTCAAGCGAAGTACATCACTTCTAAAATCATATCTCATGACCTCAAATACAAAATAAATTAAAAAGTTTAGGACTTTAATTTAGGCGATGGAGCGCTTTGTATGAGAAAGTACAATCATCCTGCAACAATGGTACTATACATGACATTTTGAAAATTTTTAATTGACACAAGCTTTTATTTTTAGCTAATATATAAGAAAAATGATTGGGTAACCAAAGCCTGACAAAAAAAAAATTGATAAAAACAAACCCAAAACAATGTTGTTTTGGGTTTCGTTTGACAAAAAAAAAAAAAATTAAATTCACCTAAAACATATCATTTTGAGTGTATTTTGGTTAGTTCTTTGTCATACTCTAGTTCAAATATCAATGTTTTTATCTATCATTTAAACTCAGAAGCATGGCCAATTGAGGAAAGCTGCTTCAAAACCATTTAGAAAAACCCCTAAAAGTATAAAATTATAATATAGTTGAATTCAAACATTTAACAATAGGCAAAACTACTTTGCAACAGGATTTTAGTACCTTTTTTTGTCTTTTTCAAGATCAATTACAATGAAGTCTTGTAATTTATTATAAAAACCAAAAGATAAAAACTTTTAAATTTGTACATATTAATCCTACACCTATAAATTTTCAGTTGCATTAATGCTTTTGGAAGCCACGATTTTCAGGACAAAAACTCAATTAAATTTATTTAAGTGTGCAATTAAATTTATTTCTTTTATTTTAGGACAAAAACTCAACCAAAAATACAAAACTCATTGCTCAAACAAACAAAAATGATTTTACAGATTCATCAACTAACACTTTATTATTATTAGTAAATTAAAATATGTTTACTACATAGTTAAATAATTTAGTATGTTAATTAAATATTATATTATAAAAAATGATAAAACATTACCTACATAGAATATCAAATTAAATTTATTTTCGTATTTTGGGTATTTCATTTACTTGGCATATAAAATCTCTTGTTTGAAAAAAAAAAAAAAAAGATATGGGGTTTGAACCCTGCTCACATGGGTGAAAGGAAATTGGTTGCCGTGTTAAATTAAAAAAAATCATATTTATGTTTATCATCAATTATGATTAGTAAATAATATACATAGTTTAACTATGTAATAAATTAGTTAATTTATTAATTAATAAGTAAATTTATTAATTTAAATAGATATTAATAAATTTAAGAATAAGTCATTTAATTGAAAACCTAGTTCAATAGAGTCAAAAAAAATTAAAATATTGTGGACTTATATGTCATAATTATAAAACTTTTGATTTTTCTTATTTTGCATGAACAACAAGGGCTTTTAATGTTAATGGCCCAACAATCACATCTAATTATTTTACAACTCTCACATTTAAGTTAAATCCAATGGTGGATTTGAAAAAGACAAAAGAATGGGATACCAAATCTCATGGGTATAATAGCGGACCCTTTAACAATATATAACATATAATACGTGTTGTAGTTTAATTGAAGTGCAACAAAAAAATTCAATTTAAATTGACAGTATATTTTATATTGGTGAAATAAAACATAACATTATATACTATATTTAGTTTAATAGAATGTGGTTCATAGTGTAAATATTGAACTTCATAAATACACACACAAAAGCATGCATATTGAAATTGAGCATGGTTTGGAAGTTTGGTGTCCACCACCTTATCCTTCCTTATCCTCTTGAGTATTGGATTTAAGTGTCTATCGAGACTTTTGATTTAAAATTTATCACATTTATTTAAGTACAAATAAAAATAATACAAAATAATTATACATAAAAAAGAATAGAAGAAATTACAAGTTGTGCGTGCTTTGATCAAACTATAATCTCGCAGTATTTTATGACCCACATACTTAAAATTCAGATCCGGCCTAACTCACGTGTAGGTCGTGCCCTCCTCGCCGTCTCGACAAAACACGGCGTAATGTGTCGTGCCTTATGCCATGCTCGGGTAAGCCGAACACCGCCTGTCTTTCTCGAGGATATTTTTTTTTTAAAAAAAAAAAAGGGGGACTCTAGACATCTTTTTAGACTTTACATGGACAAATTCAATTTATTCAAAGGTTTGCTCAGGACACATGCTCCTAGAAGACCATATCTGCATAAGATTCTATTCCATGACTTTTTATAAAGAAAACCGACCCAAAATCTTGGGCTGGTCCCACTCTGCTTGCCCAATTGAGTAGGGTTTTGAAAGGATGTCAGATGGTAGATATTTTGCATGACAGAGCTTAGTGCGGCCTTTGGTTGGCAAACAAGGTCACCCTCTCTTCTTTTGGAATTTTTGATGATGCCTCTCAAAATTACCTCGAATGTCAGCTGGCTCTGAAAAGTTATGTTGCCATTCAAGTCATAATTTTCAACTCACCTCTACCTATATATATCCGAACAATAATGCACAAACATACGCATCACACAAAAGAAATGCGTGCGGTAACCGCTGCCTTGCTGTGAAGTCTTGCATGAAGAGGTAGAGAGTGTGGTGCAGCCAAGGATGACTTGCCGGCGGCCGGAACTAGCAAAGGCAATTCAAGCGCCCTTATTTTCCGGCAAGTTTATCCTTGGCTACATTGGGCTCTCTTCCTCTCATGTAAGGCAAATGGCAAAAATTGATCAGCACGCTCTACTGATGAAACGAACGATCATCCTGTTGTTATTGGTCAAAAGAGTCTTGCCTGAAGAGGTAGAGAGTTGGACGACGCAGCCAAGGATGACTTGCCGGAACTGTTTGTACATTTTCAATTTTCCGGCAAGTTGCCCTTGGCTACATTGGCCTCTCTTCTTCTCATGTAAGGCTTTATTTGGCATTAAGAGCATTGGCTAAGATGGCTCCCGTGATAGGATCCGGCTATGGTAATCACTGGATCCAATGATTAGGTGAAGCTGTGTGGTATGGCTAAGTCTCCCGTCATAATAAAGAGATACATGCATACAGCTACTGTAGCCTAATATTGCGTTATCAATTGAGGCGAAAGGTAAAAATAAAATAAAATTACATCATGAGTTAATTGTGATGAACAGTCCGGGCAATCAATCTGATTTAATGATTTGGGAGGACAATTATTGACAAGTAGATGGGTGCGACAAAATGAGCGTGAAAAAGGTGAATATGCATTAATCATGCAGACGTTTACGTACGTTATCATCATCGCATGTGCTTTTTACCCCTTTTTTTTTTTTGGTGGGCAGCAAATAACGCGCTTTTTGAAAGGATAAGGAAGATGAAATAAACCCTCGTTAATGACATGATTATTAATAATCCACCGGCAGATAATCCAAATTAAAGCTCAGAGGCCATGCATATATGGAAATATATTAAAATTAATGATAATCGGGACAGCCATGAGACATGATGCTGGAAAAATATGTGGCAGCTGAAGAGTAAAGTCAAATTACTTTATCTATGTGCCATCAGAAAGAGAATGAAAGGTATTGGATTTTCAACATTTGAATTGCTTCTTGTAATATTTTCTTTTATGATTATATAGCAGTCTTATGTGAATTCTTAATTACTCTAATTCTCTTTTCAAAAACTAGCTAACAGGAATATTGCTTGATACACACCCCCACACCCACATGTATATGTATACATATACATATCAGCCATTAACCATCTATATATGTAAGTTAAGCACACCTGCTTCACCGTTGATTGAGCAATAAATAATAAAAATTAAAGGGAGAATGTGCTGGTATTATTTAAAAAAAGAAACAGTAAATTTGGATAGATACTATTCCCATGACTAATAAAATGCCAAGTTTATCGTCTATGGTAAAATGCACAAATAGAGGTATCAAGTAGTATACAAAAAATTATGTTATGCCCTTAAATTGTTAAATAATAGTTTTAACTATTAATTTATGAATAACTCTGAATTTATTATCACCATAAAAATAGTCGAATAAACAACATTATCCTTGGATATTTTTGTTAAAAAACGCACAATCTATTCTTAAAAAAAAAAACACTTTGAACTTATCTACATAATCAACATTTCTATATTTAAGTGTTTTTTTAGAGTAGATTGTGCCTTTTTTACCAAAAATATACAAGAATATTTATGTCAATTCACTACCTTTATGGTTGTAGTAAATTTAGGGCTATTCATAAAGTTTAAAACTATTATTTAATAATTTAAGGGTATAAAAAAATTTTTATGTCTATTATTTAATAAATTTATTTGTTTATTTTACCATAAAGGGTAAAACTAGTATTCTATTGGTTAAGTAACTAGTCAATTAAAGGTCCCAACAAAAAAGTAGCTAAATGAAAAATTTTGCAAAGTTATAGTAGTAAAATAATAGAAAACAATATTTCTTGTAATCTTTTAATATTTTATAATTTTTTAAGTAGTGAAATGATAATAATCCTATAATTTATCCTTTAAAAAAACTTATTTCAAAAGCAAGAGACAACCTTTTTCTTGTTAAAAGGCAAAAAAATAATTTAATGAAAAGTCAATCCTCTACTAATTTATGTGAACTAAATTTGAATTCTAATCTCTTGTTTACATGCAAGAGATTTTTTACCGTCTCAATTACAAATTAGGCACCCACCACAGAGAGGTTTAATTAAAATGGCTCACGAAATATTGCTTTTCAAAATTTATTCCATATTCTAGTCAAATATTGGCTCTCGACCTTAAGAAGCTTTTATTCCGATACACGAATGGAAGTGGACAAAAATATATCTATTATATAATTAAAAATTTTGACGGATCGTGGTTTGTGGCTGATAAAGAGAAATTTTATAATATAACTAAGGTTTCATGATATAATCTGATGTAAAACTATCAACTAATTATTGGACACGTGACAATATATGTTGAAACAATTTTAGAACACATTTTTTAAATTTCCTCTTCTCATTATCATTTAATATTTTAGAATATTTTAGAATTTCAAACAAAAAAAAAAAAAAAAACAAGAGACAAAACATTAATGTTACTCTCTCCCTTGATTACCTGATTTCAATTTCAGTTCTTTTTCTCCTGGTCCAATTTTCATTTTTGTCGTGGTGGCCGCCGTTTTTGAAAGCTACTGAAGAAGAATCAGATTTGTTCAGGATAAAGATTATTTTTCTGC
Organism: Atalantia buxifolia; assembly: GCA_030444775.1. Classification (NCBI taxonomy): domain Eukaryota; kingdom Viridiplantae; phylum Streptophyta; class Magnoliopsida; order Sapindales; family Rutaceae; genus Atalantia; species Atalantia buxifolia. The sequence goes on along the minus strand of CM059834.1, from coordinate 18,032,776 downwards.
TGCTAAAACGAATAAAATGTACTCCATTATTTAAATCCCCGTCTTTTTCACCGAACTGCACCAATTGCGTTGCTGTGTTGCCAATATTAAGATTTAAAATCTCACTAAAATGCTATTTCAAGTCATTGGATATTAAAGCTTGACCGTGAAATTAAGAGGGATCAAATGCCAAATCAAGTCACTTGTATCTTTGTAAATGGTCTATTTAATTAGTCTTGCTCAGTTTATCTTCAATTCAACCTTTCTTCAATTATGTTGTTTCATCTTTGTATACAATATTTTTCTTGAAAATCCTTTTTAAGTGATTAAATTTCATCGCTACTTAACAAAATATAAAAACTTAATGTTATCGATGATGTAAAACAAATCAAAGTAAGATTTGTCAATATGTTCCAAACTTTAGTTAAATTGTTAAAGGTATTTTAGATCGGACTAATTCACAATTGGAAAAAAAAAAGGTTAATACCGATTCAGAAGCCATACTAGTATTGGAAAAGAAATCCCCTCAAATTAATTTATAAACGCTTATTAAAACAAATTCTTTATTCATGCCAATAAATAATTGGCTAACCAAAAAGTAAAATAAAAAAACTGATGACAGCCACTATAAAAAATAATAATAATAAAATTTAAACAATGGCAGCCACAGATGCTTCATCTTCTTCATTTTGGAAAAAAAAAAAAAAAGCTCTCCTTTTTCATGACCCAAAATCGTTCTTGCTTTAACCTTTATGTGCGAGGGGGCCAATACCATCTTCATCACAAAAAATCTTCTTCTTTACTGGGTTTCAAAAAATGCAGCCGCCAAAATAAACATAAAAATTGAAGAGGGAAAAGAATTCAATTAACATAAAGTAATGAAGAGAGAGAGATAAATATTATGCTGTGTTTATTTCTTGGAGTGGGATTGAGGAGTGTGGATTCCTCCCACTTTAGTGCTTTTACTTCTCCAAAATAGAGGAGTAGGAGTTCCACTCCGTGGGCCCCACCCATTTTTAGAGTGGGGAGTGGGAGTGAGACTCCCATGGGGAGAGGTGGGAGTGAGAATCCACTCCCACCTCTCCTTTTTTTACCCTTTTGTTTTTAATTTAATTTAATTTAATTTAATATTTAATAAAATAAATCATATTATTATATTTAACTAAATAATAATTTGCATTGATTATAAGTTAAAATTACTTTAAAATAATATTATTATATTAATAAAAAATTAATTAATATTACTATATGCTATCTTTATTTAATAATATAATATTATTATATTTATTTAATATTAATAATTAATACTAATAAATAGTTTATTCTAAGAAAATATTAATTTCATACTATGTTAATAGTAAAAATAGTTTATTTATATTGCCCTTATCAATAATTTTTAATTTATAAAATTAAAATTAAAATTAATAAAAAATTGTGATGTTCATAATTAAGAATATTAATAATTATTATAAATTTATAAATGTAATAAAATAAATGTTTATTCATTAAATATATTTTTTATTAACTTTATAATTAAAAATTATAATTCTTTAAATAAGGATAAAATTATAATTTGAAACTATTTACTCCCAATCCAAGACAAAGTAAACACATAAATTGGATTCTAATCTCCATTCCATGCTTCCATTCCAGTGTAACTAAATAACCTACTCTCACTCCCACTCCCACTCCACACTCCCAATCCTAAGATTTCCACTTCTCAGAATTTCCACTCCAATCTAAAAAGTAAACACTACCTTAATGTTTCTTGTCTTGTTTTTTAGAAATTCTAAATATTCAAAAATATTAAAGGATAACGAGAAGAGGGAAAATTAAATAACCTACTCTCACTCCCACTCCCACTCCACACTCCCAATCCTAAGATTTCCACTTCTCAGAATTTCCACTCCAATCTAAAAAGTAAACACTACCTTAATGTTTCTTGTCTTGTTTTTTAGAAATTCTAAATATTCAAAAATATTAAAGGATAACGAGAAGAGGGAAAATTAAAATTTCTGTCCTAAATTTTTTTAAACATATATTGCCATATGTCTAACTATAGTTAGTTAGTGGTTCTACATCAGATTATAACATGAAATCTTAGATGTATTATAGAATTTCTCACTGATAAGGGAGACAAAATTCTCAAATACATCAGAGGTATTATATTAGCTATACAACAAATAAATCAATGTTATGACATATGTATATTTATTGTAAAAAACTATCATGCAAGTGATGAATATACTAAATCTAAATACATATATCATACATGTATTAGTTATTTATATTACTTTTGATATATTCTAAAATTTCTCGAATACATGCATATGTTTCAAACTTTTTCATTAATGGCCTTTGGCTTGAATTTGCAACGCTAATTAAAATGCTTTTCGAATATTTTTGGACTTACGTCATCGAATTTTCTTTTGGCATGCAGGGCCAGGATTTGACTTTTATTTATCTATAGGTAATATTGTTGCATGAATACTTATATAACCAGAATTAATGCCGCAATCGGTAGATAAAATGAATGCCACCATGCGGGGCGTGAAGAGAGGTAGAGTGTAATACAAATAATTATCAATACAGCCAAGAATGACTTGCCGGTGCAGCGAATATATGCATATACATATATATAGAGATTTCCGGCAAGTTGTTCTTCGCTACAATATTAATTGTGCTCTCTTCTTCTCTTGCAATTGGTCGGCTGAATATATATATAGAGAGAGAGAGACACACACACACATAGAGAGAGAGGAAAATTCTCAGATGCGGGTACGGGCATATCTAACTAAGGTTTGGGAGAAACTTTACACCCTTTTGGGCCATTATTTTTCCCTTTAAATATATTTTAAGCCTCTTTTAGAAAAGACAATAAATGAATTGGGTCATATTCAAATTCAAGTATTTAAAGTTTAGTGATAAGAGTTTTATTTTATAATCTTGAAGACCTTAGTTCAAATCTCTCCAACCACATAATTTACATTATTTAAAGATATTTACACATATTTCATTTGATTTATTATTATATTTTTAAAATTAAAAAGAAAAGAATAAAATTTGAATATGTATGAAGATTTCTTTTAAAATATCTTTCTTTTAAAGATATTTATGCACATTTTAAATTAAAAAAGCATAAATTTGAGTTAAGTAAACAATTAAAAAAATCAAGTTCTCCTAAAACAAATTAAATTTTTTGAACCAAACCTCCCCTAATTAATTAAACTGGTTGGGTTCACCACTTGGTGCGGTCGCCCATACACACTTACACACTGCCAATTAATTGAAATTGATGGGTCCACCACTGGGTGCAACCGCCTATATATATATATATATTAGTAGTTCATATAGTAGATATGTTGACTTGGAAGGACGAGAGATATTTATCCATGGGAACCACCCCAAATGGATGACGGGCAAGAGTAGTTTGCAGAATTGGATAATTGGTTGAACAATGACCAGTGGCTACAACTAGAACAATTACTAGATGTTGCTTCAGAAGATGAAGACTGGGAGCTTGCTGACAGACTAAAAGCATGGAAATACTATTAAGAAAGACTTTCTTACAAGAGGGAAGAGAATACAAGACTAGGTAGATTATAAAGCTCGATGATCCATACACCTACTGGAACTCCCATTTTATAGGTACTGAGAGAATCTTATTTTATTATTACATCTTATCCCTAAGGAATCTTACTTTATGACTTACCACTGTTTTCTGCCTTTGTATGGCTTCCAAGAATTTTATTAGAAAATACTATAAAAAAAAGAATTTCTTACAAGAGAGAATAGAATACAAGACTAGGCAAATTTTAAGACTCGATCATCCATACACCACACCTATAGGAAGTCCCCTTTTATAGGCACTAAGGGAATATTCTTTTATTATTACATCTTATCCTTAAGGGATTTTATTTTATGACTCACCACTGCTTTATATTACATCACACAATACATCTTATCCCTAAGGAATCTTATTTTACAACTCACGACACATGATGCACATTATTATTGATCCTGTTGTTCCATTATTCCTCTTGCAGGGTCCATTACTGTTTCCATTTATTCTAAACTGCTATCCATGTCATATGATTATCATCTAATTTGATCCTGTTGTTCCATCATTCCTCCGACCATGCTTCTAGCCTGTCAGCAAGCTCCCCGTCTTATTCATCTAGAGCAGCATCCGATAACTGTTCTAGTTGTGGCTGTTATGTAAATTTTATTGAACTCACAAGTGCACGAATCTATTGTAGAATAAATTAACGGTAACGAGTGTCGATTCCACGAGGAGGTGGATTTTAATTGCATGTAGAGTTAATTTTCTACGTGGGTCGTTAGATTTGTGGTGAAAGTGATTTAAACTATCCTAAAATTTAAATTAGAATGGTGGGAATAAATTAAAGTGAAAACTATTAAAACAAAGCTCTTGGGTCTTTGGATCTGTATTCAACATGCACTATGGGCTTAACATTCCTTATTAGTACCAATTAAATCATGAGGGAGGTTTTCACTCCTCATTAACCTCACTCAAATAGATATGGTGCTAAGTGCTTATTGTGCCAAATAGTAATAACCTTGCACTAGGGAGACGATTATACCAATGTAATATCTATACAAGATTATTACTATCTATCGACGAAAAAGTCAAAACATCTACAAAAATTAAAGGGAAAGAGAAAGTAAATTTACCAAATTAAGCCTATGGAACATGTTGAGACTTCACCTTCAGCACAAGTTTGAAAGAAAATTAGTTACTCATAATTGAACTAGAGGTAAAATGAGAATTTATTAAAATACGTAGAAAATACAAGATAGATAAAGAATTACAAAAATAACGCTAAGAAATGAATTCAGAGGTGTCAAATTAGGGGGGAGGAACCCCCTATTTATAGATACAATAAGTAAATCATAGTCATCGGCTTAAAACAATTTAGACGCTCAGGATTGCGACATGTGGCAAGTTCTTATTAGATAGAACGCATCATCAGGGCTGTCATGTCGTGTAAATGCATGTACTGTATGCATGTTTTTTGGTCCCTTGACATATTACCACGTCACTAGTCAACACCACATCAGCATTCTAGTCCAATAGGATCGTGACACATCATCGGTCAATGTCACATCATCAGTCAACGCCACATAAGCAGTCAATACCAAATCATTCGTAAAATCAAATACTGCCATGTCATCGTACTGTATATGTCAATAGTGTCGTGAACAGACCATGAATAGTACTATATATGTGAACATTGTCGTTTATCCTTTTATGTCTCTCTTAAGGTTTTTGACTGTCATGAATTCGAAATTGATGTCTGTTTTGCCATCTAATCTCTTGTTCACTGTGAAATGACCATGATGCCCCTTAAAATACATAAAATATTTAATTATAATAAAACACATATAATTAAATCATAAGAGACTTAAATACATAGAAGTAAGGATATTAGTGAGATTTAGAGTGTAAACTGACGATTTTCTCCATTATAAATATACATTTTCTAGCACTTAATAGTGGCCACTGGTCGTTGTTCAACCAATTATCCAGTTTTACAAATTGGTCTTGCCAGTCATCCATTTAAGGTGGTTCCCATAGATTAATATCTTCTGTCGACTTAACTAATCAACATATCATTCTCTCATCTTAATTTTAAACTGTTCGTATTTATGTAGATGAGTACTTTTTATTTCTTCTCAATAATAGAGATCATGTGTTGATTGAACTTATGGAAAGAGAGGGGAATGTGGGTATTATACATTGGCTCAGTACAGTATACTTCTGTTAATGCTTTCCTAACGCTGAGGCAACCTTGTCACATTGAGTCAGTTTCATCATTTCTGTGGTCATGTTCCACAACTCGAATGAACGGCGGTTTGTTTCTTCCTCATGTGTCTTTTAACCGTACTATAACAATAGTATTGTGAGTCAAATGATACTCATTGAGTAGCTTAAGGGTAAGAATATCTTCGAAGATGGGAGTAAACATTCTGTCAAACCATCTGCTTTTGTTGTATGACTTGCTAGTATTTATAAAATTAGGTTTAAAGAATATGGCAACCGAGTACATTTTTAGCCAAAGCCAAAATATGTAGTACACCTGCGATGATAAGTCTCAAATAACATAGTTTCCTCAGTTTGTATTTTTATCAATCACATAATAGAAAGATGGATAGATTCTGAACACTGTTTCATGCATCTGGTCTTGCTTTGGAAATGGCTTAAATGGTCGATGACATCCTTGTCCTTTGATAGTGTGTTTAAATTATTGTATCTTTATAAGCGTCTAAACTCTCCGATGAAGAACATCACTATTTGGATTTTCGGGATCATCATGATGTTCAATGACCTTTCAAAAATTAAGTCTTTGATTTCTTATGGTAGAGAAGAGATGAAAGTTGAAAGATTGTATATAAAGAGAATTCTCTCCATATGTCATTCTTCTGGTAATCTTTTGCTACTGGAAGCCATTGAGAATGTCGTTGTTGGTCTGAAGAGTAAATCTGCCACAATATTAGATTCTCTTTTGATATGCTTTACTTTAAACTTAAACTTTAAAATGGATCCAAACCATTGTACTAACAACCAGTCTGGGATTTCTCCTTCCTTTCTTCTAAGTAATCACTGAAGGTATTTGTAATTTGTTTCAATCACAAAGGGAGTGAAAGAAAGAAAAAAAAAACTAAAATTTCTCAATGCTTTTGATGACTGCTATAACTTCCTTTTTGGGTGATGGATAGTGATGTTGAGCTTCACTAAACTGCTCTGATTTATATCCACAAAATCTTTTGTTTTTATTGGATTCTTCAATCAATATCACTCCCTAATAATGGTCACTAGCATTCGTCTGGAGCATAAGCTGTCCTCTGTCAGGAATCTTTAATGGTGGTAATAATTGACATTTTAACTTTAATTCTTTTAAAGCTTTTGTCGCTTCTGGCGACCATGGTAAAGATCCTTTTTTTGGATAGTTTGAGATCTAGCTTGTCAGCTTTGAAAACTTTTGTATTTATTTATTTTTTTGATTACTACTATTGCTCATATTACAACTCATAATTGATAATACCAAATAAAAACACACCATCAATACTAACGGTTTAATAGACCTTATTTTCTTTATGTGGACATGTTATTAAATCAAGTGGTTTAATAGACCTAATAAAGACACACTATGGTTTTATAGTGAATTAAACACTGACTTTATTAAATCGCATGATTTAACAATATATGTCTAATATCATTCTTAGGTGTGGATGTTCTTTTTTTTTCATGCGGACGTGTTATTAAGCTGTGCGGTTTAATAAAGTTAATTTTTAATGTTATTAAACAACACAGTTTTATAGTGTATTGTAAATTAAATATATTGAGTCGCACAATTTGATAATGTATCCGCATTAATAGGTTGTAACACTGACACTTACCCCTCTAATTTGGAATCGTCACACTTAAACACCTTAACACTAGCAAAAACTAACATATGCCATTAAATTGTAACAAAAATTTTGTATTACACCTAATCAATTTAAGTTATTTTGTAGACTAAAGAGATTAAACTTAACAAATCAATACAATAAAACAAAAACTAAACCAATGAAAGCTTCAACTTGGCGATAGACTTCTAATGACTCTCATTGCTTTGAACAACCCACTTCTTAAAAATGGACGATTCGATGAACTTACATACAAGTTATTGACATCATGAGTGAGTCTGGTGGGAGCAGATGGCTGTGAGAGACGAGTCTTGCAAGAGAAGTCATGGGATTAGGAGCTGAAATAAGAATGCTGAGATGAAGATTCAAGTGCTCATTTGATGATGATTTATGTTAAACCGTATACGGCCTTGTCCATAACTTAAAACATCGACCATAAACTTGGCTCGAAAGATTTCAAAATAAAAAAAAGATACATCGCAGTGTTCAAAAATACAAAATTTACTCGGCCGCAATTCAAGAATTTCACTCTCATATTTTTATTTTCTTTCTATTCCAAAAAATTTGGTTATGCAATAATCAAACCATAGTTCTTCTCTTTATTTTTCTTCACTATATCAACATTTTCTAGACAACAAATTTCTTTTTCTTCTTTATTTTTTATTCTTTTCGCAAAACTCTAAACTTAAAAATATAAAAGAGAAAAACATTCGTAGATTTCATTTCATTTAGATTTTTTTTACTTTCCCAATAATTTACGGAACATGAGTTGTATATATTTATTCTTCGTTCTTCCAATTTTTTCACTAAAACCTAGATTCTAATAATTTAATTTAATTGGATCTTTCATTTTTAACGAATCAGTAACTTTAGTATCAAAGGGTTAAGTGTGATATTTTTACCCACCTAGCAACACGTATTGATGATTGGGGCTCTGTTGTCTCATGATAATATATATGAGGACAATCCAATTATGTCTTAGCTATTATTACTAGTTATAGCATTTTATTAGCTCGATATTATTGGTCTATGCAATAATAAGTACGTACTTATAGGATAATTTTATATTACAATAAATTTACTTACAATTGAAATTTACATGAGTCTAAATCATTCCAAATATAGCTTAAAAATTTGTACTTAACATAAACTAGATCTTCTTTATGTATTTTTATATATTTAAAAAACTAAAATTTGAAAGAGCACATATAGAGCTCAAACCAATGAAATAGCACTTAGCCTACATGGTTTTGTTATTTTGTATTTTTATCCAACCAATGAATTTAGACCAAAATAAGTTTGTATACAAATTTACAGCTCTAGCATCATCAATTTTAAATCCATGATGAGGTGGAATCATTTCACCATTAATAATATGCGATCCATTTCCTAATCAAATGTTTTTATACTCTTAAATAATCAAAGAAATGGTAGGTTAACTTTAGCAATACTACTGGGTTTACTATTTTTCGTTCGAGTTGTATGTTAACCCTGTTCTTTTGTGCCATTGGCTTCCACTTCTTAAGTCGTCCTATTTATTTTCAAAATTTTCCTTAACAATCACTTTTTTTTTTCAAGAGACCCTTATCCAAGTTCTTTGGAAAGTGCATGTTCTCTCTTAGTTTTAAAAATCACTTTTTTTTGGTTAAATTGTGAATAATTACATATGAGATAATTGACCCATATGTTGCATAAAGGTTGTTAAGAAATCATAAACTATTATTTGGCCCCTCTAATTGCAAAAATATCTCAATTTAAGTTGAAAATTTGGGTTTGAACAGGACACTTAAATAACTTGATTAAGACCGGATAAAAAATGATAAATAAGAAGAATTTTAAAAATAAATAAAATAAATTAAAAAGTGGTGGTTAATGCCTAATAAAATAAACTAAGGAACCAAATATCACTTTTTCTTAGGTCCTTAATAAAAAGCCCCAACTTTTGAGCTAAAGGGCCTTTAAACTGTTGATCCAAGTAGATTCCAAGTTAAGCCATACAAATTTTCAAGTGAACCTCAATTCTCTTTTCTAAAAACATCTCTTAACAAGGCAGATCAATATCTTTTTCGTTTTTGGTGTAACGTTGGGAAAAATCAAATTTAGATTAACCTAATCGGATTTAGGGTTGATCGGGTTAGGAAGAAATTCATCTAAATTCAACCCCAACCTATAATCCGATTCGATTATATCCAAATACGTTCAGATCGGATAAGATTGATTCAAAAAATCAGGTTAAGTTTGGATCAGATTGGGTTTAAATTATATAGGTTCGGATTGAGTTTGGGTCAATTGGGTCATTTCGGGTCAGTGAAAAATTTATTCCCACTATCTTCAATAGTCATCTACAATGCAAACCTAAGGTCACCCAGCAAGCCTAACGATTTTATGAACATAGCTGTCTCGTGTTAAAGAACACAACTCCCTTGAGTCTTGTTTTAATCAAGCCCACACTTGCATGGCTTTCGTCGCTTCCTTGGAAATCTTTTTATGAGTGGTCCCGCATAACTTCCAATAGGAATATGTGGTCATCTACGTCGTAACATTTAGCAATTGCAATTTGCATTAAAATTAATAGACAACATCAAAATTTCAAAATAAATAAATTCGGTTGCTGGGTTGAAGAGTTCAGGTTAGAGTAGAGCTTGAAGGAATTTAGTGATGGTGGAAGGCTAGAGGTGTTAAAGTAGCAGATTTGATAGTAGCAAATCCAGTGGCTGCATCTGCAAATGATGATTGATAGGTCCAATTGGAAATGATGATCAGTGGTGGCTATGTTGTGTCAAATCGATGGACATGTTGCGTTTGTGTATTGATTTGTGATGTGTGTGAAAAACCCAACTGTGAGCGACGGCGAACGACCAACAAGCGTGAAGAGTAAAGACTAGAGAGTAGAGAAGAAGTGAGTGAGAGTGTGAGCAAAGTGTAGATCACGATGTGTTTACCCGATTGTGTTTTTTGTGAATTGTTTGCGATGTGCATGGACCAAGATTTGTTCGTTTTTATGGTATTGTTTTGTGTGAATTGTTTATGATGTCTGTGTATTTCTGATTCTAAGTTGAGGCTTGAGGGAGAGGGAGGCTGTGCATGGCGTGCATGTCTATAGGTTTAGTTTTCAATTTCATTAATTTTTTTTTTATTTTAGAGCCAACCCAATCGGTTTATGATCTGATTAGGTTGGCAAAAATGAATCCGATCGGATTTTGATAAGAAGCCGATCCAATCCAATCCAAACTCGATATTTTTCATATCAAATCCATTCGGGTCAAATTGGATTGGGTATTTTGCCCAACCTTTTTTTTGGACATAGACAATGACTAACAAACCATACATAAAAATGGGAAAAAATAATAATATCATATTTTCTTAGAAAATTTAATTTTTTTACATATTAACTTTTATTTTGAATTGTTATGTCTACATAAAAATTAGGATATGAAATTTCTATATATAAATTATGATATGAAATTTAAGATAATTCTAGATACACATATTTGTAAAGCATCCTAAAAATCTTTAAATGGTAGCTCAAAAATCTACCCCTACAATTATTCTGGACCATCTCACTTCAATTAACAATTGTAATAACAAAAGAAAGTCCCATTGATATGTGATTCAATGGATTTTTCAATCTTTATCAAATATTTAAATTCAATAGCATAGTAATCAGCAAATAATATCCGACATTCATAAGTTGAAGTTTCATATGAACTAAAAAAATCACAAAAATTTAAATCTCCAAATTACATCTAACAATTAAAATATTTAAATTCAATAATAATAATAATAATAATAATAATAATAATAATAATAATAATAATAGTTTCATCATTTTTTAAAAAATAAGATGGAAAAAATTATATAAAAGGGAAAATTGAGAAGTCAAAAATCAATTCCTTATGGCTGTGATGGTGGAGCGATGGCAGCTAAAAAGGTGACGAGGGAGACTGTGGCTGTGCGAACATGGCTATAGGCTGTGCTTTGTGAGTCGGGACAGTGACATTAGAGATGCAACGAAGCCACGTGCCAAGGCCAACAACCGAGAATTTATAGAATGGATTATGCTTAGGAGTGGAGGTTCATTGAGGAATGGTGCAGCAGTAGGTGGTGGCTGCTGGCTTGGAGTGTTGGAGAGTTGGAGGCACTGCAACTGGCAGTGCGACCCGTGCGCAGAAATGTACGGATATGAAATTTCAATACCCAGAACCACTTTATTTACATATGCGGTCCAATTTTTACTTGGTCCGGATTGACCAGGTCCCGATCGAATCTAGTTCAGGCGAGTTTTATTGCCACCACTAACAAATATATTGATCACTCTATCATAATCCAGACATTTGGGCCGCCCATACTTGATATCTACTAACGTAGATATGACGTCTAATATAATTTGGATGGCCCAAGCTTCATCAATGGGCTTATCTTGATCTGTCTTATTATTATGATTGTAGTGAGTAATTTTATTAATTAAAAGGTTGGTTGGTTACGTCAGAAGGTCTTTTGATCGAACGAAAATGCTTCTCTTTTAATTGTGTAAATGAATTTAGTTTTGACAAACACCAAAAAGAAGGTGTCAATATCTGCCACCTAACAGCCTTGTTCTGTGAACCAGGTAGATATTAACCGACACGTGTTGAAACTCTCGGCATCTATCTACATTGAAGAAACAGGCAAATGCCGGTTACACACTGACCTGACCTGAAACAGCAACTACTGTACTGTATTGCAATGCAAAACGAGAATAATATGTAAAACAGTTGCCGGTCGCACCCAACCTATCACGTCGGCATCACGTATTAAGTTTAATTCATTCAAAGAAAGGGGGCAGCAGCAGCAGCGGCGACAACAAAAGCAAAAGTAGAAGAAGAATATCTATCTCTCTTTCTAGAATCTAGTATATTTTGCTTGGCGAGCTCTCTTGGCTACTAATAATAATCAAAATTTGATTGATGGCGGCCTCAAAACTCGCGATTTTCTCACTGTTTTTTGCCCTAATTTTAACTGCTGCTGATGTCTCGATCCAAGGAGAAGATGTGCCGCCTCTGACTGTATCTGACGCCTTCGATTCTTCCCCTCTCAAGATTGAATTGGACCAACTCAAGTCTAAGATCCTTTCTCTTGGTTTGCATTTTTTCTTTTCCTTTTATCTTTACTTCTATTCATTTGACTCCAAATAATGCGTGAAAAAGAAGAAATATAAATATCGAAAACTTTTGTAGGTTTAGTCAGATTTTGGGAGTATCGACGCTTTACTTTCTACTTCGGTCTCAGTCTCAGATAGCGTAACTACGAATTTTATTGAAATTCAAATTGAGCATTATATAGCACCAATTAGTCTGACTGATTTCATCATTCATTTGTTGGCTATTATACGTTTGCTTAAAATTACATTACTATCTAAATCTAAATATTAGAGCTGAATGTTTGTGCTGTTTCTATTCGAGTCCATAGTTATATCAATGTTTCACTGGAGGAAAACTAACTGGGAAAATTAGTATAATTGAGCATTGTTTGGTTGTTTTGAGTTTATTTCATGCCCTTTGTCTCTCTTTTCAATAGGAATCTTTAAAGCTCGGCTGTTGTATGTGAGTATTTGTTTTGATGTTGTTTACTTTTTTGTTCTAAAGAATCCCATATTGATGAGAAAACCCAAGAGTTGAAAATTAAGGACGAGGTGGTAGCACAGAAGGAGAAGGCCATTCAGGACAAATCGGATAGGATTGCGTCCTTGCAGAAAGAATTGTCTTCCCTTCAGGTTTGTACAAAGGGGAAAATAGATCATATATACAATGTATTAGTGGGAGAGTGGTTGCGTACTAGTGCTGTGAAAAGAGGCAATCATGCGCCACAAGCATTTGTTACTAAGCAAGCTTTCTTTTTCTTGATTCTTAGAAAAAGGAGACGTTAAATGCTGCAGAGCAGGTGGACAAGGCTCATGCTCGTGCTGATGAACTTGAAAAACAGGTGAGGTACCTACAATCAAAATGCTTGTTTTGGAAACCATTGCTTCTTTCTAAGTGTTGCTTGTCTTTGCAGATTGATAATCTCAAGAAGGAATCAGAGAAACAGCAGAGAGAGAAAGAGGCCCTGGAAGCCAGGGCGATTGAAGCTGAGAAGAAAATAAGTGATTTGAGTGCCAAACTAGAGAAAGTAAGGCTTTTGTTTGGCAGAATTTCTTAATGGCTCAATTTTATTGTTGTATTAAGCTTACTCTCATTGTTGTTTGGAGTAATTCCCTTTTCTTCTTGTGCTTATTGATGATAGATAAGATGTTTAGATAGAATTTGTTTCTTTATCTGGGTCATCAACCCATCATTTGTCCATGCTCAGTTGCTCGTTGCCAACTGTATATATGCTAATCATTTCCGCAATTTTGGAAACTGTATTTGTTTTGTTGGGATGTCTTTTAACCTTTGATAGTTATGTATATTGGAATGAATTTTCTTTTCACCCATGTGGAACTTGCATGTTGCTTAATTGCATCCTATGCCTTTCATATGCTGACATTAGAAGATTTCTTGCTTTCACAGCTTCAGAAAATTAATGATGAACAGAAGAGCAAAATTCGAAAAACGGAACGTGCTCTTAAGGTTGCTGAGGTATCATTCTAACTTGATTGAATTTTATGCGCAATCCTAGAGCATGTTAAAGCTTCTTCTTTTATCTTTTAGTTTGACCTTTTCCTTGGCAGGAAGAAATGATGAGGGCAAAGTTTGAGGCTACTTCAAAATCCAAAGAGTTGACGGAGGTAACACTCTTAGTTTATTTCATAATCTGTCTATCTAATATGGTGTTTCTGTCTGAGCGGGTTCAGAAATTAGATGTTGTCTTTATACTAGTTATATTCACATTTAGCTGAGGTTTCAAGGAGTTAGAAGAGAAAGTGACTTAGGGTAGAAGTTTTAATATTAGGAAGTTGATTTGAGGAATAGAGTCTGCTACATTGATTTAAGAATTTTTTTTTGGTTTTTTTTTTGGTGGGGGGTGAATCCATTTTGGTTCTCAGTCTCATTTCTGTTTTCATTAGGAGTGATGGAATTTTACAATATCCCTGTGGAATTACTACTTTCTGTTGAATCTTTGACTACAGATACTTCATGTGCCTGATGAACAGAATTTACCGCTTGAATTTTTAAGACTTGAATGAGACACTACTACATATTATTTCTAGTAGGAGCTTAAGTTTTTTTGTTTCATCATCTTCAGTGAGTATGGTTGAATTTAATAATAAATATTGGCTTAATTCATTTCTTAACTGAGACACTACTAGATATTATTTCTGGCAGGGGCTTAAGCTTGTGTGTTTTCATCATCTTCAATGAGTATGCTTGAATTTAATAATAAATATTGGCTTGTTTCTTCACTGAGCTTTCATTAGATGCCTAAACTGTCTAAACATTCTTATGTCCACACACTTGAGTCTGATTTGAAACATTATTGTGGAATTGCCACTATTAAAAATGACAAATATCCATGGATGTTGTTACATTGGATCATGTGCTTCATGTTTCTAGGTGCAATAGCGATGCACTTCATGCAATGACAACTATGCTTTTCTCAATGAAACTGCTATCAAGATTGAATATATAAAATTTGGTGCTAATGCATGTCTTAAATTTCTTATCAGGTTCATAGTGCATGGCTTCCTCCTTGGCTTGCTGTACAGTTACTTCAATGTCAGGTAAATATTATGCACGCATGGTATGTTCTGCCATCAGAGTTTCCTCTAATTATTGTCTTTTAACTTTTTGCAGTTCTTCATTGAGACTCATTGGAATGCGCATGGAAAACCTGCCATGGATGTTGTGATTCAGAAGGTATTATCTTTTTGTTGCCATATGGTTACATTCCTTGCATGTTTTGTGACAAACACTATTTTGTTCGTCATCATGTTCTTACAATTTTAATTATAGATTTTGCATTAGAATTATTCATGACATGGTGTTATTAATGAATGGGGTGCTTAAATTTGTTCCAGGCCTTGGAAAAGAAGGCACAAGCTAGAAAGTGGGTTCAACCCCACGTGGAGACAATTAAAGCTGTAAGCTCTTTTTCTTATTCTTCTATTGCATAGATTTTGAAATATATAGAGGAATTAATTTTGAGTTAATTTTATTCTCCTTCTCTTATTCTCTTTTTTACATTGGCTGTGTCTTTTCTGAAACAAGATCTTGTATATCTGTATCTACTTTTGCTACCTTAATTGTGTTCTTCCGCCATACTGACATTTGGGAAAATTCTTATAAAAGACATCAGTGGATTAATGTGCACTGCTTTAATCATAAGTAATTGTATGTTGAATGTTGTCCGTTTGTGTAAGAAATGGTTGATTGCTTATGTATCTGATTGTGGGAATCTCTATACCATCCATCATTTGAAGAAATGGATCCCAGCCATGAAGGAGCAGTGGGTAGTTTTCACTACAAATGTTGAACCACATGTACAAACATTGAAGACAAAAACAATTGAAGCTTGTGAGGCAACAAAGACTGCAGTAACTCCACACATTGTTAGAGTTCAAGAAGTTGTTGATCCTTACTTTCAGGTATATTAGCTATATTTCTCATTCCTGTTCATCTTGTATGTTAACATGCATCTTGAAGCAAGCTTAAATTGGTCTCAGGAAGCCAAGAAGTTTAGCAAGCCATACATTGATCAGGCTGCAACTGTGGCAAAACCTCATGTTGACAATGTACGAGTGGCGCTGAAACCTTATACCAAGAAGGTTGTTCAGGCATATGGGAAATTTCTAAAATCTGCAACCACGTACCATCATCAGGTATCAACATCCATTACCATAATCGCATGTGTTTTAGGATTGTCTATTAGTCTTGAAGCTCCATCAAATTTACCCCATTTCTTCAAGAAACTTTGCAGTGGACATGGCATATCTTATCATGGTAATAAGGTTTACCAGGGTAGTACATAGGAAAAACTATGAAATTGTTTTGATAGATTTCCCTCCCCCAAAACAAAGTCATCTTTTTAATTATGACGATATTTTAGAAAATTTTAGGTGCATTCGTCATTTTTTATATCAATCTTGTTGCGTTATAATCATTGCACAATTTTCCTCTCTTTTTAAAAGGTCCAAGCGTCAGTGCAAGAAATGCTGAAAAAGCATGAGCTGACAAGTCCTCTTGCAACTAAAGAGTTAGAGTGGTTTGCGGTATGTGTCAAATTTTTGTTTCCTTAACTGTGGCTAGTATTTAATCTGAAAATTTTCCCATTGTCTTTGGTTGCTTGTGTAGCAATCTAAGCTCTTGGTAATTCAATTGCTGCAGGCATCTGCTTTATTAGCCCTACCTGTCATCATTTTGTTCAGAATTGGTTCAGCCATTTTCTGGTTGGTATCTGATTTATATATTTGATTTTGAAGTGAAATTTTATACATTTGCATCAAAGTTACAAGTTGTAGTATTATCTGTTTCAAGGCTAGATTTCCCCGAACTTGTCATTTTTGATATACTTTCTAATGTAACTAATATCTGCAGCAAAAAAGCAAGGAAGCCAGTTCGGCATTCCCACCATCATTCTCGTCGTAAGGCCAAACGGGGACACCCAGACAAATAGATTGCTACGAGATTACTGTCAATTTGTTTCTGAGTAAGTCATATCAGTAATTGACCTTTTTTTCTCAAAGCCCGTTGTTGGACAGAGGCTAAGTATACATGACAATCTTTACTTTGTAGAATTTGAATATTTGAGTGCAGCCAAGAATTTTCACTTCAATATCCTTGACTAGACTTTCTGTGGCTTCTATAAAACATCTGTTTTTTAGTTAAATAATTGTCTTTTGTGCTTTTGTCCCCGGTTGTCCTCAATTTAATAGCATATCTATCATTTTTCTTTCATGTTCTGCAATATATGTTATTTGATGCACCCATGCTATGTTTGTAAATGCTCTGTTTTGAATTCTGCAGAAGGGAGTTGACGCGTTGGACTTGGGTTCTTTTGGGCTATAAAGTTCCATCCATGTGAAGAGCTCTAATATTTTTGAAGCTCCAGCATCATTTTTTTTTTTAAATTTTTTTTCTTGTTTAATATTTGTGAAAAAGAGATGCTTGGAACCTTTCACACTACTACACAATTAGTCATCTTGAGAGATCTAGAATTTAGTGTATGATGGGCAATGAGCAGGGTGTGCTATTTATGTTGTGAGAGGTGTAATCTTATTGGATTTGAACTTCTCAATACGGTTGAAATTACCGAATCTCAACAACCCGGGTTATTGGATTTTTTAACCACCGTGGATTTACTTGATAATCGAACAAGTGTTGGTCTAGGGAAAGGATTTGCCATTTAGTGGCGTTTCATACATATTTGCTTGTTTCTATTATTGGTGTTTGCACTTTGATTATTATTATTTTTTTTTTTAAACTTGCCGTTAATTTACTTGCAACCAATTTGCCCATGCAACAGCCGCGGACAAATGTTTGTGCCAACTTTTTTGTTCTGTTTTGGATGTATGGATGTGTGGCGGCATGAAAGGCTGGTATAAGTCAGCACCTTACTATGCTTTTTGTCATTGGTAACATGTTTGTCGAAAGCATTAACTTGTCTGTCATGGTAATGTGTGCGACTAAATGCTTGTGACGGGTACAGACAATATTGTTACAGATTCTGTAAATTTTATTTGTGACGCGTAGTTACAAAAACGTTACAAATAATGAAAATTTATTATCGTGACTTCCTCGGAAATGGTACGTGGCCAATATTCGCGGTGGTATGCTTGCTATTTGACGATTACGGAGGAATCACTGCATTTTCCTACAAAGAAGTTGCTATGGGTGAAAGTGTAAAGCTCATCCTTGGAATTTGATTTGTAAGATTTTGACCTTCTACCACTCCTTGAAAGGCGGCAGTTGTAGTCACGAAGTTGTACTCATATCGATCTCATATTAGATGTGTTGCTTTCTTTCATATCAATTGTGAAGATCAAAACTTTTGAAAAGCATAATCACTTTAATAATATTATGAAAAAAAACATAAGGATAGAGATTGGCTGCAAAGGAAAGATGCTTATGAGCACATTATCGATCTCAATAGTTGGATGCGCGACGACTTGGTTGGTTAAGAGGCTATGAAGTGTGGGGGACAAGATGATTAGATGAAGTTGATTATTAAAGCTACGATAATCTTCTTCAAATCTTTCGGTTCGTATTTCACAATTGATAAGACACAATATATAACCCTGAAAAATGCAAGACTAATTAAAAAAGATACTCCTAGATGAAGGGGTGTCGTCTTGTCTACTATTCCTAATAAAAAAGATTTGTCTCTAATAGCCAGGTAAATTCACCCACTTACTCCTCCAACATGATACGCAATAAAATTGATCCAAATGCTGAAATTAACAACCTTATGCTAGTCTACACCAACAGTTCTTAATCAATTATCTGCTAGTTTGCTTTACTCGTCATGAATGGAATCGATCAGTAAGGAGGCCAGTAGCTGTCTAAATCCATGCAGTGTTCCAAGCTCATGTATCTGCTGCCACCAGCAACTCCGTTAGCTTGATTAATTTCAGCAGCATAGCCAGTCAGACTCTGATCTGCAGCATAGGAAGAACTCGTCATCATTGAACAAGTAACTTCTTGTTGATGCATTGCCTGAGGATGAGGCGGCGGCGGCGGCGGCATTGGTCGTAAAACAGGTTGTGTTGTAGCACCTCCAAGATTTAAATTTAGTCCTGAAATAGTGAATCCTCCTGCCAGTGGATAGTTCATTTGAGGTTGGATTGGGAAATTATTATTTACACTCGATGATGCGCCGCCTCGGAACATTCTCGTAAATTCTGCAAGTTGATCTGCATTTCCCGTGTAGTTTCTTCCAACTGGGAACTGGAAATTCTCTGCTTGAATCATTTGTGGCGGTATAACACTTGCTCCTATATCCAAGTTGTAAGCCGGATTCACTGCACGAGATTGGTTTGTGGGGAATTTTTTTGCACCTGCACTCTTTTGGAACACACGGCAAACTACCCATTCATCCTGTCAAATACACGGCCAGAAAAGAAAAATCAGATTCCATCCAATTTTGAAATTTTGGAAACCTCCAGTTATACAACTTTTAAATAGAGAAAATATAGGAAAGGGAAAAAAAGAAACTCTCGACAGGTCACTATGGTTGTCGAATAAAAGTTATAATTTCTTTTAGAACTTATTTTTATTGAAATATTGTGGGAGATAATTAGTCGTGCTGCCAAATTAACCACTCTGTGGTGTTGACACCTTTTTTAACTAAAACAAACTCTGTGAGAAGATGTTTGCTAAAAATTAAACACTTTTTAAGTAGGCTTTGTTAAAACTAACCGAAAAAAATGGTTTCTTAAAATTAAGCAAAAACACCCTTAAGTTGAAAGCGATATCGATCGAGCCGCATGCATGTATGCAACGCTGATTTATAGAACATAATTGTTCTCTTATCTTACATCCACTTTGTTTAGTAACGATTTGTAGTGGTGTGGATGAGAAGCAACTATTGTGTTTGGATGTGAATTCTTCTTATTTCCCCATCAAAGACAAAAGACAAAATAAAAAATAAAAAAATGAAAACAAAGGAGAGACCATTCTTTTATCATGGCGAATAGGGTCTCTGCCTTAGCTAAGAATCCCGATGTTACCTAGTATGTTTTTGCTTCAGTATGTAGTTTGTGTTGAAAGTTTCTTTGGCTTCTAATCTAAGTTTTTCAAAGTCTATTGATTATTTTGGTGCTTTCTTGCAACTTCGCTAAAGGGTAATAAACTAAGAAACATGTATATATCTTGTTGTGATGACATGCAAAGCCTAGCCAGTTAGAAAGACGGAAATATTATTTCAATATTTTTCCAAACAAATTCAGAGAATTAAGCTGCCGGTAAAGGTGTTTCGTAATTCTTAATCACCGTCGTGCACGCCAGAAAAAAAAAATCATTAATTTTGATAATAAGAATAAGATGTGTGCATGGGTGCGAGTTGGATATGAGGCTCGAAGCCACTAACACCGGTGTGGAGTGGAAACTGGAAAGGGGATTTAACGTTCACTGATGCAACGCTTAAAAAGATACATATGTAAGATTTGGAAGAAGGAAAATACCTTAGAGGTTCTAAAAGCAGATTTAGAGTGGATGCGATATTCATGCATAACCCAGTTGGTTTTCTCTCCTCGGGGAGCTCTCCCTCTATAAAACACCAATGTTTTTTTCATCCCAACCAGCTCAGATGTGACACTGTTGAAGATCTCTTTATCTTTTCCTGTGGTCTTCCAATATCCTGTGTTTGTTGCTCGATTCGTTCTCACACCAGTCGGGTATTTCCGATCCCGAAGACTAAAGAAATACCATTCCTTTTCTCCCATTTTTGCCTTCCCTGGTTGATAGAATATAAAGCAGAAAATTAAAGAAAATAATCATTGATTTGTAACCTTATTTAGATATTCTTGCTGTTCCTCTAATCGGCCATCAATACCGGTCCTAACATATTTTTTATTGCAGCATAAATATTTATAATTTGATTTGGAAAAATTTTAACCACGCGTGGGTGGCTCATGACATTCAACGAAAGGGAAAAATTTTGTAATTTGAAAACCCTAGAGTCTACATGAATCAAGACATATATGAGAATATTTCTACAATAGGCATACATATATATAAGAACATGGAGAGACAGCTTAGAAATTGTTATTAATTGCTACGGTATGTATAAAAGCTCAAAATGTTGGGACTATAGTTTTTATGTCAGTCTTATATGTAAATGACATATATACTGACATTAATAGGATGTTTATGGTGACGAAGTTGCAGCTTGTTACAACTACCTGGAAGATCCCACGGCTCACATTTGTTAAGATCAACATCAGCAATTGCTCTTCCTGTGAAACTAGCATCCGAAATCTTGTTTACGAGATAGTAAGTGACGAGTTCTTCATCCGAAGGATGAAAACGAAATCCCGGTGGCAACGTTTCCTCCTTCTTATCTCCTTCCATTTTCTATTATCTCCTTCTCAATTTGTATGTTTCCCTTATGATTATGTTGACCCTGTGCTAAAATAAAATGACATGAAGCGAATAGTTCAAAGTAATCAGAATGAAAATAATAGGGAGCTTCCAAACAAACCCTAGAAAAATCAGAATGAAAATAATAGGGAGCTTCCAAACAAACCCTAGAAAGATGAATTGTTGTCCCTAAGTAAGAGGAAAACCTGATGATTGTAAACTTCTAGGAACTAAGTAGCTTACTTGCATGGAGAATTTTCAAACCATTTTTGGTTCAATAATGATTATTTCTTAAGGGATTCTAGATAACGAAGACTATAGAGAGCTTTTCTTACTTACCATGAACAAGAAATGTGAGAATTTAAAAGCTTCTTGTTTGAAGAAAAGAATTGAGGGTGTGACTGTGAAGCTCTCACCTACTATGTATCTTCGCCTACAAGGTTCATGGCCACGTCCAAATACCAATGTTTCAAATTACATGGAAAGAAAGTCATTCAAGAAATCCTTTATTTAGGATATTTACATGATCGCCCACTTGTCGTTTAGTTTAAAATTACATATCGGTAAAATGGCCAAATGGTCCTCACCATGTCTCTAGGAAATAACTAATTAATTGCATTTTCAGTACAGATATTTTTTACCAACAACTTTTTGTCTAGTTTCGTGCTAGCTAGGCTCCAATTGTGCTTGATTTAGAAGCGTTTTTTCATAACCCTTATTAGTGATGTAAGCAATGTAAATATATATATAGAGAAAAAAATTTTATCTGAAATTAAAGTTAGAGACGAATTTACAACGTCGTAGATTAATTTTTATAATGTTGTAAATTGATTTATGATACCATAAACCCCACATTGGATTTTAATTCTAGATTTTAATCTCGGAACTTATACACGCACACATGTATGTATAGAGTTGTGGGTACCCTCATTTTTTTATGCGGACATGCTATTAAACCGTACGGTTTAAAAACGTGTCTACATTGATTCTATTAAAATAGTTTAATAGCATGTTTATATAAAAATAAATAAAAAATTAAAGGTGCCTGCAATAGAGGATGGCTATATATATATATATATATATATATATACACACACACATACATATATTGAATGTTGTGCTGATATTGAGTCATAATAAGAATTTACATTCTTTTGTGTACTAAAATAGCAGAATAAAAAAAATTAAATGAATTACAGCTAATTGTAGTTTCTGATCTTTTAACTCCATCTATATTTTTAAAAATTGGAACACACACTAAATAATTTCTCTGTATAATTTGAATGTAACATCCGAGAACCGAAAGAGAAGATACTGTTCATGCCCTCGTGGATCCGAGACAATCCAGATAGATTTTAAAGAGAGTTAAAGCTAGGGATACAATGAATTATAGTAATTAAGAAACAACCAAGAAGAACCACGAATATAGGGAAATTAGAATAATATTATATAGTAAATAAATTCCCTGAGACCGAGGGAATAAATTAAAAACATCAATCATGAAATTATATAAAATCTTTGGAGCATATATTGCAACTCTTAACAACAGAAAAATTAAATGTTAATGAAACTGTACTGATAATAAGGATTTGGTCATGCAAATGAGACAAAGTCACGTAGACAATTTCCACTGCAGCACGTAAATCCCGTTGATATCTATTGAAACCCAAGTACCAAACGTCTGTATTACTAGCCAGTTTTGCACGCGATGGTGGACCCTTTTCTACTTTGAATTAAGCTCCTGAGTGCAATGGGTATCTGCCACGTCAACAGCCCCAAATTCTGTGGGAGCTTTTGAAATTGTAAGTTGCAACACTAGGAAAATGGTTTAGGGTTCCATTTAATAATGATTGATTCTAGGGAAAGCATTTTGCCTTCTTTGAGACCATTTTCCCAGATTCCTTGGGTCTTTGTTCTCATGTTTCGGATCTTAATTTGTTCGTGATTTGTGTTTCATTATTGTTGTTCTCTCTCTCTCTCTCTCTATTCACAAACGTGTGGGTGTAGATATACAAACACTGTTAAAAGAATATT
Source organism: Atalantia buxifolia (assembly GCA_030444775.1). NCBI lineage: Eukaryota > Viridiplantae > Streptophyta > Magnoliopsida > Sapindales > Rutaceae > Atalantia > Atalantia buxifolia. The sequence goes on along the minus strand of CM059834.1, from coordinate 18,009,359 downwards.
CATAGGTTCGCCTTATTTTGTGTGCTTTCTCAATACTGCTAAAAACCTAAAATCAATAGCAAGACTTCACCATATATTTTTTTTTTCCCCCTTTTCAGAGATCAATTTGAATTTTTTTTTTTTTTGGTGGATCACAACAAAATTGGCAAGCCGCAAGAATCAAGTGTAAAATTTTGAAGAATTGAGAAAATCCAAAATCTGCCATCTCAAGAAAAGATTAGCTAAATCTCCTTATGGCCATTTCCAATTAAAATCATCATGACATGATTCCTGTCCTTCTGATCTTTCGTTGTTCTGTATAGAAAAGGCTATTGTAAAGCCTGAATTAATAATCAATGAGAATATATGGGAAACATTATTTTCTTCACTCATAGTAGTTTTTGTATCTTTTTTTTTTTTTTTTAAGTATCTATTGACTTTTCTTCTCGGAGAAAAGGTAAAATTTTACTTGACACAGTTTGTTTGATCTGCTTCTTTTTTGTTTCAAACTTTACAACTGTTAGTCTGTAAGCTGGGCACATGCACATCCTTTTCCCATTTTTGCGCTTTCTTTCCCGTTTCTCCTCTTTAGTTTACCTCCTTCGTTTCATGATATTAATCAACACTTCGACAAATTATATGGTACAAGAAGAGTGCTAGCTAGCTAACACTTTTTGTCCCAAATCAAATATCAACAAAGATTGTGTATAGTCAGAAACTATGAGTTCCAGACATCAGCATTTTTGTAATTAATATTTATACAGAATTAAAATTGTTAGGAACAAGGAAAAATATCTCGTATTGATTGAGTATTGAACTTGAGTTAAGTATATAAGATTTAGACAATCCTCGACTCTTGAACTAATTTTTGAGTCGTGTTAGGACCATAGGCTTCTATATAGTATCAGAGCTAAACTCATGCATGAGTGGGCCCTCATTACCTTACCACATGACAACAACCTATCAAAAAGACCAGCTTACCCATGACTTGCATGTTAGAAAATTAAAAAAAATATATCTCATATCGACTGGTTATTGAATTTTGATTAAATATATAAGAATTAGACAACCCTTAACTCTTGAGTTAGCTTTTGCATTACGTTAGACCCGTAGACTTTTATAAAAATTTCCAAGAGGCTAGTAGCTAGAGACTAGATGGTAATGATAAAAGAAATTACGAACTTCTAAGCCTAATTACGAACTTCTAAGCCTAATCTCGTCTAAGAAAAAAATACAAACATCCGTATCTAATAATTTTCATATTGAATCTATCTAGTCTCATGTCCACACCTTCGACTTACATCTTTTATATATTGATCGGCGTGTTGATGATGGCAAATTCTCTTTAATTTTTCTTTAGGTTTTACTTCAATAATTTCTATAACTTGTTTAATAAATAATAACTAATTCTCGCTAACTGCATGTATCAGTCATCTTTCTTGTTGTTTAAGTACATCTGTCCAGAATTGCACTGAAATTTTAAAATACATTTTCCATTTGATGATCTCTTTGCCGTTAATTATGATTTTGCAAAGATTGAGGGGTATAGCTTTTGCATTATTGAGCAATAAGTTATGAGAACTTAAACAAACACAATACATAACCATCTATCACAATCTTTTGATAACTCAATAAGTTCGGAGAATTTAAACAAATATAATACTTAACCATCTATCACAATCTTTTGTTAACTTATCAAACACTTCAAATTATGATATTTCAAAAAGGTCTTGATCGCGCCTACCTGTTCTCCGATGGCCAACTAACCTTTACAGACAATATTCTAATTAATTTAAGATTTATTAGAAATATGATGATGATATATACGTGATTGATTGGTATGCCTCGATGATTGAAAGAGGGAAGAACTCTGAACTTGATAAGTTTATCCAACAAGCTGGGCATGGAAGATCCAATCACTGATATTGATGCAATTAATTCATCAACCTTTGTACAAGTATATATGATTATGAAAATTTGAAGAGCTGATGATACTCAGGTAACTCAGCTATGAAATAGTAATAAATGTTTATGTTAGAGCATATACTGCATGAATCCACAAATTATCTGCCGAACAATTAAATGTACCAATATGAGCAAGAAATAAATCCAAATTTAGCTAATAACCATCTCTTGTGTCACCAATTAGTTTCCTTTTACTTTGAGTTTGTCAAAAGACCAAAAAAATATTAATTTATAGGATTCTTGAACTTTTTGGGGGGAAAAAAAGAAAATTCCCCTTTTGCCTCGTAATATTAACGATATCATATACTTGTATGAAAATTGAGTTAGGGTTTGAACACAGTTGATTTTACTTTATGAGTTTATTTCATTGTAGTAGTGTCGTTGAAGCATATTTTATCATGGAAAGTTACGATACACCAATTCAGATCATCTTGTTATAATCATATTATTAATTAAGTTTGCGTGCACATTTGCATAACGTTCGTGGAATAAAATTATTGTTCATCGCGTCGTTTGATCAACACGATTCTAAGGTAAATGCTTCTCCTTTCTCCTTCTGGGTTATTTTTGAAAAATAATTAATGAACGGTTTATTGATTCTCATTGTAAGTAGTTGAAAAGTATTTTTCAATAAAACACTCCAGATCGAAAAGATGGAAAACCGTAAAACAGTTGTAGAACGATCATTCAAGCATGGTATGCTGCTTGTCAAACACTTCAAAATATGCTGAAAGGATGGCAAATAGTTTATTGATCTCATAATTACGTACATCTTTCCCTGCATGCATTACCAATAACCAAACAAATAATGACAAAAAAAAAAAAAAACTTAAAAAGTAGTTTTGCAAAAGGAGATTAATGAAATTTTACATATTATATATAATCAATTTACTTGAATTGCTAGCTCAAGGATACAAGAAATCGATCAGGAGAGGAGAGCTGGTATGATTTTGTTTCCAAAAGGGTGCAAAATATTCAACAGAGTAGTTGCATGTCGAGATGTATAAATGGAACTCTTGAACAATTAATGTCATACGTACGATTCACTCACTAAATGTACAGAATTACACTATTTCACTTACTGTGTACGTAAGTTAGTTTTTAGTTAGCGTAAGAGATTTTGCTTGTTGCATTTATTTTTTTCTCGTCTAAATTAAAAACATTATAGGAAACCGTTTCTATAAATTAAGCTCTCAAATAAGTTAGGTTAGGTTAGAAGATCCAATACATATTCTAATTAACTAGAGTAATACGTAGACTAATAATTAATAAATACACATATATATATATATATATATGTGTGTGTGTGTGTGTGTGTGTGTATGTATGCATGTATGTATATATTAATTATGTAAGCTTCTGTGAAGGTGAAATAAATAAGATAAGAGTTGTGGACTGGTTACGGGTTCATTTTGTCAAATCAAAAGAATCGACTCAGGGTCTTATCGTAGTGACTTTAGATCCATCGACGAACGGAATTGCGAGGAATTGGGGGACTCAGGAGGAATTCCCAAAACAGCTTTTGCCCTTTGAATTGAATCGGCTTGTCGTTTAAACTTTAAAGGAGGTTGTTGCAAATAATAAGCGGTAACATTTTGTTTTTCGCATTCTTACTGGGCCAATAGCCCAGTCTTGTGGTCTGAGCTTAAGGCCTATTTTGTTCAGTTAAACACCCAATTGACAGCGAACGATAAAATTAATAAAAGACGCAACGGAGCCCTAGTTGCTGCTGTCTCGACTCCGCTGCATCGCCGTCAGGTAGTGCATACAGGTACCGACGTCAAACAACTGTTCTTTTACTGGGTTGCTTATTTATTATTATTTTTTTTTAACAACTGGTGTCTGTGATCTGATGTTGTTGTTGATCATGCAATTATGTGCTGCCATATATGTAGTGTGATTTTGGATTAACTGATTAGGTTCCCCAGTTGATTCTGGTAGCACTTTTATTTTGATGCAGCCGTTGTTAATTTAATAATTCCCTGTGCCCGTCACATAATGAATAAATGAATTGATAATGGCAGCAATTAAAGCTCGCTCGCTCACTCAATGTAAGCGCCCTGTGTTCTGTTGCTTGTAGAAGAAAGATATGTTGGAGCAGGAGACAAACCCAACTATTAGCAAATCAACTGGCCTGCCTCGAAAACGATTCTATCGAGCGCGAGCACACAGCAACCCACTAAGTGATTCCCACTTCCCTGTTCCGATCTCCCCTTCTCATGTCGACTATTCCCTTCATTACCCTCATTTTTTCCCCTCAGCTGATCAAGTTAATTGTTCTAAGAGGATTCAGTTTGCAGACATTGGTTGTGGTTTCGGAGGACTCCTAATTAGTCTTTCAACACTTTTCCCTGAGGTGTTAATGGTTGGGATGGAACTTAGAGATAAAGTTACCGAGTATGTCAAGGAACGGATTTCAGCACTGAGGGTGTCAAATCCTGGTCAATATCAGAATATCTCAGTTGTTCGAACTAATTCCATGAAGTACATTCCTAATTACTTTGAGAAAGGACAACTTACAAAGATGTTTTTCTTGTTCCCTGATCCTCATTTCAAGGAGAAGAATCATCGGCGTAGAGTGATTAGTCCGCACTTGTTAGATGAGTATGCTTATGTTCTTGGTGTTGGAGGGATTATATACACAATTACTGATGTCGAAGAGCTAGGAGACTGGATGAGCTCTTGCTTAGAGAATCACCCCATGTTTGAAGCCCTTACAAAAGAAGAGCTTGAAGCAGATCCAGTCGTGAAGCTCTTGAGTTCTGCAACTGAGGAAGGACAAAAGGTTGCTCGAAATGGGGGACAGACTTTTCAGGCAGTTTTCAGACGCATAGTACAAACTTGGGTATAATTTTTTTCTGCTGCTCAAGTTTTCTTATGCAGGTGACTGCCTTGGTAAAGCAATGGATTCATTGTTGGTTACTCAAATTTCTGTTGTCAAAATTAGTCTTATTTTGAATGTTTGCTTTTTGAAGTATTTGATTTTCTGTGAATTTTATATTGCTATCATGAAAACAACGGATTAGAGTTATACCTTACATTAATTGATCTCAGTTTTTGTATTCAGTGTAGGATGGAAATTCTTCATGCATTCATTGAAAGTTTCTTATTTTAAATCATAGAGTTATATTTGGGAAATTGACTGGATGAATTTTTCCAGAGGGGGCAATTGCATTGAATGTTGGTTCTTGAAGATGCAGCAATGACTTGAATGAACGTGATGCTTTCTTTAAGCAACATGATTTGTCACTGTATTAACCAGTGTTAAGCAACATTTATCCATTGAAATTTTCTTTGGTTTATTAATTCTTTTCACACGCATTCTAGCAGGGATTCACGAATACATAGGATTAAGAATTGCAACTTCCAGCAACTTCAATTTGTATTTATAAGGAGTTTGCATCTCGGGCATTGTTCAATTACATTTTCCTTGGGTAATTCATGATGCGCCTCTATAGAGTATCTCCAGTGTAACTAACCTGTTGAAAATTTATTATTATCATGAAATTTTTCTATTGCGGGCTCTAAAAGCTTGGACTTAAGCAAAGTGTTAGGTAAGGTGGATCTAGGAGGAAGTTGCAAGGGTTCCCAGTCGTCATCGTCCACAGCAGTGAAATACTTATCTAACATCTCTTTTGTAACTAGCTCCAGCTTTGAAGGCTGCCATTGTTTGTTTGAGACAAGCAACAACGACTACTATTATTTGCTGTATGGAAGAATCACACATTGGAAGGTAACTTATGTATAGATCTGCATGATTAGTTGATCGCGGGAATGTTGCGAATATGAAAAATACGTAGTAGTAGTAGTAGTAGTCCATGTACCTTGGGTTTTTTGTTTTTGTCCAAAATCATTGCTCTCACACCCTGCAAGAAATTATAATAATAACATTACCGGTTTGTGTTGAAGTCGTTCTTCTAACTGGGAATAATTGTATTGACGCCCTCAACAGTAGGCCGTCTCTTGCAATTAACGAACCATGGTGCACTTAACAAGCGGATAGTTTATGATGTCAAAGCCAAAAAGGATAAGTCCGGCCCGATTTCAAGAAAACGTAGCCCTTTCAACGTTTCCATTTCAATCATCTCATACAATTCATTGCTCACCGTTCCTCGGCAATTTGGCCAGTTATGGCATATTCACGAACAAGACATTATTCAAGGCCCTCACCTCGACCTGTCCGGATCTAAAATTCAAGAAATTTTTGTTTGTATCTAAAATATTAAGGAGCGCTTGCACCCCTACCAAATTAAAAATATTCACATATTTCAGTAATAATAGGCGTTACATCTCTTAGAAATATTTTCAGGCTGGCAGGGCAACCTGATTTCATTGAGTTTATTGCGGTAACCATCCATTTTTGCCGCCTTCTCCTCTTCATGAGATTAGTGGGAAGAAACATGAAATGATTCCTTGAATGAACATTTTCTTGGCAAGCATTCATAAGTAAAAAAGGAGAACGGCGCTTAGGTCTCTAATATTTTTAATTTTTATCACTTAAGTCTCTATTTTTTTTAATACCCCATTACATCGCCGATGTTATACTTTTAAAGATGAAACTTAATTGTTGCAGGGTAAGTACGACTTTTAACATACAAAATTCTGCCTGCCTTTTGATAGCTGGCTATAATAGTAAAGGAGCGTTAAAGTTTTTATCGTTTCCGGAAAATAGCGAGAGATTAAAAAATATTAAGTACCCAAGTAGAAAAAGTGAGAAATATTTAGATATTGGGAACAAAGTGCTATTATAATCTTCAATCAGTTTCATTATTTAATTTATTGAGATCTCACAATTAAACAATCACGTTACTGGTCAAATAACACAGTACGCGATCATACCCATTATAATAAGCTTTAGAAACTTGTTTCACATTTGCTTGGTGTGCGAATTTGCTGATGAGCAGAGAAATTGCACTTGTATCCGAAGAAGTCAACTCTTATTATGCGTTTTCCAACATTTGAAGCTCCGACAGACCAGATTGAATCGAATAATTTGATAGTGGTATAAAAGCGACGTTGAAAGTTGAAACATTTAATTGAACAATTTATATTAGGGGAAAATGATCAAAACCACCTTATTATTTCGGTAAATTAATCATTTCTTCAATGATCATATTTCGAACCTCATCAAAACCCTCAAACGACTAAAAGCATTTCATTATTTTTTAATTATTTTTTTTTCCTTTCTTACTACTTTACCTTAGATATATATGGTAAAACCTACCGTTTAGTAATAAATAAGGTAAAAAAGTAAAAAAGCACATAAGTTTGAAATTAGTTTTTTAAAAAAAAAAATTAATAAGGAGAGGGTGTGATGGGTTTTAAGATATGAAGAGATTTATAAATGATTAATTTCGACAAAAAGTCAGTATTAAAACTTCCCCTTGTCCTAAGATTTGGTACTGTTGAAAAGTGGATTCAAAATTGGCCAAACACTTATATTTGGAGGTGGCCACAAAAGTTCACTTTTGGAGGAGTTAGGAGCCCCATGCATGGTTTTTTTTTTCAAAAATTAAGAATTTTTACAACTTTATGAAGACTTTTTTTGATGCAATTGAAGAGTTTTTTCAAAGGTAGAAGCGGCGGCCGAAATCATTGAAATAACTGCATGCAAGTTGGTTGTTAGGTGCAATCTTGGTGTCTATAAATAGAGAGCATTTCTTCATTCCATTATATTTCAAAATTAAAAAAAACAATTTAAGTAAAGAATTGTTGAGAGAGTGAGGAATTGGCGAGTGTGTGTGTCTGAAATATTTTTTCTTTTAAGTGTATATGAGAATATCGTATGTATTTAGATTATGGATTAATTAATGACCTGAATATTAATTAAGTCAGGTAATTAACAATATAATGTATATTTCAGTCAGCCGTACATAGGCAAGCAAGCTGATCGCAAAAGGCAACACTTATGTGGATTATTATTAAAGTATAATGTAATCACCTTCACTCATAAACTTATAAAATGCCATAAGATCCCCGCCGGCACAAAATGCTTTTCCATTTCCCGGGTGATCACAAAATATATAGTTGAGTGCTTTGTGCTAACGTAGCCATTGAAATTTAAGTTAAAAATTAAAAATTCGTTCACGAACCTTTAAGATCACGAGTTTGACTGCCGAATCGTTCTCATATTCTCTCAACTTCTTCAATATCTGCCGGGAACACAAGCTAGCAGATCAAGTTATTAATTTTTTTTCCATTTTTTTATTATTAGTATTTAACCATCCAGCGGCAATTTAATTCACTTCCCATTCCTTATGTGAGCGGGACTCGAACTGCACACGCATTATAGATCATTATAGATATGCAACTGAACGTGATAAAACTAGATAAAGTAAAAGTGTATGGTAATGAAAATTGTCATAAACAGAAGAAAATTGAAGAAGATTTGTACGAAGGAAGTGGCGGAACCGGATTTCGGTGAAGTCAGGGCGGGGTCAGTACGATACCCAATATCAAGCATAAATATTTTTCTTGATGCAATGTGTTTTTATACGATTCTTACAAGTTACAAGCACGTACAATTATTTACCATTTCATATTTGAAGCTGTTAAACCTCCGAAGTCTGTTGAATATCACTTTCTTTATGCATGAATTGCCTTCAAACAGCACCTGATGATCGATCCGTGGAATCAAACACATGCATATGAAAATGTTAATTGGACAAACATCATCATTAAATATAATTTCTTAGGCCTGTGTGAGCGCGCGCGCACACACATAAGAAAATGAAAGTTTTAGAGAACATAAATAAGTACCAGCTGATTAATTTCTCTGCCAAAGAAGTCAAGCATTGCCATTTAGAGCTAGCTAGATATACTCTCGGAAACAGAGGGTTTTGTTGGAATTAGAAATGGAGAATCTGTTGGAGAAAGATCAGGTTTTTAATTTTTATAAAAAAATTTTAGAATTGATCTCATACAATATATAAGAATTCGTAATTTAAAAATCGTAACTTGAAAATCTGAGAAGATGCACAATCTTTGCTTTTTCCACTGAAGTGAATTAGACTCCCAGATCACAATCTGTTACCACCACGCCTGTTAGATCACGATCTGTCACCAATGATCTTCCGGGTTATGACTCAGGTTTGATCTGCACTTGACGTGTAGGCGCCTTTATCACTACCAATAGCAACTAGCAAGAGAAAATTTTTCTCTCAAGATTAGAGAGAAAATATTTTTCTCTGATCTGTATAAAGTGGCTGTCCCCTTTTCTTTTGAGAGAAAATGAGCCTTTTTATATCTCTATTTAGTGAAACCCTAGACTCCATATTTATTTATTTTTTAATTCTATTAAATCACATTTGATTTAAATTAAAAAATAATAAAGCAAAAAGTCACGTTAATTATTCTTGTGTTATAGGGCTCATCTTGTAAAATAACACAAGACCCCTTACACTCAAGCATATTAATGGAGCCTCCCACTAAATAATATATTTAGGCTTTTAACTCAAATAACTAGTTATCTTGCTTATTAATCCAGTAGTGGTGTAATCAATTAAATGAGCTAACCTGGGGATCAATTGGGTATATACCATAGTGGCTACAATAATTAGGCATGTAATTAAACTAGCCCAATTATTTAATTCCAAATCTACTCCACTAAAAAATTGGAACTGACTTCCATAATTGTATGCTATCTAGAATAGTATTCTCAAATAATAACTCGACCCATGCCACATTGATTTCTTTACTGCATAATCTTTTGTACCACATCGTTAATTAAATCGATATCTCAACTGTCTAATCGATTTAATTACATCTTGTTCGTTGATACTTACTGGTTTTCTCTAATGATCATTTTCAACATACTAAATATGTTGACATACTCTGGCCAGAGAATTCTATGATCAAGTACCGAAAACCCATCAAGAGATGTGTCCTATAAATTCTATATTGTTAATCTATAACTCCAGTACTCATAATTGCTCTCACCAAGATACCGGGTAATCTTGACCGCAAGTGTGAGTCGTGCCCATTGGTAACTCAAATGGAATAACAATTACAATCATGAAATCATAACTAATTCAAGATTAAGATTACAGTAAAATCAATGCCTATGAGATTTAATAAGTCTGATAGTTATTTCAAGGTTAATTAAATCTCGTATGTGATTCTATTTAATGTAGTCGTACTACACCAATAAATTCATACATGATTAAGATAAATTATTCAATGAATTTATTACAGTCTATACCTAAATAAAGTGCCCAACTTTATTTATCAACTGCAAACATAATTTATTTAATTATAAGATAACTTGTATTTATGTCTTCTGTGAATCCACATGGTGATCACATAAATACATATAATATGATCAAATGGACTTTACTCAAAATATTAATGCAATTAAGATACTTGAATAAAATACTTCATTTATTTTATTAATCAGAAAAATTATTTATTACAATTAAATAAACACTTATGCTTTTAAAAAGTACATTTTTCCAACAAAATCTTCATGCATATTTATAGAGAGAAGTAGAGAAGCTATTAGAAGAGTGTAGAGATAATTTTAAGCTCTAACCACTAGGTAAGGGCACGATTAGTCTCGAAAATGGGACTTAGTTGAAGGGTGCTGTATCAATTTTTACGGCTGTGCTGTGACATAAAAAAATGATAATTTTTTTTTGAAAAAAATATTAATTAAACACATACGCAAACTAAATGAGACTCAAACCAAGATACAAGTTTTGATAAGGCTGCGCCCACTAATTAGTAGAACCAAGGTTTCATCTCAATTGATAATGTTTGATAAATATGGAATTAATGATTTTTACAAAACAATAAAGGTAATAAAGATATTTCATTGAACAATAATAAAATCGCTTTAGCTTTAAAACTTGTATTGTAAATGTTTAACAAGTACTTTATAGCACAGAGTAGCTCTTACACTATACGTAATTACTAGATAATAATAATAAACATAGCTTTAATATTATGATATTACAACTACAAACTCTATGGATAAAACTATTTTCTAAGAACTAATGTAGCATAATTTTATTAGTTGAGTGAAAACACAAAAGATCAGTGATATGCTCCCTCACCAATGAACCACACCTTAATCGAACAAAATATAAGCGCCTCAATCCAACAAAAACTATCTCTAAGATTTGGTTAAAAGTGGGGTGGAGGTGGGGTTCATTGATAGGATCGATGAGGATCATTTTTCTAACTGAAAATAGTGTGCCAAAAAAAAAAAGAAAAAGAAAATATGACTCTAGCTAGCATTAGTGTAATACTCTGGGCTGAAGCTTTTTTAGTAGAAAATTTTTCTAACATGGTCTCAAGTTCAGTTCTCCCATGTGAAAATTCTACTTCAATTATTTAATATCTTGGTTTATATATGTTCAGGATCACATATCTCCTAGATCATCTATTCTTGACAGTTTCTGAGTACTTTTATCTTGTAGACCATCTTTGAGCTCCTATCACAGCACACATTTTATGTGAGGCTCCTGGTAAAACTTTGTTTAGTATTATTGTTGGATTCTTAACTATTAGTAGAGCACAATTTCAATTATTTTCAATTTCTTGGCTCATGTACTTCAAGCCTCTTGTCCCTCAAGTTCTCTTGTCTTTTGACTTAGTTATTCTTTGTTATTTTGATGTACTCTTCCTTCTCATCTCGTTTATAGGTATTCTATGTAATTTATATTTTATTTTTAAGTAGTGTTACACATCTTAAAATTTCATTTTAATGTGGCATTCATTAATTGGATAATAGGATAGCATAATTTATTCACTTGAAAATGGTCAAAAAATTATTAACCACTCAATACATAATACATAATATATCACATCATTTAGAATAAAATTTTAAAATGTATATATTGATGAAACAAATACAAGTTTTACGCCCTTAATCTTGCATTTCCAAATAAACACATATTTAGGTAAAATTCTGAAATTTATCGTGATCCGCCATAATCCGAATTTGGAAGCTTGTTGCAGAGCTTTAATAAGGTTGCTAGAGTCTTGATTTAGCCTCCAAAAACGTTGCTTCCTTCACTCAGCTCAAGGTTCGGATTTCCTCTTTGATTTACTGTGCACACGGGAAAAGCAGAGGGAGAGAGAAGTACACTGCACTCATGCCACAGATTTTTCAACAGTTAACTTCCAATGGGCTGAAGTCACTTAAATACAAATACAAAGTTGAGCGCGCAGGGACCCCTCATGTGTTAGTACAGAATTGCCCATCCCATTATGAGCTAAAATAACACAATTAAGGGTTATACTTGTCCATAATATACTACTGTATAGGGCATATCAAAATCAGACTTATTAATACAATATTTGATCACTTAATAAATAAGTCTGACAAAATTGCTCCATAATATTTGACATTAGTCACGTATTAATTCGGTAAAATATAGAAAACAATTAAAATGATTTATGTCAGTCTACATAATGTGAGAAATAAATCTAACAATCTCCCACTTGGACGGCAGAAGTCATTCTAATGATGAATTTGTAAAAAATAAAATAAAATATTTTAAAACAACCGAATTAATCAACATGTGACTATATCTAAGAGTCAAATGTGAGCAATCACCCAAAACATAAATAAGTCCAAAATATGCCATAAGTACCAAGTCATATGTGCACCGACAGGATGCTCCACATAACGTGACACCTATAAACACGTGACTATGTAGTAGTATACAAGTATAATTATGGAAATAACATGAGAATGTGATCAACATGCTCATTTCCATAAAGTCCATATGTCTAGCAAAATGACACGGAAACAATATGTCTCCTAGACCATCGCTTCTTCATAACCATAATTAGACTATCAAAATGTCTCGAGAAGCGAGCTTCCCTTTCATCATGATGAGACTAATACCAAAATGTCTCAAGGGAACCGTGCTTTCTTATAACCATAATGAGACTGCAATAAAATGTCTCAAGAAAGCACACTGAAGCCAAATCATAATGCTTCAATCTTTAGTGTCCATATTGAGACTGAGCAAAATGTCTCGGACCATAATATCATCATTATATACATAATGCCATACGCAACTATATGTGTACACAACATATGGCACATCAGTATCACATAACAATATGCATACATAATAACAAAACGAGTAATACATAATCTCATTTAAGTTGCAACTCATAATACAAACCAAAACTCCCACTGACTCAACATATATAAGCGGATTCTAACAATCCCATATGAGTCACATGCTCCCTAAATACTTTTGGAGCTAAAGCTTTAGTAAGTGGATCAGCTAACATGAGTTCTGTAGGTATATACTCTACTGATACATAAGATAGAGCAATTTTCTCTCTCACAAATAAGTATTTAACATCAATGTGCTTGGAACGTGAGGAACTTCCTGTATTGTGAGAGAAAGAAATGCAAATGCAGAATTATCACAGTATATTGTTAATGGCCTCGGTACAGCCAATATAAAATCTAGCCCTGTGATAAAATTCTGCATCCATAAAGCTTGACGTGTAGCCTCAAAACATGCTACATATTCTGCCTCCATTGTTGAAGAAGCTATAAGTGTTTGCTTGGCACTTTTCCAAGATATAGCTCCTCCTGCCAGCATAAAGATATAACCAGATGTGGATTTCTTGTCTTCTAAACACCTTGCAAAATCAGCATCAGAATACCCAACTATATTCAAATAGTCAGAATGCTGATATGTCAATGCAAAATCTTTAGTGGCTTGCAAATATCTGAGTACTTTCTTTATAGCCTTCCAGTGTTCATATCCAGGATTACTTAGGTATCTTCCAAGTACTCCCACTGGAAAAGCAATGTCAGGGCGAGTACAGACTTGAGCATACATCAAGCTACCCACAACTGATGCATACGGGACTGTTTGCATTCTAGCTTTGTCTACATCATTCTTTGGACATTGAGACTTGGAAAGTTTGTCACCTTTCGAAATTAGTGCTTTCCCAGGAGCACAAGACTGTAAATTGAACCTTTTCAGAATACGATCAATGTAGGTCTTTTGAGACAATCCTAGAACTCCTCTAGATCTATCACGGAGAATCTCTATCCCTAATACATAATGGGCTTCACCGAGATCCTTCATATCAAAGCTGTATGACAACATTTGTTTGGTCTCAAGTAAAAAATTAGAGTCATTAGCAGCGAGCAATATATCGTCCACATAAAGCACCAAAATAATATACTTGCTCCCACTGACCCTCAAGTATATACATTGATCAACAACATTCTCCTGGAACCCATAAGAGGTGACAATATTATGAAATTTCAGATGCCACTATCTGGATGCCTGTTTAAGTCCATAAATGGACTTTTTAAGTTTACACACCATGTTTTCTTTACCAACCTCAACAAAACCATTAGGTTGCACCATATACACATCTTCAGACAAGCTCCCATTCAAAAAGGCTGTCTTCACATCCATCTGATGCAATTCTAAATTGAAATGAGCTACCAATGCCATGATAATACGAAAAGAGTCTTTGGTAGAAACGGGAGAGTAAGTTTCAGTGTAATCAATACCTTCTCTTTGACTAAAACCTTTAGCCACAAGCCTGGCCTTGTACCTTTCTACCTGACCTCTGGCATCTCTCTTGGTTTTGAAAACCCATTTGCAACCAATTGGCTTGCATCCATCTGGCAACTCAACTAAATCCCAAACCCCATTATGATACATAGATGCCATCTCATCATGCATCGCATGTATCCAAGATGAGGATTCTGAACAACTGATGGCCTCCTGAAAAGTAACAGGATCAGATAACGAGTCAGCATCAAAGTCATGTTCCTGCAAGTAAACAACATAATCATCGTGATTGCGGGTCTCCCGACCTCTGATCTCCTCAATTGAACATCAGTAACATCATCCTCTACAGTCATATGCTCCATATCATGATGAGGTTCAGGATCAACAGAAGAAACATCAATATGTGATAATCCCATCGCAGAAGTCGGAAAAGATGGAATAGGCAAAACTATCCGTTCTTCTCTCAATATAAGATTGCGAGGCTCAGAACTCTCACCATTGTGATCATCTTCGAAATAAATAGCACGATCAGACTCAATGATTCTAGTAGTGTGGGAGGGACAATAAAATCTAGAACCCCTTGAGCCTATACAATAACTAATAAAATGACCACCAATGGTTTTTGGATCAAGTTTCCTTGATTGTGGATTATAAGGCCTTACTTCTGCTCTGCATCCCCAAACATGGAAATGACGAAGGCTCGGTTTCTTGCCTGACCACAACTCATAAGGAGTTTTGGGCACTGACTTACTGGGTACCTGATTCAAAATGTAAGCTGTAGTTTTTAAAGCTTCACCCCACAGAAAATCTGGTAATGTGGAGTTACTAAGCATACACCGCACCATGTCAAGAAGGGTACGATTTCTTCTTTCTGCAATTTCATTGTGTTCAGGAGTCCCAGGCATTGTATACTGGGCTTCTATTCCACATTCCTGAAGAAATTGAGCAAAGGGCCCCGGATTACGCCTAGTTTCATCATATCGCCCATAGTACTCACCACCTCTGTCTGATCTTACTGCTTTAATTTTCTTGCCCTTTTGGAGCTCAACATTGGCCTTAAAGGCTTGAAACGCAGACAAAGATTCAGACTTTTCAGTAAGAAGTTCAACATGACCATAACGAGAAAAATCATCGATGAACGTGATGAAGTACTTATAACCTCCAATAGCAATAGGAGTAAATGGCCCACAGATGTCTGTATGTATCAACTCCAGCACCTGTTGACTTCTCCGAGTTCTTTCTTTTCTGATTTTGACAGTAAGTTTGCCTTTAATACAATCAACACAAGTGTCAAAATTAGAGAAATCTAAATTATGAAGAATGTCATCTTTAATGAGCCTTTCTATCCTCTGTTTGGAAATGTGACCTAACCGTTTATGCCACAACATAGAGGAATTTTCATCAACCCTGGCACGATTAGAACTAACAACATTCATAACATGAGCGGTGGATGATGATTCAACAGCACCAGGAAATAAATCAATCATATATAAGCCATCATATAGAGTGCCAGAACCAACTAATTCTGAATTGCGGAACAAGTAAACTTTTCTATCACCAAAATGAAAAGTATAGCCACATCTATCCAAAATAGATACAGATATCAAGTTTCTCATAATAGAAGGAATATAAGCTGTATCTAATAGATCCAAAAAGTAGCCTGTGGCTAGTTGTAGTCTGACAACTCCTATGCTTTCAACTTTGGCTTTCACTTCATTGCCCATGTGAACTATCAACTCTCCTTCATTGGGCTCCCTCCTGCTTCTGAATTCCTTTCTTTTCCAACCAAGCTTTGAATCCCCTGCATTTAGCTCTCTTGTGCCCAGGTTTCTTGCAAAAGTGGCACTTTCCCTTAAAGCTTTCAGAAGTGGAACCAGAAGTGGTAGAGGAATTACCACGTGAAGTTTTCTTTCCAAACTTTTTCTTCTTGTTGAAAAATTTATTGCTGCCCTTTGAAGAGCCTTTCTTCATACTCCCACTCTCTTGGGTAGTTGCCACCATGGCAGTGTGAGATTTTTCCTTCTTTAAAGATTCCTCTTCTTGAACCACATAAGCAGTCAACTCAGTGATATTCCAAGTGTCTCTCTGAGTGTTGTATTGGCTTCTCAGATTGCTAAATTTTGGTGGAAGGGATTCAAGAATTTGGAAGACCAGGTAGTCATTAGGCAAATGGACATCCATGTCTTTCAACTTCTTATGGTAACTAGTCATCTTAAGGATGTGCTCTCTCACCCCAGAAACACCATCATACTGGGTATTAGCAAGCAGCCTCAGATAGTTACCTTTTTCTGCCTTATCTACCTTCTTAAAAGTTCTTCCAACAGCTGCCAAGTAATCTTTGGCCTTATCACATGCATGGATGCTATCTCTAGTTGTTCTATCAATGGTGTATTTCATGGTGTCCAAACAGTGTCTATTAGATTCATGCCAAGCTGCCCACTCTGCCCTTTTTCAAGCGAAGATTTTATCTGTGGGCTTGGCTGGTTCATCTACTCGTAATGCCAAGTCTCTGTTTAATGTAGACAGATAAAATAAAATGGACTCACGCCAGTCCTCAAAATTTGTCCCAGTTAAGTGCTTGAGGGAGGCAACTTGGAGAAAGGAGAGAATATCTAGAGCTGAAGAATTAATAACAAAATTATCAAGCATGCAAAACAAAACAAAATCATGCTATAATCAATTACTCCTCATTTTAACTTTCTCCAATAGCAACACAATATGTTAGGCATCCTTTAACAATATAGGAGTGCACTAACCTAAGATAAAGCAGACGAGTTGAATATAACACCAACATTGACCTATTACCGACAGGGTAATCAAGCCACTCAGTAGAAAATACTCAACAAATCTCTTTATCTACCCAAGCATCCTACCAAGTAGTGATTTGCCGACAGGGTAGTATCATCACCCGTATGGATCTTGGTAATAACCATACTAATCCATCGCATAATCCATAAAATTAATAATTATAAATTGGCATTCAATTGCAAAACACCAAATAATTTATCATGATTAGTCCTACGACAGGTAGATACACAATCACTCTAAATTATAGTCTTGCACCATATATATATTTCATACATTAATAAAATTGAGGCTAAATAAACTTTATGAAACACAATTAAAGTTTCTACCACGATATTAAATCAAATAAAATATCTACATGCCTCAATGAAATATATGAATATTATGCCCATAATGTTCAACCATGATGAATTATTTTAAATTTAAAATTCTGAAAAAATCGTCAAAATTATGCGGATTTTGGACTAAAATGAAGAATTTTCAGAATTATATTTACTGTTTTAAATATCAAAACTTTTGGCCCAAACTGTAAATAAAATAAAATAATATGTTGGGCAACAATATAATTTACCAAAAATTCAAGGGCCAAAATGATATTTAACTATGTTGACTTTCCGTCAAGGACCATTATGAAAAATTTGGCAAATAATTTGGGCCATAATGACATTTCGAAAAGTTCAGGGATCCAAACGATAATGTCCCACCATGTCATCTTCAACCTCGGGATGTTCTGCAACGTAGCTACAGTGACGCTACAGTAAACCCATATTTTCCCATCCCGATTTTGGCCACCAAAAATTATGAAAAAATCATATTTTCACTCCAAAATCATCACTAATTCATTATTCAACAACCTTTTGCTCCAATATGCCCAAAATCAAAAAATCCGAAAATTCCGAAATTAAAGGAAAAGTTTCATGAGCGATATTTCATCACCAAATCAACTATGGTTTACAAGGAAATGCATAACCAAGAGCTCTGATACCAATTGATGAAACAAATACAAGTTTTACGCCCTTAATCTTGCATTTCCAAATAAACACATATTTAGGTAAAATTCTGAAATTTACCGTGATCCGCCATAATCCGAATTTGGAAACTTGTTGCAGAGCTTTAATAAGGTTGCTAGAGTCTTGATTTAGCCTCCAAAAACGTTGCTTCCTTCACTCGGCTCAAGGTTCGGATTTCCTCTTTGATTTACTGTGCACACGGGAAAAGCAGAGGGAGAGAGAAGTACACTGCACTCATGCCACAGATTTTTCAACAGTTAACTTCCATGGGCTGAAGTCACTTAAATACAGTGGTTGAGCGCAGGGACCCCTCATGTGTTAATACAGAATTGCCCATCCCATTATGAGCTAAAATAACACAATTAAGGGTTATACTTGTCCATAATATACTACTGTATAGGACATATCAAAATCAGACTTATTAATACAATATTTGATCACTTAATAAATAAGTCTGTCAAAATTGCTCCATAATATTTGACATTAGTCACGTATTAATTCGGTAAAATATAGAAAACAATTAGAATGATTTATGTCAGTCCACATAATGTGAGAAATAAATCTAACATATACTTCATTACTCTTTATATTAATGAAGAAATTTGCTAACATTATTTTATCTTTGATGCAATTTTTTAGGTGGGTTTTTAGGCTATCTTGTCTCCCTGGCCACCCAGCTTCGATGTATTCTTGGTGATTTTCATGCTCTCTAGTCTCCTTCGACCCTTCCTCTTCGACTACGAGCATTTGTTATAGGCCACATTTAATTAATTTAATACGATTACTCTACCATCACTGCTCAATGGGACCCTGAATTAATGGGGATTATATTTAGTAAAATTGCAAACCAGCCAAGCCGAAGCATACGTTCTCACTCAAAGTTTATTGTCATCTGATGATTTGAGTAAGGTTGGTTGGCATTTGAAGTTGATTGGGTCAATGATCAAGCAACACATAAGCTGAGCTACCAATACACAACACCTAACGGCTAACATCAACACAAATCGAAAAATACAATCTCATTCGCCACGAATCCAGCAGCCAGCCAATAAAGGCTAGTTATTAATATTTCTCTTTACAAAAAGTACATACATAACTGTTGGGAAAATGTGCTCTTTAAAAGCATATGTGTTTATTTAATTGTAATAAAAAAATTTTCTGATTAATAAAATAAATGAGGTATTTTACTCAAGTATCTTAATTGCATTGATATTTTGAGTAAAGTCCATTTGATCATATTATATGTATTTATGTGATCACCATGTGGATTCACAGAAGACATAAATACAAGTTATCTTATGATTAAATAAATTATGTTCGCAGTTGATAAATAAAGTTGGGCACTTTATTTAGGTATAGACTGTAATAAATTCATTGAATGGTTTGTCTTAATCATGTATGAATTTATTGATGTAGTATTTACTACATTGAACAGATCACATATGAGATTTAATTAACCTTGAAATGATCAGGACTTATTAAATCTCATAGGCATTGATTTTACTTGTAATCTTAATCTTGAGTTAGTTATGATTTCATGATTGTAATTGTTATTCCATTTGAGTTACCAATGGGCACGACACACACTTGTGATCAAGATTACCCTATTCTTGGTGGAGGCAATTATGAGTATTGGAGTTATAGATTAACAATATAGAATTTGTACGACACATCTCTTTGATGGGTTTTCGACTTGATCATAGAATTCTCTCGGAGTGTGTCAACATATTTAGTATGTTGAAAATGATCATTAGAGAAAACCAAGTAAGTATCAAGGAACAAGATGTAATTAAATCAATTGGACAAATGAGATATCGATTTAATTAATGATGTGGTATAAAGGATTATGCAAAGAAAGAAATCAATGTGGCTTGGGCGAATTATTATTCGAGCATACAATTATGGAGGTCAGTTCCAATCTTATAGTGGAGTAGAATTGGAATTAAATAATTATATTTGTTTAATTACAAATTTAATTATTGTAGCCACTATTGTATGTTCCCAAATGATCCCCGGGTTAGCTCATTTAATTGACAACACCATCATTGGACCCAAAAACAAGAAAACTGGCGTATTAGGTGAAAATCATAATTATAATATTTGTTAAAGCCTAGTATGTTATATTCAAGTGTATAAGGGGGGCTTGTGATATTTTACAAGGTGGTCCCCTAGTTAGTTACACATTCTCTCGACTTTTACGTAAGTGGAGAGATAGTATTTAATTTAAATATTTAAATATTTAAATTAAAAGAGAAATCCTAATCCTAACATATTATGGTTTTTCATAAGATATTATAAAAGGGGTACTTTTCTCCCAAATAGCGAGAGAGAGAATTCCAGGATTTTCAAGAAAAATACAGAAGACATCTAAGAGACGCCAGTTGCAATTGGGAGTGGTGAAACAGACGCCCACACGTCCAGTGTTGATCGATCTTGAGTCATAGCCTGGAAGATCGTTTGGAGACGGATCTACAACTCTCAATCGTTAAATTCTCAGATCATCAAAGGTATGAATTTCTAGATTACTTAATTCTTATATGTTGTATGAGATCGGTCCAAAAAGGTTTTAAATTGAAAAATTAAAAAACCTGATTTTCTCCCTACAAGTGGTATCAGAGCCATCTCATATTAATATATAAGAATTTCGTATGAAATTAATCTTGATGTTTATGTATTAGAGTGACACAATTTATTCAGATATACATTATTTGTTTAATATATGAATAAAGCATGTTGTGGTTTATCTTAATTCATGGTTAGATTTTTTGCTGTATTTTTTGTTTGGATCTGTAACAAGAGGGGTGGTCTTTTATCACTATGTTTCCATCTTGATTTATTTTACTGCATAGAATTTTTGTAAGCCAAAAATTGGCCTAGGAAATTTGTAAATCAATCACGGATTCCAGATCAAAGAAACTAAGGTCGAAATTACGGCGCAACACCGATGAAAGCACCCTTGCAGCGCCGCCGCCGGCCAGCGGGCTGAAGAAATAAGGCCAGGCCGCACGCAAAGATGCACCAAATACAGTCGTCTTTGCACGCAAAGATGCACCAGCGCCGACGCCGCCGCCACAGCAAAGAAGACACGCCGCTGGCGCTGCAAGCCTAACGCACGCTAGCGCGCAACAGCAACGGCAGACAAGAACTGGCCAGGCGTGCGCGGCCGCAAGCAGGGGCTTTTCTGCAAAAGCAAGTTGAGCGCGCAAGCTTAGTGCGTTCCCGGCGACGCGGGTGGCTCGGTGGCTCGGGCCGGAGATGCGTCGAGGACACCGCAGATGAACAATGGGTCGGTGTTCAATGGTTGATGGCGGCTGGGGAAGAAACGAAAGAGAGGAGGATGGATTTAGGGTTTCTATGGTTTTTTATCATGGAGGTCCCTATGGTTCTATAGTTCTTCTTTTGGGCAGTAAAGTTTTTAATTTTTTGCATTGAAGTCTAAAAACAGTTTTGGACTTAATGAATCCTAGTTTTCGGCCCAATTGAATTTGGGCTTAATAGATTAAAATGCATAGATAAAATTGAACACATTAAATTTATTTTTGGTCCAAAAGTTTTATTTATAAAAAAAAATTATTTATTTAATTATTTATTTATTTCCTTTCAAAATTAAAATTGGACCAATAATAAATTTTAAAGCTCAATTTCCCCTAGTCCATTAACAAAGTCGAGCTTATGGAAGATGGACATTGACAAGAAGCCCAATGAAGATTAGGCTTAGCTTTAATGTAATTTTTCATTTTAAGAAAGCCATGAATTAAGATTATTTAATTATTTTTCTATATGTTATGTTTTGGATGATAACATGCCATGATAACATGTCATATAGAATAGGTAGTGCCACTCTATGCATAATGATATATGTCATTCATATAACATGAATTTATGTATATTGTTTGAAATTTGCAAATGCTTGATAATATGAAATATCACTTAGATAATATTATAGGAAGCATGCAATTAACAATATATGTATGTTTTAAAAGGAAAAAACCAATTTTAAAATATTGAGTGGGAGAGGGAAACTTCAAGATAATTTTCCCACGGGCTCCATTGTTAGTTCAATAACAAAATTATATATATACCTCGACTTCATGATACGGTGATGCTCCCTACGGAGGGTATACATATTAGATATTTTATTTGATGAACTTCTTTAAAGATAAGATCGAAATATTTTTCAATCTGTTGATCACCCTAACGGTGGCTGAATGATATGAGAAATACGTAGATTGAAACAATGGTTATACACTTAACAAAATTTGTTATTAACATTCCCAACGAAGCTCTGTTAATAAATTTTAGCCCAAAAAGATAACGATAGTTATTTATCATGTTACGACATGAAAGAAAATAATCTAATGGTTAATTAGGTCTAGTAAGTGGCGGCATGACTTCCCCAACGGATAGCTTGCTAAAGCGGTACTAGATTATCGTTACAATAAAAATAAAATGCATTTATGGTTTTTTGCATTTTAGATTTTTATTGTGAATATTACTTGTTTCAATGTATTAATGCATGGATGTTTTATTTTTCAGAAAATGTCTTCCATCAACCCATTATTTGTTATCCTTGTTAAAAATGAACTCACTGGTGAAAATTACTTAGATTGGAAATGCAATCTATTTAATATCCTCACTGGTAAGGACTGCAAATATGTGTTGATTCAGCTTTGCCCTCCAGAGCCAACGTTATACGATTATAGAAATCAGAGGGAGCCTTATGAGAAATGGTGTGAAGCTAACAAAATGGCTAAGCGCCATATATTGGCTTCGATTTCTGTGGAACTGCATAAGAAACATCGGAGCATGGAAACAGCCACTGAAATAATGGCTAGTCTTCATCAGATGTTTGGGCAGAATACTCATTTTGCCAAAGAAGCAGCATTAAAACGTATTACGGATACTAAGATGGAAGAGGGCACAAGAGTTCGTGAACATGTCCTCAAAATGATGGACTATTTGAGTGAGGTAGAGATTCATGGTGTTCAAATCGATGATAAAACAAAGATTAACATAGTAATTGAATCTTTGCCTGATACATTCAAAGAGTTTAAGGTCAGCTATATCTTAAACAATAAAGATATGACCTTAATTGAATTAATGCACGAACTACATGCTATAGAAGAATTTTATCATAGCAGAAAACTTGCTGAAAAAGGTTCTTCTTCTAGGCCTAAGCCAAAAGGCAAGGGTGAGAAGAAAGCTGGGAAAAAGAAATCGTCTACCAAGCAAGATGGCAAGCTGAAAGGCAAATGCTTCAAATGTGGACAGAAAGGTCACAGGAAAAGGGATTGCCCTAAGATTGTAAAATCTGGTATGGGAAATCTTTTTGTAATAGAGACCTGTTTAGTTCAGAATCCTATTGACACTTGGGTGTTGGATTCAGGAGCAACTAATCATATTTGTAATTCACTTTATTGGTTTCAGGAAACCAGGAAAATAAGTGAAGGAAGCGTCAAGTCACATTAGGGACAGATGGGCGATTCGTAAGGCCGGTGAAGACTGGATCTGTTTTATTATCTTTTAATAATGAGACTTTAGTTTTGAATAATTGTCTTTATGTTCCAGACATTAAGAGGAATTTAATTTCAGTAGCTTGTTTGTCAAAACAAGAGTACACTGTAAATTTTGGATCCTCTGTTTCTATTTTTTATAATAAGAGACTCATTTGTTCTGGTACATTGGAAGATAATTTATATCATTTAAGTCCTATGATCCATTCTATGCATGACACAGTGATGAGCATACACATTTATCTAAGAAAAGAAATATTTCTTCCAACCAAAGTTACCTCTGGCATTTATGCTTGGGTCATATAAACCAAACTAGGATACAGAGAATGATCAAAGATGGGTTCTTGGGTCCACTGGGAAATGAATCATTGCCACTCTATGAATCCTGTTTAGAAGGAAAAATGACCAAAAAGCCATTCTCGGCCAAAGGTGTACGTGCAACAGTACCACTTGAATTGGTACATACAGATGTATGTGGACCAATCAATGTACAAGCTCGAGGAGGTGATGAGTATTTCATCACTTTCACTGATGATTACTCGAGATACGGTTATGTTTATCTAATGCGTCATAAGTCTGAAGCTCTTGAGAAATTCAAAGAGTATAAGGCTGAGACAGAAAAGCAATTAGATAAGAACATAAAGAAACTTCGATCTGATCGAGGTGGTGAATATCTCTCCGGAGATTTCAAAGAGTATCTGGTTGAAAATGGGATTATATCTTAGTTGACTGCCTCAGGAACACCACAACAAAATGGGGTAGCTAAAAGGAGAAATAGAACTCTTTTGGATATGGTGAGATTTATGCTTAGTTATTCAACATTATCAATCTCTTTTTGGGGACTAGCACCGAAACTCAGCTTGACCTCTTGAACTTAGTTCCATCTAAGTCAGTGCCTAAAACCCCAATAGAACTATGGTCGAGTCGCAAACCAAGTTTACGACATGTCCGTATTTGGGGATCACCAGCACATGTGCTGAAACCAAAGGCAGACATAATGGATTCACATTCTGAGGTTTGCATGTTTGTGGGGTATCCCAAAGGAACAAGGGGAGGTTTATTTTATAGTCCTCAAGATAGGAAGGTAATTGTGAGCACACATTTTACTTCCCTCGAGGAAGACTATATGAATAACTTCAAACCTAAGAGTAAGGTAATACTTGAAGAACTCGCGATGATCGATCAGGTTGATGCTCAGCTTTCAACTCCTGTTATAGAACAGGAAGAATAACAACAACCAGCTGATCAACACAGGATTATCCCTGAAGAACCATCACTTTTAGAACCTCGTCGTAGTGGGAGGGTAACTAGGTTACCTGCGAGATACAATTGAGAGAAACCTATACGAATATCTCAGATGAATATGTATAAGATCCCACTAGCTACAACGAAGCTCTAATAGACAGAGATGTCATATTTTTGGAAAAAGGCCATGAATCAAGAAATGGAATCTATGTATTCCAATAAAATCTGGGAACTTGTAAAAGCACCAAATGGGGTAAAACCTATAGGGTGCAAGTGGATCTACAAGAGAAAAAGAGGAGTAGACGGAAGGGTGGAAACATTTAAAGCAAGATTAGTAGCCAAAGGGTTTACTCAGAAAGAGGGTATCAATTATGAGGAAACTTTTTTCTCCGGTTGCTATGCTTAAATCCATCAGGATTCTCGCTTTCTCCATTCTTTGCATGCTAGATTATGAAATTTGGCAAATGGATGTCAAGACTGCCTTTCTTAATGGGCATCTTGAAGAAAACATCTACATGCAGCAACCAGATGGATTCATACAAAAAGGCCAAGAACACTTGGTATGCAAGTTGTAGAGATCCATCTATGGATTGAAGCAAGCATCCCGGTCATGGAACATCAGATTTGATCAAGCGATAAAATCGTTTGGATTCATTCAGAATATTGATGAACCATGTGTGTACAAGAAAATTCAGGGAAAATCTGTAGCCTTCCTAATTCTTTATGTAGATGATATTCTCCTTATCGGAAATGATGTAGGAGTTTTAACTACAATGAAGAGTTGGCTAGCGAAATAATTTGATATGAAAGATCTGGGAGAAGCTAGTTATATTCTTGGTATCAAGTTGCTATAAGACCGGAAGAATAAAACGATAGCTTTATCTCAAGCAGTCTATATCGATAAGATATTGGCTAGATTTAGCATGGAAAATTCTAAGACTGGTTTGTTACCATTCAAACATGGAATTTCATTCTCTAAAGATCAATCACCCATAACATCTGAGGAGATAGAGAAAATGAGACGAGTTCCCTATGCGGAAGCTGTGGGAAGCCTCATGTATGCCATGCTTTGTACTAGACCAGACATCTGTTTTGCAGTTGGGATGGTTAGCAGATATCAATCTAATCCTGGACCTGAACACTGGATTCTTTGTCAAACACATAAATGAAGTATCCGAAAGAACTAAGGATTATATGCTTGTGTATTCTGGTGATGAACTTATTCCAGTGGGTTATACTGATTCTGACTTTATGTCAGATAAGGATTCTAGAAAGTCTACTTCTGGCTATGTGTTTACATTAGGAAGTGGAGCTATTAGTTGGAGGAGTGTGAAACAATCTTGTATCGCAGACTCCACAACAGAAGCTGAATATGTGGCTGCATCTGAGGCTGCAAAAGAAGCTGTATGGCTCCCCAAGTTCCTACAAGATCTTGAGGTGGTACCGCAGAATCGCACCCCTTAAACTATTTTGTGATAATAGTGGTGCGGTAGCTCAATCAAAAGAACCAAGGAACCACAAGAAACAAAAACACATTGAGAGGAAGTATCATCTCATAAGGGATATAGTGCAGAGAGGTGATGTAGAAGTTACTCGATTAAGTCACAAAGAAACTTGCGATCCTTTTACTAAGGCCATACCTGGGAAACTTTTTAACTTGCACTTAGAATCCATGGGCATGCGTGAGATGCCAAATATGCTTTGAGAGCTAGTGGGAGATTGTTGGGAAAATGTGCTCTTTAAAAGCATATGTGTTTATTTAATTGTAATAAACAATTTTTCTGATTAATAAAATAAATGAGGTATTTTACTCAAGTATCTTAATTGCATTGATATTTTGAGTAAAGTCCATTTGATCATATTATATGTATTTATGTGATCACCATGTGGATTCACAGAAGACATAAATACAAGTTATCTTATGATTAAATAAATTATGTTCGATTGATAAATAAAGTTGGGCACTTTATTTAGGTATAGATCGTAATAAATTCATTGAATGGTTTGTCTTAATCATGTATGAATTTATTGATGTAGACGACTACATTGAACAGATCACATATGAGATTTAATTAACCTTGAAATGACCGTCGACTTATTAAATCTCATAGGCATTGATTTTACTGTAATCTTAATCTTGAGTTAGTTATGATTTCATGATTGTAATTGTTATTCCATTTGAGTTACCAATGGGCACGACACACACTTGTGATCAAGATTACCCGGTATCTTGGTGGAGGCAATTATGAGTATTGGAGTTATAGATTAACAATATAGAATTTGTACGACACATCTCTTGATGGGTTTTCGACTTGATCATAGAATTCTCTCTCGAGTGTGTCAACATATTTAGTATGTTGAAAATGATCATTAGAGAAAATCAGTAAGTATCAAGGAACAAGATGTAATTAAATCAATTGGACAGTTGAGATATCGATTTAATTAATGATGTGGTATAAAGGATTATGCGCAAAAAAGAAATCAATGTGGCTTGGGCGGAATTATTATTCGAGCATACAATTATGGAGGTCGGTTCCCAATCTTATAAATGGAGTAGATTGGAATTAAATAATTATATTTGTTTAATTACAAATTTAATTATTGTAGCCACTATTGTATGTTCCCAAATAATCCCCGGGTTAGCTCATTTAATTGACAACACCATCATTGGACCCAAAAACAAGAAAACTGGCGTATTAGGTGAAAATCATAATTATAATATTTGTTAAAGCCTAGTATGTTATATTCAAGTGTATAAGGGGGGCTTGTGATATTTTACAAGGTGGTCCCCTAGTTAGTTACACATTCTCTCGACTTTTACGTAAGTGGAGAGATAGTATTTAATTTAAATATTTAAATATTTAAATTAAAAGAGAAATCCTAATCCTAACATACTATGGTTTTTCATAAGATATTATAAAAGGGGTACTTTTCTCCCAAATAGCGAGAGAGAGAATTCCAGGGTTTTCAAGAAAAATACAGAAGACATCTAAGAGACGCCAGTTGCAATTGGGAGTGGTGAAACAGACGCCCACACGTCCAGTGTTGATCGATCTTGAGTCATAGCCTGGAAGATCGTTTGGAGACGGATCTACAACTCTCAATCGTTCGTCTTCTCAGATCATCAAAGGTATGAATTTCTAGATTACTTAATTCTTATATGTTGTATGAGATCGGTCCAAAAAGGTTTTAAATTGAAAAATTAAAAAACCTGATTTTCTCCCTACAATAACTACATAAGGAAAGGATGGGGTCGGAATTATTGTCTTAAAGTAAATTAATTAGGCAAAAAACACCATTGAGATTTGAGCATCACGGTCACGGATAAGATCAGAATCTGATTAATTAGGACAAAGATATATGTGGCCTGGAGGATTATCAAGTGTGTGTACTGTGTGCGCACACATACTTTTTTTTTTTTTTGATTAGAAAGTAATCCTTTCATTGAATCACAACACAGAAAAAACAGCTTGAACTTTCGTTGGCATTGTTCCAAGCCAGACATCACTTGTGCTTTCTCTTAGGCCAAATTTGGCTAAAAGATGGGCATGAGCATTACAGTTTCTGGGGATGTAATTCACTACAAACTTTTGAAAAACTTTCCTCTGCTTTTGGATCTCAGAAATGACCCAGAAAATTTCTGATCTGCTGTCCTTTGCGTTGTTTACCAATTCCACCACATCTATTCAATCTGATTCTAGAATCACCACGTCTATAGCTGCTTCTCTTGCTACTTGCATTCCCCACTTAATGGCTTCAGCCTCCGCACACACACATACTTAAGTGTTATATAATAACATCATATACGTTTATAGATCCACCAATTATGTATTAAAATAGTAAATGCAGCCAAGTCATTTTTTAATTTTCATTAAGTACCTGTGCTTAGGAAAAGATATGAGTGATGAGATTATAAAGAATAATCAACCTTAAGCTAGTAAGAGGCTTTTTGGGTGGGGTTAGACCATACCAAGAACAAAATCATTTTGTCACCTAATTATATAAATTCCATCAGATTTTTTTTCCCTTTTTTAAGAACTTGAATTACAAGGTGAGCTGGTATTTTTAAGATCTTATGTCACATATATATTATCATACTATACAATTAAGATTTAATTATATATATATATATATATATATATATAATTATTTTATCTAAAAATTGGGATTTAATGTTGATATGATTATGTGGCAATCTTTTTACAAAAACGTGGTTAGTGGTTATATGTATTTAAATTTTAATCGGACGCTATTATAAAAATACCATGTGGCACAAATTTTATAAATTAAAGAACTCGGCAAAAAATCATATTACCTGATAAAACTAAGATGGTGACGCCATCTAGAACCGAGAAACCGGGTGACCAGCAGTTCTTTTTGCACCTAAGTTGTTTGGAAGGCGACCAAACATTGAGATTTGTGAAGCTCTAATTGAAAGATCAATAAAAATCTTTGAGATGAAGAGGCCCGCCATTATGTGGTATTTATTAAACTTGCCGAATTAATTAATGAGCATCACGCAACGCCCGGAACAACATTTTGTCAGGTTTTTCGTTAATAAAGTATTTGATTTAAGGTCCTAACTTTATGTATTTGTTGAAGAATAAGGTTCATTATATCTTCCAATTAATATATATTTTAATTTTATATTTAAAAAATTTTCCCCCCTAGATTACTTTAGAAAAAAAGAAGAAGAAAAAAAAAACTAAAAGTAGGGACAGAACTGTCGCTTGGCCCCCGCGACTACCACTGCTTCGACATCAACCTTAGCCTCTGTTTTCTTCGTGAAACACGATTGCCATACACCCGTCTCATCTCAATTGATTTTGTCAAACACGAAACTCATTATATTCACCATTAGAGCTAGTAAAAAATAGTTCACAAGAGGTGGTGTTCTTGTCGTGTCAAATTTAAGTTGACCCAAACATCATCTACTTAATAATCTTGTTAAAGTAATAAAATCTTAACTCGACACAGAAAATAAATAGGTTAATTCAATAAATAGTTTGATATCTATATAGTTAACAAAGTTTACATTAAACATTTCTATTATTGAAGTTCTAAATTTAAATATTTTTTTATAAATGAAACAATGTGTATGCATTTATCCTTACTGAAAAAGAAAAAGAAAAAGAAAATAAAAAAAATCATATCTAATATTTGAGTTTTGATGACAAGAACTTACCAACTAATTTAAAATAAAAAATATAATCATGTCATTGATTGAGTAAATGGGCTAAGAACTTTAACATTAACTCTGACACTGAAAACTTGACTTATTCAATAATCGTGTCAAATTTAACGACGCATACTCATTTATTTGTACTGTATTTGTATCAAGTAACTGGATTGTATCAAATTTTTACCATTACAACACTGCCATCTTTTAATTAAATCAGATAAATATCCTTTGACAAATTAGTAGGTACAAAATTACAACCCATTAAACCACTCTTCCTCTTGTCCACGCAACTGAAAAGTTAGGGGCTGTTGGGTGTATTTCATGGAGCTCATTTTCGTTTTTGTTTTTAGAATATAGATTAAGTACGTGTTCAGCAGCTGTTTTGAGAGAACATGTTATATTGATAAAATTTAAATACAGGGTACACATACTAGTCATTAAAGGTGGGCAAAACCGAACCAAACTAAAACTGAAAATTTATCATAAAACTGAACCTAACTAATGCCAATCCTTATTAGTTCAATCTTTAAGAAAAATAAACATCAAACTGAAACCAACAGTTCGGTTCAGTATTGATTTTTCGGTTTAACTTTGGTTTTTTGGTAACAGATCACGTAACAGTTTAGATTAACAAATTAGTTTTTCAGTTCAGTTTATCCTGCACATAAGGCCTACTATAATAAATATATAATAAATAAAAAGTAATTTACAAATTTGTATTCACAAAAAAAAAAAATTACAACAATTTTAGACGAAAATGAAGCATTTTCAGAATCATTATCACTAATTTTAATATAAATTTTTTTTACCTAAAATGTGAATAAAATAAATAAGTTTCTACACCATAGTATAATCTAAAAGCTAAAAAATTGAATGTAGAAGTAAGAATCAAAAGTTGCAAAACCCAAACCGAACTCATAATATTGTTTGGGTCTTTATCCTTTATAAAATTTTAATATGGTCCACTATTTATAAAATTTAACGTTTATTTTATGGTTACCCCAACCCAGTATATTTTGTCGTTAACCCTTTGCTTCCTCTGCTTCTAAGTTCTATCGATGTTCTGCCTTAAAACTTAATGCCAGGACAAATAGAAAGGAGGATTATCATTCGATTCAATTGAATATTAATAACACTCATTACCACTATTTCTTAGTACAAACTAATATCAAAACTCGATTTATAGTTGCACTAAGTTGAATCTTCACGACACCAATAAGGTTGAATCTAGGACACTGTTGTAGGAGTCCCCTATTCTGTCCTGCCATTTCTTCTCTAAGTAGCTCTATTCTCTAAGGCTGCCTCTGTTATTGAAAAGAAAGAGCGGATGAGAACAAGTGCAAATTAAAATCAAGCATCTACAAAAGGCAGCATGGCAGTGGAAACTAAACAGGTACTGAATCAGTCATAGTTTTTCATGACAGCACCTCTTGCTCTTAAGACCAAAATGTCTTTCTTGTTACAAGAGCGGTACAAAAAGGCGTGCTCTGCAGTCTTTGCTGAAAGTGGTATTTGGGCACTGCTTTGCATATGCTGCTCAAGCTTTCCACCAATTGCAGGTCTGGAAAGAAGTAGCATTGGGACTTCTTCACAGTTTGACCCAATGCCAAGCAGTATTGATTCTGGTAAAGCAACCTATTTCAATGAGCACAGAATCATTTTTTTTTTCTTTTTGAGAGAAAATGAGCACAAAATCACATTTAATCAACTCAAAAAGTAAGATGCTTGAATATACCTTGACAATGATCAAATCAGTTGTTGAAATAAAGGTTTTCATATCATCTTCAAGCATGAAGTGAGATGTCCCAAGAGCAAGCTCACAAGTGTAATTATCATCAACATCAGAATTTGGAGTGGCAATCAAACTGATCTCCAACTAAATGGAAAACCTCAAAAGGGAAGCATCCCATTATTCCTCAGATGGAGTTTCATATATGATCTGGGACATCTTCTTGCTCCTGAGTGTCCGCTGAAAACAAAGAGAACACTGTCGCATAACATGAAACGTAGTCAAAAGTTGTATTTACTCCCATATTATCTGCCTATCATATAAAGACAGGTGGGAAAATTAATTTTGTTAGGAGTCAAAGGGATTTTGGATAAGTTATTACTGAGTTATAACAGATACACATCTTAAGAACATTTTAAGATGGACATCCAATTAAGATAAATTACAAAGGCAGTTATATGAATCAATAGCTATTCGATGAGATTTAAGAAAGAACTAGTATATTATATATGAATCCAATGAAAAGAACATATTCTTGACACAAGTATTCAACCTCCACTATCACATAAATAGGTTATGAATCCCAAGAAGAAAACATATTCTTATCGCAACCATTCAAATTTCTGGTTCATAAATTATTAGATTAGTTAGATGTATACATGGAATAAGATTTGTTTTACACAAACATAGTCATTTAAAAAATAAAAAATAAAAAGACTTCAGCACACAGGAAAGCTTGGAACCATGTAAACAGAAACCAAATTTTGTAGGAGACCTAACAAGATGATTCTATTTGCCTCTAAGCTTACAAGCTGAAAATCATACAATATAAATTGCACTAGCTTCTCCATTCAGCTTTCCTTTAGAATGCTGGAGTTAGCACTAAGTGCTAGTCAATGCAAAAGAAAATTTCAGGACACTACAGAAATTTGAATAGAACACTGAAAATGGCACATACCTGTTGAAGAGCATTTGCAAGTCCCACAATCTAGAAACCTGTCACCATCTTAAAGAATTTGTTAAGGTTCAAAAACAAGAACTACAACTCACAAGTGTCTGGCCCTGTTTTCGACAACCACAAATTCCATCATGTATATGCATATTTATAGCTTATTGAAATGGAAAAGCTCATTTGTTCCTGGACAACCACTTTTGATGTATGTCCCGTGCCTTGTCTGACTCCTTCATTCTGCGATATCTCTTCTTAAGTATCCGGAATGGAATGTGATCAATGGCTAAACCTAATGTTTGTATCTTGGCAAAAACCTCCTCTGCCTCCTTCATGTTACCTCTAGCACAATGACCTTTAATTAATTCAGTATAAGTTATTATATCAGGCGTGATTCCCCTTCGCAGCATTTCATCATATAATTGAAGCGCCAAATGAATATGCCCCAAATTACAAGAACCGCCTATTAATAAATTATAAGTGAATACATCAGGAAAAATGCCATCTAAAAGCATCTCCTTTTTCAGAGAAAACGCATCGAAAATACTTCCACCTCTTGTTTCTGCAAGAATTAGTGCATTAAAGGTAAACACATTTGATGAAACGCCAAAAGACAGCATTAGGTCTCTAATAGAGAATGCATTACTGAGATCTCCACATCTTCCATAACCATCAATTATCACGTTCCATATATGAGGCTCAGGCACCACCGACTTCTCTAACATAGAAAGCAGAAATTCCCTAGCCTTAACAATGTCCCCATGAATACAGAGACCTTGAATTATTGTCTTGTATGAAATCTGATCCAGTGCAACTCCTGTTTTTGACATAACACCATAAAAATGACAAGCCTCCTCCAATTTTCCTTGTTTGCAAAGACAGTTTAGAAGAGTATTGTAAGTAATAACATCCGGAAGTGAACCTCTTTTAAGCATCTGACAGAAGTAAGCAAATGCAGAACTAATATCTCCATTCAAACAGAATCCATTTATAAGGACATTATACGCCACAATATCTGTTTGGATATTCTTTTGGAACATATCATTCCAAAGAGCTAGAGCCTGAAACTTATCTCCATTCTTAAAATAACTATGCATAAGTATAGTTGACGTAATTACATCGGAGGTAGCCTTGCCATCGTCATCAGCTAATACCTCTCCAAGAAACTTCACAGCATCTCCTAAAAGACCCTTCTTGCATAATGCATGTACAAGTATGTTATGTGTAATTCTATTTGGCCTAATCCCATTATTTGCCATAGTGGAGAAAAGATGAAGAGCCTTATCCAGCTCGTTGACACGACAGTACCCCGTGATAAAAGCGTTGTAGGTTGCACAATTGGGGGAGGGACGCATTTCCGACATTTCCCTAATAACATGATCTGCCTTCTCCAAGTCACCAATTTTACACAGCCCATTAACAAGATAATTATGTGTTAACACATCTGGAACGGTACCTTTTTGAATCATTTTTCTCCGCAACCATAGAGTTGCCCCAATCTTCCCTCCCAAACACAGGTCCCTAATTACAGCTACACGTCTTCTGTAATCAATTTCCAAGGTGCACCTCACAGGACCTGTCTCTCTGCAAAATTTCACTAAGAAATTAATAAAAATTGGCCTGAACTCCAAAAATCATAAAGTCTACAAACTCATACAAATCAATCAGTAATTATGTACTTGAATAAAAAATGATAAGAAAAATTTATCTAGCAGCCGACGTCTTTATAATTTACAAGACAATACGGTTCAACTTCTAACTCATAAGAAAACAGGATTTTCAAGCAAAAAGATTCAAGGGGATGTATGCAGCTATCATACTTCTGCTTAATTTTGAAAGCACAATAGCTAAAGTATCAAATTTGCCTTTGCAACTAATATTTTTATCAGACTACCCAACCCCCATTTATATTTCAACAGCTAGTGATTTCATTCCACAACAACTATGGATTAAAAACCACAGAACGTCAATCGCAAACATACAAACAGCAGCAAACAGAAATGCACTACAACTAGGAATGTATTGAAAAGCTTACCTCATAGTTTTCAAACGATCCAAATTTTCCTTCAAAATTAAATCCAACGCGCTAAAAACTGCCTGCGGATTTCCTTCATTGTCAAAATCCTTATTTGAGAGCCAATCCTGAGTTTTGGAACGACATTGATCACCAACATAGCTCATAATATCGTTCAAAGTACAAGGCAAATTATCATCATTGCTACATGTCCTATAAATAGATTAACAAATGTGAGCATTTTATTGGTATAGAAATAACTAAACCTTGTTTCAAAAGAATAAATAGACTAGATCAGCAAAATACCTTGAGTTGGCAAAAATGCGAGCTACATTGAGCTTGATGGAGTCGAAGGTTTGATACAAAAATCTAAGTATTTGAATATGAACTGGTGATGAGGATTCTCCGCAGGCAATAAATAACTAAAATGAAAAATAAATAAATCAATAAATAAAGTGAGTGCTTAAAAATGATAAAATGGAAGATTGAATAGAAGAATAAAACTTACGGCCATTAGATAATGTATCTCTCTGTGTTTGAATCGAATCTGAACAGTACATCAAATCTGAAGCATATATAATATATGATAAACACAGAAGGGACTGACCGTCGATGTCCCCGGCTAATGGAACTCTCTAGCAGAAATTTTTGGGACCTGAATGAGCGTAGTCTATTGATTATTGAGAAGAGGCGCTGAGTGCAAAGTTGAGCTTGGGAGAGACGAAGATGCGATTGGTGCCGTATCGAAGAACGCAAAACTTACAAGGCCATTGGTGGCGGAACCCAACTTCAACTTGGCCCACTAGTCTAAACGCAGCGTTTTTGTTGTCATGTGCGGAAGTACAGTTATAATCAATTGCATATACGTACTTAAATTATATATAACCACTAATTTTATATTATTTTTTAAAATAAATATATATATATATATTATAATATTATTTATTTATTGAATGATTGATAAAGTACTTTAGAGAATTTGATAAAATACTTCAGAATTTCTCTTTCTTTCTTATTTTGAGTATGAAATTCTAGACAGTAAATAATATTTAAAAGAGTGTTCACTTCAAGTCAAATGATATTAATTTATTTCATCTAGGACTTACTCTAAATCATTCTCAATACTGTCTCTAATTTATCCTTTTCTTTTTCCAAACCCTTTTTCAAAATTCTGCAGAAGCTCTAACAATCCTTCAAGTACAACATCAGCATCATCGCTTTTCATGAGCAAAAGACATATCACTTGATAGCATGGATAAGTCCGGTATACATTGATGAAACAAGACCAATAATCAGTGTCATTATCTTCATGTGGGCTTTGGTTCATGTGTGCAAATCAAGCCCAAGCCCGATTTGATAAATTGTCATTTTGAAGCTAATCAACTAGAGCTTTTGTTTTGTCAAAAAAAAAAAAAAACTATAGCTTTTTTTTTTTCTTTTCCCAGTTATTAGCTGTCAAATGGGTGTTAGTTTGGTGCTGAAGTTTGGACAGCTAACATTTTTAGTATCATTTTGAATTTAAAACAAAGAAATAGAATTTAAAAAAAAGGACAATTATTTACCGATCATTCGATTTTTTAAGTTTTTTATAAAATATCCAAACACCTTTTTTTCTTTGTAGAATTCCACCTAAAATTAACAATTTTTTTCACTCATCTACTTTAGCATTAACACGGTTAAGAGAATAAATGAAATATTGATCAAATGACTTTTTTGCCTCTAAACATAAAATGACTATTTTACCTTAAATAAATGAAAAAAAATTAGATTACATCTTGTAGTCGTTAATTGTTTTGCCCTAATTACGTGTTTAGAATTTATGTTTTCTGCCGATTATTTTCATTTTATTTTTATGTGTAGATCTAAATCTCCTTGGATTTATATGGCTGTTTAAACATAATGTTGACACACTAATATGGTAGTGGGAGCACTCCAATATAGACGTGGTAAATTATGTATTTAATCTTCATATTTATTCATAAAATGGTTGGAATTTTTAGACCTAAGCCCCCTTAAATCTATGTGGGTGTTAGACCTAATGTCAACACTCCAAAACGGTAGTGGGAACATTCCAATACAGGTATGGCCACATTATAGACTTAATCCCCATATTTTATTTATTGGGTGGTTTTTCAAACTGGTAAAAATGCAAAATATGAATATGAGAGAGTATTATAACTATAATTTGAATACCAAGAACGGGTCCTATAACCTTAACATTTTTTTAATTTAAACTATTCATTCTCGACTTATTTTTCTATAATTATTTTTATTTATTAATTGACTACCATATTTTAATTCCCTGTGATCCGACCCATATGCACCAAATTATATTATAACTAGACACTCTTATTAATCAACTATTTTTGAGTTGTATCAAGATTCTAATAGGGTTAAAATGGCAATGGATAAGTAAAAAATATTGTTGAATTAGGTGGAATTATGTTAAGAAAAAAGAGTTTGTGTATTTTTAGATATGGCCAACAATATGTGTCAGTTCATGTGGGCTTGTCCTCATGCCGTGCAATTATGTGTTTTGTGCCGTGCAGTGCAGTGCCTATTTTTTTTTTTTTAAGAGGATATGTCAAGCTGTTAACATATTTTTTTCAAGTCTATGCACTTTTTCTGGGGTTCATGGTGGGTTTGTCAAATTTAACATAATCAAAAGTTCAAAACTCAAGTTTATATCCAATAATAATAACCTAATAATTATAAGAGTAAGTAATACTAACTACTAAGGTGGATCCAACGGTATTAATTTTTTTTTTAATATTTAACAACAACAACAAAAATAATAATAATTTTTTTAAGAATTAACTTAATAGTTATCTTGGACTTATATAGAGTCATAGTTCATAATAACATTAATATATGTATTTTATAAAATTATGATATTTATAATTTTATTTATTAAAATTATGATATCATCTATTCATTTTATAATTATAAATATAAAATAATTACAATATTTTTAATCTAACAATTAAATAAAATAAAAAACTTATGCTAATAAAATATATTAAAACATTCATTTTCAAGTCATTTGTAAAATTATAAAATTTTAAATTTATTTTTATTAAAAAGTAAAACGTGCTTATTGTGCGTTTTTTCATGTGTTGTGTTGTAGCTCGTTTCTAATTATGCCTAGCCCATGTATGTGTCGTGCTGTGTCACATTCCCTACCCAAATGTGATTTTATCATGCTGTGCCCATGGTGTGCCACGTGCCAGCACGGCCATGCTTATTGGCCATCTCTGAGTATTTTAAAAAAGTCAAAAAGATCGCGTATTTAGTAGATAATTGTCTTTTTCTTTTTATTTAAATTGTGTTTTCACAACATCATTTTTTATTGTTTGGGTAAAATAATAATTTTAGCCTTATGACATTAGCAAGGCTATAACATAGTTAAGATACCACTGAACAAGTGAAAAATATTGTTAATTTCAAGTGGAATTCTATAAAAAAAATTATTTATATATATGTTGAAAAACGTGAAAGTTGGGTGGTTGGTAGATAATTGTCAAAAAAAAAAAAAAAAAAACAGTCGTGCTAGTTGTTTTTGCACGGTTACCATTAACTAATCACAAATTTATTAAGGACAACCAAAATTTTAAGTGAAAAATTAAAATAATACTTTTTGAAAAAATTACACTTTCTAGGGGCGCTGCACAATGGACCTTATGTGCCTCAGATATTGTCCACTTGGCCATTGTTCAGAATCAGACGGTCAATAGTAAACATCTAAGAGATATTTTCACCCTGATAATTTTAAATTGAAAATTTGAATTTGGAATTTGGAAAGGACACTTGAGCAATTTGAATAATCATTATAAAAAATAAAAGTGATGAATAAGGGTCAATCTGAAAATAAATTAAATTAATTGAGAATTAGTGCTGATGAGATAAATTAAGAGATTCAAAATATTACTACTCAATATTTTTCTATAAGATGATTCATATGATCATTAAATAATAAGTGACAAAGATACGTTTGCAATTTCATTTGCTTTCCAAATAATCTAGTTTATGATAGATTTTGTAAAAATCAATTTTGTAAATAATTTGAGTGAAGTTTTGGTAATTTTAGATTATAATACAATCACTTACCAAATATTTTAACATGTATATCTGGCAGATTAATGATAAAAAGAAACGTGTGCATTGAATTGACCAAAATGAACAGATTAATAAATGTTAAAATTGCTATCTATATCTCTTCATGTTCAAATAATAAAAATAATTGAAATAGATATGGTAATTAATATTGCTTTGCATATTGAAAAACAAAACATAAATTATTATATGAAAAAATATTATTGATGATCACTAATTAAACACTAACGACATTGTTTAGTGTCAGTGAAAATTTGGCTATCAATTGTTTGAAATCTGATGTAGGCAGTGGCAGCAAGTTCTGAAAATCTGAACTTTAAATTTTCAAGATTTTAAATTTCGTTTGGGAAAATCTGAACTTTAAATTTTCAAGATTTTATCTACTTTTTACTTTCACCAGATGTCAACCGTAAAACACATATATATTTATGATTTTTGACTTTAAAACAGTATAATATCACTAAATTTTAAGATAAATTAAAAAATACAAAAATAAAATTCAAAGATTACAAAATTTTATAAAAAAAATTAATATTTTTTTAATATTAATTATACATTAAATTATTATATTACACAAATATTTATAATTATTATCTTCATTAAAAAAATATCTTTACTTTACTTATATTTCACAAGAGAGAAATAATCTCTTCTCCACTCATATTTTATAAGAGAGAAATACTTATAAATTAAATCTATATAATTTTTTCTTGATTAAAAAAAATTAATTTTATAAAGAATCGAACTAATATTTTCATAATTCTTCATAATTTTGAGGGTAGTGATTAAACGCAACAATTAGCGCTTTAATTTTAGTAAATGGGGCCAAGCTGTACGCGCTCTTTTCCCACTCGAAAATTTCGCACGCGGGCCTAAACTCGTAAAAACAGTTGTAATGTCGGCGTACTTCTCAGGCGTGCGTTTTCCTCAATCGATCTAATCCTACTTGACGCCAATAGAAAAACCGAAACGGCGGAACCCGGTGGGTCCATCCATTTAAAAAAGAGTTTATCGTTGTGTGCGCTGGCTTCCTGCTTTCAAATAAACAAATACAAAATCCCGAAACTACAGTAACCAAAACTTAAAACGCATAACCGCTTAGCCTAATTTCTTTTTAGAAAATAAATAAATAAATAGCTGATAGTTATATTTACAGGTAAATCTTGATGCGAAGATAGATTTTATTTTCGATTTAGTTTCAGATTTTTTTCCTGTGTTTTTTGGAATTCCGTTACGTTACGTTACGTTTTTTATTTTTTATTTTTCGTATTGTTGCTGTTGTTTTAGCTTTTATCAGGATGGATTTAATTTTTAATTTTATAGTTTTTATTATACGCAATCGTTGTTTCATCTTTAACCTGCATATGTTCTGTTTGGCTAAACGTGTATGGCTATATATATATATATTTATAAAAGTTGTATTTATCAGCATCTTAGAAGCAGTGCAGTTCTGTTCAAAGCATTAGATTAATCTTTTTATAGTGGATGTGGATCTAGTTTAAGTAAGACTTCATTTGTGCAATTGCATGTCTGTGGATATGAATTAAACTTTATAGTGTTGCATGTTATAGAGAAAGTTTAAACAAATTGTAATCAACTAGTATCACTTTTTTAAAAATTTAGTTCAATATGTATTTTCTTATGTTAATGAACATGATAATATTTCTTTTAATTTATTACAAATATTAGAATCTGTTATGATGCGTGATTCAATTAATACAAGATGCAATAATTATGGCTGTCCTACATATTAGTAAAGATCCTCTCATTATCTGAACTTTCTCTCGTTCTTAAAGATCTCACGTTACGTTTCAATTAATGATGGTTTAAGTTTGGGAGATTTTGCGTAGCAAAAGCTTAGAGTAGGAGAAAATCCTATTGCGACA
This sequence comes from Atalantia buxifolia, assembly GCA_030444775.1. NCBI lineage: Eukaryota > Viridiplantae > Streptophyta > Magnoliopsida > Sapindales > Rutaceae > Atalantia > Atalantia buxifolia. Next base: position 17,968,460 of record CM059834.1, on the reverse strand, counting down.
CGAAGACCTATGTATTTTTATATATATTGCCACACAAAGGCCTAGATATTTATGATATTTGTATAAGTGCAGCACCGAAAATGGTTTTTGGTGTGGTGGCTTTGATGTGTGTACATTATGACTGTTACGTTCAAACTCTGTGTGGTGCAAATATTAGCATAGGTTAAATGTTAATAGAGAGTTCTGCTCCGATTGCTGTTGAGGCAGCGTTATCTTAGTTCTTAATTTTTTTCACCCTTTGATATGTTGAAGGACCACTATATCTATTTATAGTTATTATAGAGTTTATTAGAAAAACTTAATTTTGGACTTACAAATACTGCAAGTATTTTTAAAGGGTGATTCAATAAACATGAGATGCAATGATTATGGCCGTGCCACAAATGATCAAAGATTCCATTACTGGTTGTATGTGGTTGAGAGAATTTGCAATACTAGTGTGACCTGGATCCTTTTGATATTCATTTAGATGCAAGCATGGAAAACGAGTTGTAGTGTAGTTATTATGTCTACTATTTTTATACTTACTGTGGTGCAAATATTAGTGTAGGTGAAATGTTGATACAGAGTTCAGCTCCGACTTCTGTTGAATCTGCAATGACCTTTGCCCCCGGCCATGGGGAGCAAGACTTGTTATGCAAGTGGCGGGCAGCTGAAAGATGGAAGGGCTATGCGGAATGTAGCGAACTCCCTAAGGAGGTATCGGAGCTATTGATTGCGAGCAATATACGTGAAAATTCTGGGCTAAATTTGGTCAAGAGAAGAAAGATACAGAAAAATTCAGTTATAGTGTTTCCAGTGGAGGCAGAAATGGATGAAGTTAGAGTTGAGAAGGGTTCTGCAAAATCTCAAATTGAGTATGACAGTGTTGTTATAGCTCTTCCTGCCCCAACCAGCGTAAGAGACTTTGGTTTTTCTTGTCTTTTTGTTCATTCACGTAGGCTTTATCGTTATCCTTATTTAGCAGTTACATGCTCCAGTAGTTTTAATATTGATTCTAAATCTCAGATTGTAGGGTTTAATAAAGAGCTTAGATCCAAAAATATTCGTTCATCGAAGCCAAATATGGGAGTTGGCTGTTGTAATAGAAATACTGAAGGTAGCGACATTTCCAATTCCGATATTTCAAGTTTGGAGGTGTTAGATGAAGACCCTTCAGTAAGGGAGTTCTGTGTTTCTGTGCTTAGAAGTAATGGTTTGCTTGGAGCTGTAGGAGAATGTTCTGTGAGAAGTGTTGCTTCAGGAGAAGTTTCAGGAACTGGACATGAAATTAGTGTTATCCAGTCCTGCAAGCTGTGTGGCAAGGTGGATAATACATCAACTATGCTACTTTGTGATTATTGTGATGAGGCGTTTCATCCATCTTGCTGCAATCCCAGGATAAAGATACTACCAACTGACAATTGGCTTTGCCAATCCTGTTCAAATTTAAATTCTACTGTTTTACAAGAGAATTCTTTTCTGAAGTCACCAAACAATAGTTGGATGTATGGAAAACCTAGGTTTGAAATGGGTCGAATAGCATTAATGTTGAAATATCCTGAGCCATACACTTCTCGTGTTAGAATTGGTGAATCTTATCAAGCAGAAGTTCCTGACTGGTCTGATCAAATTTCCAGGTATGTCTTTTACTTTTAATGCTTAATAGATAACAGCTTTCAAACATGAGTTTGATGCATTTCTTTTGAATTCTTCAATGTTGGGTATGCAAGTAATTGTGTTTAGAATGGATAACTTGGATCTGAGGCACATTTGCGGAAAGGTTTAGCTGTGTCAATGAAAATTTTGTTATATTCACATTTAGTGTTTGTTAAGAGTCCATTTTGACTTAAGCTGGTGTTATGCAACGTGACACAGGAATGGAAAAATCATGTGTCACTTACCACAAATGGTGAAATGATTACTTAACTTGGAATTTTTAGAAGTTGGATGGGACATGGTTGTTTCAGTTTAAATTTCCTTAAGTTCAACCACATCTCACCCCAAAGATTCATAACCCTTAGAATAATAAATGTATAATATTGCTTTTTAAGATCGGGATTCCATGTAAAGAGATCATAAGTGATAGTGAGCTGTCGTAACTTTAGCTTTTAATGACCTGTAAAATTTACTTACTACGCAAACCTTCTATGTTGTGGCTTCCATATCGAGATTTATTCTTTAATAATGGTAACTTTGATGAAATCTAACGTTGAAGGACTCTTTTTGAACTTCAGAAATTAATTAAGCTCTTATCTTTTGGTGACCTTGTGATTGGTTTGAAAGGCTAAGAGCCATATTTTTTCAAAGAGCCATTTTTTTTTAACTCAAATTTCAGTGGCTTAGAAATATTTGCAGTAAATGAGGTTGCTTTTGATAATCAATTTTTGAACCAATGAGATCTCTCTATAAAATGCGTATTTCTGTTTTCCTTCTGTTTCATGTTTTCTACTCGCATCACATGATGGTTGGGTCTTTCAATAACTTAGTTTTCTTTATTGTTGCAGTAATCTTGATTCCTTCAGTGAGCCATTGGAAATGGATCCAGCCGAGACTGTTGGTTTAAATGTGAGGAATCTTTTTAATAACAGCATAGCAAAAACGAAGTTGAGAAATTAAAGCTTGAAATAAAAATAATCTTTGTCAGAAGATAGGACTTATAGTTCGTTGCTTTCAGTTCTTTTGTTTATTCTGTGGAAATCTGAAAATGTCATGAATGGAGTCTTTGATCTTTCTGGAAAATAGGTGGCATTATAAAAGTTACTGAGAAATACTTCTTTCTTACTGATACTCTTTCCATTGTGTATCTTGAGATTGTTTCTAATGCATTTCATGATAAATAAATGTGCAGCACGGCCAAATTAATTTTTTTTTTTGAGTTGTTTATTTAGAATAGATGTAAATAAATGTTCGCTCTGTGTTTTCAGGTTCAGTTTTCAAACCAGTTTTCCAAGCCTGACTCCATTAGTAATTGGCTCCAATGTCAAGAAGCATTGAATAATAATGATACAAATGTATGTGTTGAAGGAACCAAATGTGGGAAGTGGCGCAGGTAAAAGACTTTATGAGTATGCTTGTGTCTGCTTCTACTCTCTTTTTAGGTTCATACAGGTTCGTGATTATTATGTTGAAGCTATTGGTTACAGGAAAATGGTTTATGCATATTACTTTAGGATAGAATTTAAGCCTTAGATACATTGTTCTAGCCATTCAGATGGTTTTACTTGGTTATTGAATGGAAGATCGCGGTCATAACAAAATTCTGTGTTCAATGTATAACAGATGATTACATACTTGTCTTATTTTGTTAATGTTTACGTTTTTTCTTAGTAGCGGCCTTCGTTATTACTGATAATTACTTAATAATTTTAATCACTGTTCATCCTCCCTTACTCAATTTATAATTTGATTTGGTTGAGTAATTCTGAGCACATCATGTTTACTTTACTTTCTAATGGGGAATATTAAAGTAATTTCATTGATGTTACAGAGCACCATTTTCCGAAGCTCAAACTGATAGCTGGGATTGTTCTTGTGCTATTCTTTGGGATCCATTGCATTCTGACTGTGCTGTCCCTCAGGTACAATCTCTTTTTTCTAATGCTTGTTATTCTATTATTATCAAGAAATGTTTGCCAGGTGATTCTACTGTCAATGGTACCTCAGAAAATGGCATGTAAATCAAATGGAACTTATGTAAATGAAAAGCCACTTTTTTTTTTTTTTTTCCCCCAAAAGGTTAATGCTAGGCTTATGAAGTGTGATACAAAGTTTATATTCCAATTGATGTGGTGGATGATTGTACATTATCTCAAAGGGTTGTGTGATAATTAGTTATTGAGTCTTATAATTTCTCATCCAAGTGGTGAATTTATGTTGGTGCCACATCAATTAGGATGTAAACTTTGCATCTCAATTTTGTCAGTCCATCAGTACTCTTTTTCTAAAGCATTAACATCCAAAATCTGGTTAGTGTTAGGCATTTGAGTTGTAATTATTAATGAACATTTTTTTTGTGCTAGAGTGGAAGTGGTATGCTGCTCCATTGAGCAGCATCCAGTTGGTTATCTTTCATTTTGATGTTTGTTCTACTGTCACTTTTTCAGTTCTATAGATACGCTAACTGTTATATCATAATGATGATTTGGTTTATTTTCTTGTTTCTTTCAGGAGTTGGAAACGGATCAAGTTTTAAGACAATTAAAGTATATAGAGGAGGTACGTTCTCATCAGATGGCTTAGATTATGTTATAAAGGAAGAATTTCATGTAATTTAATCATGAATATAATTTATTACCAACATTGTTTTTAGCACATGGCTTATCTTCTATATTCAAAATCATAGTCATGAATATGATTTATTACCTACTTTGCCATTCTATATAAGTGAATTAATAAATAGATTAAAGGAAAAGGTTATGGGGAATAATTGCCCATCTAGTACAGCTTCTTTATTGGCCAAAAGAGCTTTTTAATGCCAAAAAAGCTCTGGTGTTTCTTTTAGTTAGAAGCTTAAAGTTTGGCTTTTTGGCAGTAGAGGTTGTTGAGCATTTTTTAAATGGTTAAGTATCTTAAAATGCTTGTACGTTATGATAATTTTATAGTTTCTGCTAAAAGCTGTAACTGACAAGCACATAAACATTTTTTTTCTTGTAAATTTATTTTTAAATGGTTAAAAGCTTCATCCATAAAACTCTACTGATAGCAAATCTCTTTGGAAAAGCTTTAAGCTTTACTTGAAAAGTTATAACAAATATTCTAATATTAGAAGATGTTGTGGTGTTTATTGGTTTATTTTAGTCCAATGTAAACACAAATTCCCTCTTCATGGTTTTTTGAGTTGTAATGGAGTCTTCTATTTTGACTTTTTGTAGCATAAATCTCACCTTGTGTTGAAGAAAACTTGATTTTCAGACGTAAAAGATGGTGATTTCTGGAATTCATGTAAGTGTGCACAAATGGTAATGTCAACTTGATAATAGAATCTATAAATTTCTTATTTCAAATTAATAGTTTTTATTTGTCCAGATTTGCGGCACACATATGTTTACACAAGAGCAATTGGGGGTTCTTGTAGGAATCTTCTCATCATATTTTTATAAGGCGTGATTGTACCCTCCCTCTGCTGGCGGGGATTGCACTTGAAAGGAGCTTCGCCTTACGTTGTATTTTGTATTCTAAGTTTGTTCTGGCTGTTTCATTTCTGTTGTAATTTTTTTTGTACGTAGTTCTGTTATTGCCCATGTTGTAATTCTTGGAGACAATGATTTCATTTACAAATTGAATCAATTTAAAAGAATAAAAAAAAAAGGCAAAACGCTTGGTTTGCTTAAAAAAGGGCAAAACACTTGGTTTGTGCCTGAAAGTTTATTGGATGGTTACACTCGGTTTGTAGTTCTGTTTTTTATTAAAATAATACAAAAAGGCAAGTCTATTGACAGGTGCCGTGTATTTGTTAAGTGCTTGAAGTTACATAATATGAACACATTTTATCTGTTAACTTGAGCATCTTTCCCTCTGGAATTGTTTCGTCTGCCAGTCCTGGTGAGGCCATCATTCTGATTAATATTTCCGTGCTTGAGAGACACAATTTGCTCGATGTATGATCCTCCAGGAAAGTTTCTCCTCTCTTTTGGAAGTGCTTTTAGCTGTGGTAACCAATATGCAACATACTCTCCTTCTGCGTCATAATTTTGTACCTGAAAGTTTATTGGATGGTTACATGTTTTTGTTACTTTACAAATACATCTGTAACTAGATTTGTGATGCACCCTTCCAAATAAATAAATATGTGGTTCAAAATTTAATAACTTTAGAGAAAAACTTGTGACCAGACCAATAATGAAAATATTTAAACCATTGTCCTTCAAATCTCCACGTATTCTAAACCATAAAGCGGTTGAACCATAAGTTTTCACTTTTTGAAAGATAATTAAGTGAACTTACCTGCTTGGGGATGCTAAAATAACGATCTTGTCTAGGATCATTGCCAACTCCTTCAAAATAAAAGAGAATTAAAAGTTTAGTCCCTCATTTAGATTCGATTCAGTTACAAAGAAGTAAAATTTCTGCAATTAAAATCCAGTCCTTGCTATAAGGCTTCAGAAAGGAAAAATTAAGAAAATTCAATCACCTGCTCCGTAGGTCCAATTTCCATAGTTGGAACAAGGGTCATAGTCCAAAAGACAAGTTTCGAACCATTCAGCTCCCATTCGCCAGTCAATGCCCATATCTCGTACAAGAAAGGAACATACAATCTGCAGAAACATACAGGTAAAATGCACCAACTATATGAGGATTCACAGGAGATGTGTCTTAACAATGCAATTGAGCTTTTTGCGTTTTAGCACAATGTTCTCTTAAAAGAAAAATAGAATTAGTGTCAAAATATGACTTGAAAAAGATTTTACCTGCCGTCCTCTATTTGACATGAACCCAGTCATTGACAGTTCCTTCATATTGGCATCTATGAGAGGGTAACTACAAATTTACCAAAAGCTTATGTGAGCGGTGAGAATCAAAGCAAATAAGCATTGCTTTGATTTTAGAAAGGAAGAGACTTTAATTCATTGAACTGCTAGATACCATTTTAAGAAAGATACCAGATTATAAAATATAAAAGAAAAGATACCAGTATTTAGCATTGTCCACAATAAACAACATACCCTGTGCAGCCGTCTCTCCAGGATTCAAATAATTTCTGGTCTTGACTCCATTTGTACTCCAATTTTCTGGGGCCACCTAGAGTAAAAATTGCGGAACAAAACATGTACAGAGGAATTTACATTAAATACAAGTTAATAATATACTGTAATAGATACTGACACGCTAACTGGTTCACTTGCATTTCTTGAATCAGATAATAAAGATGCTCATCCTAGAAGTTTATCCACTAAATCTAGAAAGGCAGAAACTACTTTCACTTTTACCTAAATGAAAAAGGGAATTTCCATATTTGAGGGAGATGAATCTGAAGTAATCCCTCCAAATCAATTCAAACAAAACCCTGAAAAGAGAAAAATAAATAACATTCAGTTGAGGAAATTAGTAATTAATAGAAGTCCAAACCACTGCCTGCCTAAAATTGTAAAGTAAGTTTGAGAAAGCAAGATTTCCCTCCAATGATTTAATAACCAAAACTAAATAAAATCAAATAATCTTAACTTCACATATTTAAACTCTGATAGTTAAATTTTAAACATCAAGAATTATTTAATATCTAAAGAAAGATACAAGAAGATACCAGTATGTGGAATCATTTGCAACTCTTTCCCTTTCATAACTCTTTACCTAAAGAAAATACAAGAATTCCTATCCAAAATCAGTGTCATTTTGACTACATTAACATATAAGTGCACACAAATAGTGGTAGAATACAATGACCACATTCTTACACCTCTTCATATATGTAACGGGGAGAAATGCTTCCTGAAGCAAGCCATGGAGAGAATTTTGTTGAGTAATCAGGTCCTAACATCTCATTCCTTGTCTCTTTATATACCTTTAGAAGGTCCTGCAAATTTATGTGGATATTGATGGTACACATGCATCAATATTTGCTCAATATCATATATTGTCTCTGTTTTAACATTTCCAGCGCAACTTCACAAAAGACAAATAACAACTGAACTTTAAATTTTTGTTTGCAAAAGATTAGCTAACTGTCATTTTGTTAAAATTTTAAAGATGCAAAAATAGAGTGACTATCTCTTGCCTTCTTCCAGAAATACTCATTTACTCTGCCCAGAGCTGCACTTTCACCCCCCATGAACTGCATTCCTTTACTAACCTGTATCAACAGCAAAGCAAGTGTCGACTAAAACATTCTTGATTCTTCTGAAAGCATCAAAAATTAGAATTTGGGTTCCAAGTAAACTTGCCTTCGGTGAATGAAGTCCAAGCTGCTCAATCAAAGGAACAGAACCCCAATCGACAACCCTAGGTGGAGGTCCAAAAAATGATGGAATTCTAATGCAGCCTCGGACTGTGCACTTAGCTTCAACAGACTGCAAATTAGGGTTTTATCAACAGAAAATGCATTTTCCTGTTTGTCCATGCACATGATATCAATAACCACAAAACTTGCCTTGCGAAACTGAGTGTAGACATCAGGAAGACTACTCTGATCAAATGGGATGTCATCTAAATGATACATTGTAGTTCCCCAAATCAATTTTAACTGAGGGTGGCTTGTGGATTTGTCATTTGATTGAGATGATAACACAACTTGCTGCAGATTTTTTCTGACCAATCTTTCCATATTCAGCTCCTCACTGCAAGTCTCCTTTTGGGCATATACCTAAATTGAGTCAATGGTTCAGTCAATAACTAGCTTGAAAGATCATAATAATTAAAACTTCAATTGATAAGACACATTGTAGGAGATATTACTCAACTGCATGAGCTCCGAACGATTTTGCAAGAGAAGGGATAATTTCCTCAGGCTTCCCATGTCGAATGAGCAGGTTTAGGCCTCGATTCATCAAATTCTTTCTCAGGTCAGCCAAACATTCTATGAGAAACTGTGCCCTAAGTGCTGGAAAAATTGAAGGTATTACATTATTACAGAAGAATAGAGCAACCAATTGAACTATGACATCTTAGCCTCTCTTTAGTGCAGTAGTGATGCGGCTTTTAAACCAACTAATTTGAAATGGAAGCTCTGGCTGTCAAAAACAAGTTAATTGGTGTTTGCAGAGCAGCGCTAACTGTCAGGTTTGCTACCGGTTTTTGGAGGCTATTTTTTCGTTAACCACGGTAGAACAAATCAGCTGTTGCCAAGGTACTGTTTTCTAGCAGCTGCTAATTACAATTGCTAACTAAACACTTACAGTAGCAAATTGGAAGTTAAGATGATTTTATTCCCACAATTATATGATAAACATAATAATATTTACTACTACGTCAAAATTATTATTTTAAAAGTTATTCACCAAATATTATCAACAATTAAACAATTTTGGATTTTAAGTTACAACATCACAATACAAATTCCAAATAGAGCCCTAATATCATCATAAATGAGCTATCAAACAAAATAAGTTAAATTCTCAGGTGCCATGCATTCTAACAAAATTTTGATCAACAACTAACACAGTGCGATACTAGATGTGGTTCTAGTGTACGTATGGAATACATGAGAAAAGAACAATATCTATTACAGCTTTTGCACTGCATCAAGAGGTATTTGAGCTTTTCTTTATGCCACACAAAGCTTTTTTGACCGTCAACCACTCTCTATACACAAAAACTTCCTTCATTATCCATTAACTCCACTATTTCTATTCAGTGTCAAAAAAAAAAAAGAAAAAGAAGAACATCGATTTGATGATAAAATCACGGTGACATATTGGTTCTCAATTTCTCCATTAGATGATCTGCTAGATAGATTGATAAGATCGAAGCTATTCTTAAAGATAAATTTGAAGATGGGGTATCATCAAATTCGCTTCCACCCTGGTGATGAACGGAAGATAGTTTTATATGAGTGGTTAGTCATGCCTTTTAGACTGCCCGGTGCACCAAGTACCTTCAAAAGATTGATGATGAAGGATAAATTAGTCGCGCCTTTTAAGACTCAAGAAGTTTTACTTTAATGATATTTTGATTTATAGTTGCACCAAATAAAAACATTCACAACATTTGTGAGAAGTCTTCAGAGTCTTGTGGGAGAATAACTTATATGTCAAATTTTGAAAAACTGCAGCTTTTTGACTGATAGTCTGATATTTTTAGGTTATGTTGTGAGTGTTGAAGGCATCGAAACATATGAAGAGAAAGTGAAGCCTATATCAGAGTGGCCAACACTTACAAATATTGGAGAAGTATGAAGTTTCCATGGGCTTGCTACATTTTATAGGTGTTTGTCAAAGACTTTCAGTACCATTCCTGCCCCTCTCATTGATTATCTAAAGCAAAGGTAGCTAATCTGGACAAATAAGTCAGAGCAGAGCTTTGTAATGTTGAAAGAACTGTTACTACACCCTGCACTCCCCGATTGTAGTAAGTTACTTGAAGTTAACTGTGATGCTTCTGAGATTGGAATTTGAGTTATCTTATCTTAGGAAGGATAACCTTTGACATTCTTTAGCAACAAGCTTAGTGAAGCTAGACAAAAGTTGTTTACTTATGAGCAAGAGTTATATGCTATTTTTTGTACTTTACAACAATAGGAGCCCTACTTAATTCAGAAGGAATTAAGTTTTTAAATAGCATCATGGAGCTCTCAAATTCCTCAATAATTCTTTAAAGCCAAATTGAATGCATGCTGGATGGATTGCCTACATTCAAAAATTTATCTTTTCTCTCAAGCATATGTCAATAAAATTGAACAAAATAGCTGACGCTTTGAGTCACCGAGCAGTTTTCCTTACCTCGATGAAGAGTGAAATTATTAGCTTTGAATACCTAAAGGATCTTTATACAAACGATGAAGTTTTCAAAGAGGAATGGAAAAACTGCATTTTAGGAGCTTCAACCAAATATTGGATATACGATGAATTCCTATTCTTTGGAGGGTCTTCAATGGAGAACATAATTCATAAACTATATAGCGTAGGATTAGGAGGACATATGGGACAAGATAAAAGCATTACATTAGAAGAGGCATGATATTACTAGCCACACTTTAAAAGAGATGTTGAGAAGCTTATCAAACATTGTTACATGTGCCAAGCGGCTAAAGGTCATATGCAGAATATGAGTTTGCATGCCCCTCCCTCATCTTGAGGCTCTTTGGGAAGATTTGTCTATAAATTTCATATTACGACTTTCTCGAACTCAACGAACAACGGATTCTATCTTCATGATTGTTGATTAATTTTCTAAAATTGTGCACTTTATTGCATGCAAGAGATTTCTGATACACGGAACATTGCCCAATCGTCCTTTCAAGAGATTGTTCACTAGCATAGATTACATAAGACTATTGTCTCTGGTCGAGATAGTAAATTTCTAAGCTACTTTTAAAAAATCTTATGAAGGAGACTAGATACATACTTACAGTAAAATAGTACTTGTCATCAGCAAACAAATTTGCAAACTGAAGTTGTAAATCACACCTAAGGCAATATTATGTGAAGCTGGATTTATGAAAATCTCCACCAATTGGGTTATGCTATACCTCAACCAGAGTTTGCTTATAATGATGTGCCCAGTGAATCGAGTGGAAGTCACATTTTGAAACTATCTGCATCTGACCGCCCTTACATACATTAGATTTGTTTCCTTTGCCTAAACTACAGAGAATGAACATCATTGTTGATTATACAGCAGACAAAATAATTATTTTTCATAAAAATGGAAAGAAGAAGTTAGAGGAATCTGCTGCTAAGTTCTTTACTATAGGAAGTTAAATAATGGTTCAATAACAGAAGGAGAGATTTCCTATTAGAGAATACAAGAAGCTCAAGCAGAAGAAGATTGGATCATTTCGCAGCCTGCAAAAAATTATGGATAATGCCTATGTTGCGGACATAATAGACAACTATAATATTTCCAAAACTTTTAATGTCCAAGACTTGTTCAAGTATCATGGACCTGCTTCATTGCCATATATTTGATTCAACTTGAGGACAAGCTCATCTAAGAGGATAAGACTGATGTAGGACAAGCATAGTCATTGTAAGAGTGTAAGTTTAACTTTCTTTTTCTGATGTAGGACAAGCATATTCTTTTTCTTATAAGGAATCATAAACTTGTTAGAATTATGATCAATTACAACTAGCATAAACAGATTTGTTATACTTGTTTCTTATCAACAACTTGATCAATAACATTCAACTTATTTTCTTAATTGAGACATTTTCTGCTTTCGTGAGAGTGCTCTTTCTTGAACACAAGAAGGTATGCTAGACCGATATCTAATATCACTTTCGCACTGTGTCAACAACTCATATTCTCAAGTGCGTAAATGTGCATGGTTTTGTTTCACTTTATATCGCTTCTAAGGGGATCTCTTAGCAATTATAATCAGAAAAAAAATGGATTTTAATGAACACCATGACAAATGCATAATGATTAATGAAATCTATATACAGCTCAATAATATCAAGGCATATAATTAATAAGGTGATACCTCCAGTTTTAGGGAAACCAAAATGGTAAGTTGTCTGAAAATGGCGAGGATCAACACAGTAAACAGGCAAGACCATTTCAGAAGAATCCCAAGCCTTGAGCAAAGCTTCATTATCCAAAACTCTCAAATCATTTCTAAACCAAACAATGGCAACTCCTTTACCGTTCCTCTTCAATGCCTTGGATGTGTATCTTCCAAACGTTTCTTCTACAATGTGGTTTATTTCCCTAGAGTCTGCTCCAGGAATAACCTGAAAGTGAGGGACTACTTCCTGTCGAATGTTTTGGTTGGGGTTCCTATTTTTTGAAGTGATAATGTTCATGGTTTTGAACAGAAAACAGGGCTCGATTTGTGCTGAGATTGAAGCGAGCGAGTTACGCAGGACGGCCATGGACATCGTCGGTCTTGGATTTTGTACAAGACAATTTTTTAAGCAGTTGGGTAGTTGACACGTGGATTTGACAGTTTGTTTACGTCGTGGTGGATTCGTAGCCTATAAGCTGGTTCAACGGGAATCCGTTCTAATTTAGACCACATACACCATAAAGCTCAATATATGTAATAAATTTCAGGTATTGTGTGCTTTAACAATCAACCAACGTAAACAGTGAATAACAATTTGTCCTTTTCCTCTAGTCAAACAAAATTCGTCCCTATAATTTTATCTATTCATGTCAAAAGTACAATCACAACATGCCGTGGGAGATTTTGTTTGTCTTGTCGATACTCGATGGTACACACAAACGGAAACCATATTATAGGGTTCATTGGCACGCGTGATTTCCCCTCATCGTGGCTTTCTTGTGACCCTAAAATTTCAAGTTCTCAGCTCTAATGTCATCATAAACGAGTCACACAGAGACGAACATATAAAACAAACTATTTAAATTTCGTTCAAAATGGTCTCCGACTCTCAGTACATTGGATCGAGAATTATACAGTACACTGAAGCAGTACTGCAACAAGAAATAATATTCCTGGACGCTGAACATAACGTATCATTTCAATCTCTCCATTGAAACAAATTGAGTCTGTTGACAAATGCTTGTTTGGGAGCCAAGTCCATTTGGTAGTTTACTTCATCAGATCAAAATTCAGAGTGCTTCTTCAACTAACCATCACGAACAAGAAATGCTCGTCCATTGGACTATTCAAGCAGACAGTCAAATTGGCATCCTGAAGAGATCAAATTAGCTACAAGAAAGCTAATGCCATACTCCAAAAGAATAAATAAAGTAGTCATGGGTTGCTTAAAATAAAGTCAGAGGAAAAAATGTAAGAACTCATGTTGTGAGGATACCTAATGATGGTAATTTTGACCCTTCAGAATTGTCCACGACCTGAAATTTAAGCAGCAAAGTATCCATTATAATATGTTCCAACAGAAGATAAGCATTGTAGTGTAGTCAAATACCACAACCCCTCAGAAGAAGCTTCTGGGAGGCATTCTAACACACACAGCAGCAAATACTTAGACACTATACCCAGCTGAATTTAGCAAAGGAATTAAGGTTTTGTTTGGAATTGAGATGCTGTAACTTTTAAACTATAGCTGCCGTGGCAAAAAACTTGTACCTATAAAATAAAAGTTAATAATATATGGTAAATATAATTTTTAAATAATAATTTTAATAAAATTATTAAAGATATAATAGATTTTTCATCATAGAAATAAAAGATCATACCAATATGGCTTCCAAACCACAACAACTAGTGTTTACCAAATACTTTGGTACTGTATCTGTCCAACCTCAATCTTAAACAGGACCTAACTCATTGATCCTCAAGATTCCACTCACTCCAACCTAACCGAGTTTCACTAAGGAGCAGATATTAGAATTGAAAATCAATGGGAGGAAGCCTCTGAAAATTTTGCATGTACCAATACTAATTCACACTCTCAAGCTACAATATTTTGCATACGTGCTTGACAATCCTAAGGCTTTTATGGCTGCAGTAGACAATAAGAGACTGGAATTCAGAATTCAAAACATATTGAATCCAGCATGGTGATTGCAGATTACATTCTCTCACCTATAAAGTTGTTCCACAAGTACAAGCAATGCAATTTGATGGTTTAAGACCATTGAAGACAGCTTGATTGATATATTTGCGCGTTCTCTCATTTTTGGTCCATGGCCATAAGGTCCGCCGATGCAAAATGATATCGTTGAAGCTCCCTTGACAGAGAAGAACAGCTATTATCCAATTTACCTCATGTTCAAATAACAAAGTAAGCCAACTAGTCGGAAAGCAAAAATTTTCTGTACATGCATCTGGTTCAACATATCACTCCTAATTCAGATCAGTAGCTCAAGCATAAAGAAGATACAAGAAAACATTTTGTGTTCCCATTCTAAAATCAGGTTAGTGTTGTCAGCTATGGCTCTAGGGAATTAACAAAACAATCATCATTTTCCACAAAGACGCACCTCATAGGAATAATCTAGCTGGCTACTAGTTGACCACATCATATTAATCATTTACAGCATCTTGTCAACAAGCAAGCTTCACTCGTATTTGAGATAAAAAAGAAATCAATTCGTATGAGTGCATATATATATATAGCGAAAATGCAGATTCACTATTATACCATATGATGTAATGGCGAATCCGCATTTTCGCGTCCGACATTAGAGAAGAATTTATATATGGATATATGGATAGATAGATAGATAAGTAATGCTAAAGAATGAAGCGCATGTATCCAGAAGCAATTCTCACTGTACTTCCTGCATCCCCCATCAACTCAGCCATCTGCTCAGACCCAATGTCCAATCCATTCTCATCCAACATGACAACCTAAGATTACATTTGTTAACCAACATAAATAAAATCGACTCCCATAATGCTAAAGTGACATTGTAATGTAGCAGTGAGAAAGGAGTTTGAGGCTATACCCATACCCAATCATCAGAGCTGATAATGTTCATCACCGCCATGTCTTCATCCTTAATCTGAGCCTTCACATCACTGCAAAGGATTGAACAAAACAAGTAATAAACTCATGATATATGTAAGAAAAAGAAAATTTGAATGCAAAGAAGAGTAGAGAAAGGAACAGAAATTAATACCCAGTATTTTTGGGATTGGATCGGAGTTGAACATCCTCAACTTTGCAGTAATATTTAAGCTTTCCAATGTACTCATCTACAACTAATTGTACACCCAGAGACCTCTTTTTGCCAACTGTTATAACACGAATGGGCAATGCTCTCTGCTCAAATTTCAAAATCAAAACAACATTCAATTTAAATTTAGTGGGAGTTAGCCTTGAATCTGAGAGAATGAAATGAATAAACAAGACAAGATCTGTTGGTTTACCACCGACTGACCCGCGTATTTACAACGTTTGCCTGAAAAATTTCTACAACAATTTACATTTCAAAATGAGGAACAGAAGAGACGATTACGAGTTGAGTGAAATATGACTCGTGAATATGATTATTAAATATTAATACTTTGCGATTGTAGGAGATGAAAGAACCTGCTCCTGGAGACGGAATTGAATTCTTCGCATAAGCACCAGCACTTGCATGGAGATAGAGTGATATTGTCATGATCTTTTAGTAGTTAACGGAGTGGAGTGGAATTAGATTGGCTTCAAGTTCAACGGAAACACAGGCGGATGATTGTTTAACTCCAGCTGAGAGACGGTACCTGGATTGGTAGAAGTGCTTTAGGAGTAATTGAACGCCATAAGACTTGGTAAAAGTGCTTCCAAATGACAATCCAATTCACGAGTTCAGTCACTATCTTGCTAATTTGACCGACCATTACGACCTTCCTAAAGTTGGGCCAGAGCTAAGTTTTGCTTCCCTGCTCTGGACCTGGACGCCCTTTTTTTCCTCCCTCTCTCTCTCTCTCTCTTTCTTCTTTTAATCAATCACTGGAACTGTTATACAACATTTCTGTCTGTAATCTAATTGTCAAGTCTTTCAATGCTCTTGTTATTTTGTATGCTTAAACTTCTCATTTCAATTGTGTTTTCAAGTAAAATTCCTGCTTCCACTTCCGTGCCTTGTTTGACAATCAGCTATTTTGGAATGAAATTACCAACTGTCAAAGTTAATGTGTAAGCACAAACACAACAGTACTTGATTAATGGCTTTTTTGCTGCTTGACAAGAATAAGCATTAATTCAGGATTGCATGTTTCTATCATACAACATTTGATTTGTGATTACAGTGTACGATAGATACCGAGGCATCAGTTTCTGCCTAAATTTGCTATTCGCGGGCATAGCTTGGCATTACAAAGAAGCATTTAGGATTTACAGAACACAAGCACAAACTTTAACTCTGTCCAGCTATGCTGTTTGTGTGCGTCTCTGGAAAACAAATAGTGAACCTCTAGATCCTAACCCCAGCCGGATCTTTTCATCTATGTATGTAATCTGCAACTTAACCTCACTCTGACCGCCATATCGGAACTCCAATCCTCCAACTTTCAGTTCAGGTGGTTCAAATATAACTTGAATCCATTTCTCATCCAGAGCATTAAGCTTTCCTGCACATGTACGTACACACAATGACAAATTCGTTTGATAATTCACTAGACCTGCTAATCTCTCTACAATAAGGAAGCAAAAGAAAGATGAAAAGAGACCTACCTTTCAAAGAGACCTCTCCGTCAAGTAAACCCAGAGCGGTAAAGGAAACCTTGTTTCTAACAATGTCAGGAGCTTCAACAGCCTGAATCATCTCCTTTGTTTTGAAGAAAAGACGGCCAAATGCACTTCTGTAGCCACCCCCAGGTGACGTTGGCACCGAACAGTACACGACATCCCATTCTGAAATACATTAAAAGTTTGTTAACCAAAAATATTTTCAATCCTAGCGAGACCAGAGATGCATTTCAACACTCATGCTAGAATGAGAATAGAGGATGCCAGGATTATATGGGTGATTGCGCCCTTTCTGTTACAAACTATTGCAATTTACTGATGGCAATTAAGAAGGTAACAAAGACCTCCCATGCTGCCAAATAAGGTTTCCTCATCCCATGAAGCAAGGTCATCAGGAACTAAATCTAGGAGAAGAAGAATGTATTCTCATCCCATATTTTGGCACAAATTTCAGAAGACGGCTTCTAATTTAATGCCTCTAACATTGGAAAGCATATGCCAGCTCTGAATTTCACATTGATTCTATGAAGCACAAATGAATAATACCCATTTCTATAGCTCAGATAAAGAAAATTGGAAAATAGAGATCAAGTAATCTAATTTACCTTGCATTGAGCTCTAAAACTGAGTAAAATATTACAGAGCTTAAAGACTTTTGAAATATTCTAACACAAAAACTAAGATGAGCAACCCAAAACAACCCACATTACAAGTTATAATCCACACACAGGTTTACACATATTCGAGCTCCCTAATGGATATCATAAAATGAATATTACCTTCTCGAGTAATGTGAGGCTATACAGATGATAATAGTTTGTATTTCAATTGATATCACATGCAGTATCAACAGTGAATTTCACATTGTGTTATAAAAAAATGAACACAGTAATGATTGATGACAAGTCAATTAATAATAGGTAATACTGACACGTACAAAGAGGCGTGAAAGTGTAATCTTATAGTACCTCCAAAGATCAGAGGGCATTTTACTGGTGCTTCAACACAATATTTTTGCAACTCTTGAGCAACTTCAGCGACCTCTTTGTGTTCTTCTTTGGTTAGTGAAACTCCTCCATCCGTTTGGTTCACCTGATCACAAGGATAACATAACATCAAAAAATTAAACTGCGCTAAAACACAATCCACGTAAGGCATCTAGCTGAAAGTAAGTAGAACCTTGGAGAGGATAGAAGCAACCAAATCGTCCGGACAGGTTCGCAGATCTGGGCTGGAGATGGAGACAGCCCTGACAATTTTCAGTGCTGTGCGAGGACTTCTTTTGCAAGGAAGTGAAGCTGTAAAACTTGCGTTTATGGGTTTTGAATAGTAACTTGTGCACAATTTGTGGGGTTTAGAAGCTGGGGATGAGAGTGTAAGAGAGAAAGCAGCAGCAGCAGCAGCAGCCATGGAGGGAAGAGAATATGAAGGCGTCGAGTTTAAGGCAAGATTTGCCGAGAAGAAGAAAATTGTCGGATATTGGGTGATGCCACGTCGGATGAAATCAGAGGAGGTCCCCCTTGCTATCTTACTACTGGTTTATTTTACGCCACGTAGGCGGATTTTTGTTTTGCATTATCATGTTTGACTGATTGTCAAAAAGTTGTACTCCTCCCTTAACTCGGAGTCCGAACACAAAACTGGAATTTTTTTTTTTTGTAATGTTTAATTTAATTATTTTAGCGACTAATTCTTATTTCCTGGTTCATGAATTTCTTTTTTTTTTTTTCTTAACATTATAGCTTAATTAGCTAGATCTCTTGTAACAGAACAAGGGGTTTAAAATTCACCAATCTTTTTTTTTTCTTTTTTTAAAAGTAGGTTTGAAAAAGTCAAATTGATGGCTAGTCATATAAAAATATTTTAAAATTATTAAAAAAAAGTTTATGAGAACTTAAAAATCACCAACCTCAAAAAAGAGAGATCTTGTTTTAAAATAATTGTGAGTATTAAACTAACAAAATTAGAATAAACATGCTGTAAGTAATGCACAAGTGATTTATAAATTAATATATAATTTTACAAGTGATGTATAATAGTAGATTTCTAAATTGATGTATAAGTAATTTAATCTGTATCTGACCTAATAGTTACATACTAGTTTTTTTCCTCTTTCAAAATGTGCTGATTATTTACAAGTAAAAATTATGGTGATAAATAAAAATGCGGTGCAAGTGAAGTAATGAAAGAAAACAAACATATTAATCTAATATAATTTACACACATTTTTCCTCCATTCTTAGTGGTAGATTTTCATCATTTATTTTCTCGTGTGCTTGTGAAAGAATATCTATAATGCATATTTATTCAGTTCATTCTACTAATATGCATGCGTATAAATATGTAGGTAATAATTGTCATGGGGTTTTGAATCAGCTAGAGAAAAAACCCCCACGGACAAACACCCGGGCCAATGAGCATTCATTCCAGGAGCAACATATGCGCAGCCTGCTTTTGGGAGTTACAAAGAAGAATTTGAGAGATGATTGTGCGTGTGTATATATATATATATATATATATATATATGGAGTATTATAGTCCTAAACTCGTAGCAACTGCAAAAACGCGGAAACAATCCAAGGGCATTTATGCACTTTCAGTCGATTCCGTTGATGGTGAACCATTCCTAAATCCTAATTCCACTACCAGGAGCAAATTCCCCCGCGGGGGGTGGGGGAGAGAAATTCAAAGAGAACCAAGGGTAATTATGTAATATCGGCCTGAGAGAGCACAATGATAATTGATCTGAGGAGTACACGGGGACGAAAATGAACTGTGTAATAATTAATACACGTATATTATCGCGTATAATTATATTATACAGATAAAAAGTACTTAATTTATCGATACCCGGTAATAAATTACGTATTCCCAGAACTACAATATTAGTGTATGTTTCTCACTCTCCGAGATTGAGCATTTTCCACTTCCCAGCGAGCATTATTGGCCGTTAATGTTATCTTAATTCTCTCTTGATTCTCTGATTATATTGTTATTGCATCCCTAATTTCTCACTCTCCTCGTTCGTTAGATTTACAGAAACTCCTGGCTTGTCGATTTCTTAATCTCATACTTACCCGATCAGCTAGCTTCCGATCACAGGTACTATAAATCTTTTTAATCGAATCTCCGCCGTAAATTGATTTTTACAAACTCTATTCCGGATTGCACGCGGTTTTATGAGATTTGTGACTTCGTGCTTTTAGCATTTCTGAGCTTTCTTGTTTTTTACTTGTATTTTATCTTTAATGTGACGTCAGCGGAAATTCTGCCTTAAATTCATTTTGTTAAAATTAAAATAAATAAATAAATAAATATATATATATATATATATATATATATATATATATATATATATATATATATATATATGTATATTAGCTTCGAATTATCTATATTATATAATGATCTAATGATTGTATATTTGTTAATCGATTGGTATTGAAATGCTATTTGATTGGAGTATTAGTTCAGGCTGACCGTAGAGTTTTGATTTTTGAAACCCGGAGAACTAGTGTCATCTATTTGGGTTAGAGTCTAGAGATGTATTGAGTTCATATTTCTGTAGACTTATGACTAATGATAGCAATAATCGAAATGAATGGTGTTAATTTGGATGCATGATGTAAATTTGTGAAGCTTGTGTATTTATAACTCTGTACTCTGGTAATCAATTTTCTTTTTCTTTTTTTCCCTACATCTTCAATGTTTCAGACTCCGAGTGTGTTGGTTGTGCTGCTTTTGCTATCTCAAACTTGTGTGGAATGTTGGTGATACTGCAACCATGGCTTGAGCAATAATGAAGACAGCTCGTGCATGGAAACTTGGCAGCATACGAGATTTTCAAATGATGGCTGGATATAGACAGCAGAGGCCACATTTAAAGAGGCCAATATGGATTATTGCCTTCGTTACATTTTTTATCATTTTTCTAACCGGAGTCTATGTTTACCCATCAGGATCAGGAAGCTTAGCTTCGTGCTATTTCTTCTCTGGTAGGGGCTGTACAACGTTTGAACAGCTGCCAGCTACTCCTACGAGGGAACTAACTGATGCAGAGAATATAGCTCAGGTTGTATTTAAGGAAATTTTGAATAAACCACCTGTTCGCTCAAAGAATCCAAAAGTAGCTTTCATGTTTTTGACTCCTGGGAATTTACCTTTTGAGAACCTGTGGGAAAAGTTCTTTCATGTAAGTGCTTAGTTTCTGTTTTATTGTTTTCTTTTCATATCTTTCTTTTGCATTCCTTATAGATTTTTATGAACTTATGATTTTTTTATGGTTGCTTCTTATTCCAGCTAGACATGTCTTTGAGTCTACATCTAGTTTATGCAGGGATATCTAGGTTATTAGAAAATATTTGATCTTATTTTCCTCGTGTTCAAATTTCTATGTTCAGCTCCTGCCATATTGATGTGTGGGGTAGCAACATTTTTCTTGACATCAGCAAGTCCAGATCAGTAATGCTGATTGTTATTACTTTTTGATGCCTCTAGAATGTGCCTCCATGCTATTGGTTTGATTTTGAAGATAGATAAATAGTTGACTTTAGGTCTTCATTTTTATCAAAATTTATCATCAAAGTCATGGAGGAGTGTAAAGGATTTGGATATCAGATGAGTTCATGATGGTTATTAGCTTCTTATGTCTTTCGTGATAAGCTTAGGAGTCTCTGTTGGATGTTGGAAAGAGTTTGATGAATTGGATGGACTTACAAGAATGTGAAGCTACAGAACTTGAGTTAAAACATTTAGGAATAGATATAGAATTATATTTGTATTGCTTTAGAAGTCACTTTCTTCATGATACAGATCCCTCCTCTCCTGCGCTCCTTTTTCTTTTTTCAACAATACAAACAATGTACACTGCCTAGTCTGTTATAATAAAATGGGTGTGAAGATGTAATGGAATATTTGATTGAAATGTTGTCAAATTTTGTGCCTTAAGTGGGACTGATTTGTATATTGCTAGTGCATGTGGAAACTGATTAAATCATGGATATTTTTGCAAAAGGTTTAGTTATAGTTTAGATCTCTTGTCAGTACTTCTAACTTTTTACTCACAGGATATATTTTCAATTTCCTTTCCTTCCCAATTTAGATAAACACACTGTTCTTTAGCATTGTTTATCTTGTGCACCAAATGATATGGCTTACATCCTTCATACAGGGTCATGAGGACAGATTTTCTGTTTATGTACATGCATCTAGTGAAAAACCTATGCATGTGAGCCGTTATTTTGTTGGCCGAGATATCCGCAGTGAAAAGGTATGTGAAGTAACATACGTAACAGATCAGTGTTGATTGTTGTATGATAAATTTCAAATATGCCAAGAATTCTCAACATCACTCCTCACTGCCTATTGTTTATGTTTCCTTGTAAAGTGAGATTTGATAGTTGATGCCAGGTGCAAATTCCTTTCAGGTGGCTTGGGGTAGAATTTCTATGCTTGATGCAGAAAAGAGGCTGTTAGCACATGCACTTCTAGACCCTGATAACCAGCAGTTTGTCCTGCTCTCTGATAGGTGATTGAGTTAGAGATATTCTTTCTTCCACTTGGATGGGAATCTGCGCCTCTTCTTACATGGTTGCATTTGTCTAATTCTTTTCAATTGCTTTTGCAGTTGTATTCCACTGCATAACTTTGACTATGTGTATAACTATCTGATGTACACAAATGTCAGCTATGTGGATTGGTAAGCAGCGTTCTGTAGTGAAGGGAATCTTTTTTTTTTTTTCCCCTTTCTCTTTAACAAATTGATGTACTTCAGACATTCTTCCCGCTAGCTAAATAAGCTAAATACATAGTATCAAAGCTTTATCTATATAATATGTGAAGTTGTTATTTTCATAGCTTTTTACTTCTTAATTGATTCTTTCCTTCCTCTTTCCAGTTTTGAGGATCCTGGCCCACATGGAAATGGCAGGTATTCAGAGCATATGTTGCCTGAAGTTGAAAAGAAAGATTTCCGGAAAGGTTCACAGGTACATAATTTAAAGTATATTGGCTCATAGACGTAATACTTGGAACTTACTTATTGCCTTCTAAAGGTTTCATTTATATATTTGTTACTGAGATTACTTAGGTTTTTGAATACGTACTGTATCTTTGATTTGATTTCGTAGGTTTCTAGTGTGGGTGCTGGTCGAAGTCATTTCTGTTTTTATAATATCATCCATTTGCTAGTTCGAAACTCCTCTTCCACATGAATGACAAATCATGCTTCATAGCGTGTTAAACTCTTCATGTTTTCTTGTTTGACCTTTATATCATGAATGTATGTGGTTCTTTTTCCTCAATTCTTCTTTCTCAATTTCCCTTGTTCTTTTTCATGACAGGGAAAGCTGGCTCTGAATTTTTCTTTTGAACTGTGGAGAATCTATCATATGCTTATTCCTTCTAAAGTAATAAACTGTGGCAATTTATTGGTGTCTTCTGAGAATTATCTTACACAATCTGTGGCAGTTTATTGGTGTCTTCTGAGAATTATCTTACACAATCTTTTTCTTAGATAGATAAATAACTAAATATATATTCTATATTTTGACTGGAATATAGGTTAATTCTGCGTGCACCCAATTTTTGCAACTTCTTTCACCGCACATCCAAAACTGTCAGTTTGGTTGTCACTTTAATGGTTTCCGACAGTTATTTGTTAAATTTAACCCTTGTTCAAATCTAAACTTGTTAAATTACCAAAAGACCGAATCACTCTTCATTTTAGCTATTGATACTAAATCATTTTTTTGAATTTTTAATCACTGAAAAATTATCTCCATAAAAAAATTACTAAAATATTATCTTTTGAAAGAACAAAAAATACTGAATTTTTTTTTTCCCTGAGAGGTTATTCATATGAGCCTATGAACAGTATCTGAGCTTGAATATTGTCTAACAACCCCAAGAACAAAAGCAGCTTTTAATTCCGACAAATTCCTGGAACTTTCTATCAAAGCCACGCACTCGACAGGTTGTATAGAGAACTCCCTCCACATTCTGTTGACAACAAAGCTATTACCATGACCTCCACTTTTTCATCAAAGCAGCACCAAGATGGCCGCACCAACTCTTTGAAAACCCAGTCAATTTTTACGCCACCACAAACCAACCTCATTCCCCCGTCTAAACCCAAAACTCCCACCACGTAACCCCCAACCCTCACCCAAATCGAACCGATAGCACTCAAAAAAGAAGCAAGGTGAAAAAAAATTTGAAAGTCATGAACAGAGATAAGAGAAAAGAAGAAAATGGGGAAAGTTATCTTGTTAGTAAATGGGTTTCAAATTGTAGGATGATGATGCGATCTGCGAGAAGAAGAAATGAAGGAGGAGACAAAATAAAAAAAAAGAAGAAGAAACAAAGCAGAAAACATGCCCCGGGGGGGGGGGGGGGGGAATTGTATCGTGATTATTAATTTTTATAACAGAATTTTCCATTTTACCCTTTACACGTTAAAATAACACAACAGTTTTGGGTGCCCACAGCGGAAAATGTTTAAAGATTTGGGGTAGGGCGGAATTAACCCCGGGAATATCATCCATTCTATAAGCACAGTACTTATGTTAGCAGTATAAAACCTAATTTGTGTATTATATTTTGAGTCAAGTGGCTACTTCATGGATGATTGATGACCAAGGTGAAAAACTGAAAGTTTAGTAACTTAATATTTGGTTCTATTGTTTGACATGTTGCCTTCCTGGAACAAGAAGTCTCTGGGGCTGTGTAATGTGTATATAGGGATGAATCTGCAGTAGATCCCTAGGATCAGATGTTCTACCATGTAATGGCAACCTAGATTTTGATATTAGAGGTCTAACCAGTGAAGCATATAATTGCGATATCTAGTTGTGAATGAATGAACCATTTATCATGTGTGTGTGTGTGTGTGTGTGTGTGTGTGTGTATTTATTTATATTTATGTTGTTTTTATTTGCTTTGTATCTCAGTGGTTTACCTTGAAGCGGCAACATGCTATGATAATTATGGCAGACAGTCTTTACTACACAAAATTTAAGCATTACTGCAAGGTAATCATGATTTCTTTTGGTATTCTGGTGTTGGTAGCATACATTGTTGAGATGTTGAGAATCTTCTTCTTCTGTTTGTGTTTGTGTATATTGTCAATTCTCCGGCTTATTCTCTTGTGAAAGAATAAAAGAGAAACAAATTACATTACTTATCTCTATTGAATTACTTGAAGCCTTCTGCTCCTGGTGAAATCTGCATTGATTTCATACATTGTCTATCTGCTGTCAAAGTTTCATGTTGTGATTGTTGGTGGGAAGTATGAATGCTGTAAATTGGTTTCAAAGACAAGCATGTTGATTTTAGTCAGTTTTATTTTTTCAGCCAAATATGGAAGGGCGCAACTGCTATGCTGATGAGCACTACTTGCCAACCCTTTTTCACGTCAGTACATCAAATTCTGTTCAGTTATTTAGACTGAAAACTACATAAGTCTTACAATTTCTTTGTTATGAACTATTTGTTTTATTTAGATGATAGATCCAGCTGGAATTGCAAATTGGTCTGTCACACATGCCGATTGGTCTGAAGGAAAGTGGCATCCAAAAGCGTATAGGGCACAAGATATTTCCTATGAGTTCCTTAAGAGTCTTGCAGTATGTAACATATATCTTATTCCTTAATTGTCCTACTAGCATTGGACACTTTTGCATATGATGATTTGTTGTTAATTGCAGTCCATTGATGAAACCTTCCACATTACGAGTAATGAACAGGTACAAACTTCTTTCATTGCATCTGAAAAAAATTTCTGTTTCAAAGGAAAACATCTAACGTATCATTATCTTCATTTGCTGCCGCAGAAAAAAGTGACAATCCTGCCTTGCATGTGGAATGGGATGAAAAGACCTTGCTACTTATTTGCAAGAAAGTTTTACCCTGAGGCTCTTGATAAATTGCTGTTCCTATTCGCCAATTACACTACAGTTTAATCATTTTTTGACCTTGATGAATGGTGATGACTTTTGAGCTGGCGTCAATATGAATGCCGTACAACTCCTCCTTTAGTTCTCGTATATATACTTTTACAATGTAAAACGGCCAAATTATAGATTTTTGGGTGTTGCATTGGATAGGTTTTTCTGAGCTCAAGCAGCTCTTAGCTGTTGGGGATGCTCGACTTGGGGCAGTTAGGGAAGCTTTTCAGCTTATTTCTTATTGCTTGCTGCTTCCTCATAGATTCCTCAATTTTTCCCGTCATATTTTAGGGCATTTTTGTACTCGCTAGTTGATATCAAAAGACTTGGATATTTATTATATAAACTAATGCGTTTTCGGTTTTTGATTTTTTGTACCTAGGATAATTGTAAAACCTGAATAATTTTTTTATTTTACATCTAAATTAAGATACAAGTGTAAGAACAAATGGGCTTTGTAAAATACGGCAGTTGTATATAAGGTCGTTTAGCTCTACAATAATTCAAGTGTTAAAAGTAGAATTACAATTTGAGTTAAATGTTTTATGTTTTCTCTGTCATATCTATTTTATTAATTGTGGAATGTGAGATTGAATTGATAAAGGGTTCGGTTAAGATGGATCAACTCTACATAGAGCATTAATTAATGATTATTTATTATTATTATTATGCTTGTGGATCATACATATAAATATTAAATATATATTTATTATTATGATCTGATTGTGATTTAACAGTCACTATCATTATCAGTGATTCATTGTAGAGTTGATTCAACTTAACGTCTGCCTTTGATAAATTGTACTGAATGTTTAGTAAACCGTAAATTGGATGTCATTTACTGCCCAACTTAGACATTTAAAACTTTTGACTTAAAGGGGCGACAAATCCAGATCCTGCAAAGTAGAGTTGTGACTTGTGAGGTCTGACTAGAGCTTGACAGTCAGAGGTGCCACTCCCAGAGCAGGCTGATACAGCTGTTCTGATGTGGCAGTATTTCTTCCTCTGCCACACCAATAGACGGCCACGATCACATTCATCCTTTAAACAATAAACCATAAATCGATCCAGACCGTCCGTTCAAATATCATCCAATAGAAAATAGAGCGCGGGAAAATTAAAGGAAAATGTCTACGAACCCAAACCGTTGTGTCTGGGTATATAAAGGGGCTACAAATTAGAGAAGTGACAAAATCACGACGCACGCTTGTTTCGTGCGTGCGAGTTGTGGGGGGAAAAAGAAAAAAAAGGTCAAGTTGCTCTTGCTTTGCTCAATGGCGCCCAGGAAGAGAAAAGCGGAGGGAGTCGAAGAGGCTGCTGTGAAGCGAGTTGCGGAAACGACGCTGACAAGGGTGACTCGGAGCGTGACTCGGCGAGTAAACTCGAACTTGGCCGAGTCGTCTGTTGAGTTAGCCAAGGCCGAGTTACCGACGAAGAACAAGAAAGCGAAAGCCACAGGAAAGAAGAAGAAGAAGGAAGATGTGAAAGCTGACGAGGAGATTGAGGCTGAGAAAGTGAAAGTTGAAGAGGACGTTGTTGAGCCTGAGACAGAGGAAGCTGAAGAGGAAGTGGAGACTGATAAAGAAGAAGCTGCGGGAGACGCATTTGATGGAGACGAGTCCAAGGAAAGAACCGTTGTGATTGAGCACTGGTAATACTTTTATTTTATTTTATTATTATTATTGTTAGGTCTGGTTGGCTGGCGTGAAGTGGAGTAGAAAGAAAGGTTTTGTTTGTGTTAATTTGTTCCTTTGATATAAAAATTAAGGTATAGTAAACGTTCATGTGTTAATTTTCTGTTTGGTTGCCTAGAAAATCAAACAAAAGAGTAGATTTGAGTATCTGTGGTTTTAGATTAATAATCTGGACTCGTGTTGGTTGTAGTTTTTTTAGTCTCTGTTACGCATCAGGATTCAATAGTTGTTTGTATATTAATTGTCTTGTACTTCTGTTTCGTTGCTATACTAGAGGACATGAGTTTTTAGGGTTTCTAATCTGCAAGAAAATGAGTCTCAATATTTTTCTGGGTAATGCTCTGGAGAAGATTGTTGTTTTTAGGCTATAGTTGTTTACAATGTACAATAATGATGTTTGGTGTTGAAAATTTGTCAAATCATCATAGATTTTCCGTGTAGCTACTTTTAAGAAATTGTCATGGTGTTGTACATAGTCTTCTGGGTGCAGTTTGATTTTTTGTGTCATGAAATGTTGCTCTTAACTGTGATGATTATTTTTTCTCAAGTAATTTTCTTTTGAGTTTAGCAAACAATGCAATTCATTCAAGACAAGGGCTAATCATGTGAAGGATGGTCTGGAGAAAGGTGTTCCAGGGATCAAAGTGCTACTAAATCCTGAAAAGGTACATAAGTTCTTATACCTTATTTGCAATGGGGCACCGAGGAAGTGACAAGTCATTTTTTGTGCTTCCTTTAATTTTTCCTTTTCTCACTAGAGAAATATCTGAGTTATTTTCTGGTCTAGTCAGTGCTTCAACAAAAAGATTGTTTAGATGTTTTTATTTTTATTTATTTATTTTTAGGATGTTAAAAAAACAGTGATGGTTATTTCATTAATATGCTTTTTTTTTTGGATTCTGTTGGCATTCTTATATCTTGTATGATATCACAGCCAAGTTCCGAGATCTAAATGTTTTATGTTATGATATTGTCTCTCATGGATCAGGCACATTTAGCTGCTTTTATTTTTTTTTGGCCCTCCGGAGCTTTTCTGTTGTAAGGAAAATGTAATTACTGCACTTCTTGTTTGATCTCTCACTAAAGGAATACCATCTTGCCCCATAACACAGACACAACACAACTTCATCTGAACAAGTTTCATTGAGAAATTAATGGAGTTCAATTGTTACCAATTTCCCAGAAACTATTGAAACTCTTTTGACGTTGGGAGTTTTCTCTAATATTAGTTTTGAGAAGCTCAAACTGTGCACCTTCAAGACTCTACCCTATGTACTGATTCTGCACTATCATAGGGATATTGTCTTCTGGTACAAACAGAACATGAAGCACCAGTCCACTGGAATAGAATTGAGAGGAGTGTTGTCGTTATTATTTGCCTACAAACTACTGACCCAATTTACCTGGAGATTTTGCTTAATATTCTTCTGAGAGTTTCAGGCTGCACCTTCAAGGATTTTGGCAATGATTTGTAGCAAAATAGCAAAAGGCTTTAGATGATCGTTATTAACTTGAAATTGATTGTGAATTGAGGAACAGGGTTGTAGGCTGACCAAGTGATTCAGAAAACACAGTTTAGGGTGTTCTAAGTCTCTTTAACATGGCTATTTAAGTGATTCAACGCAAGTTAGGGAGTATTAAGTCTCTTTAAGTTTAGAAAGTCTTTTATTCTTCTTTGCATGGTACTATATTAAGATGTTACTTTGTTTATCTAAATATATTTTAAGAATGTTAAGATGTTTCTGATTTCTTCTTTTAACAGCCAAGAAAGGGATGCTTTGAGATACGCGAGGAAGGTGGCAAGAAGTTTATCAGTCTTCTGGTGAAACTTCTACCAATATTATCTATATTTTGTTTTATTTGTTTGTGTGCTGCCCTGCTCTAGGGTTCTTGTCCCTTACAAATTTTGATTTTGCAATGCGTAGCACTTGTCATGCACATAAATTTGTTGTATCTTCAATATTATTAGTAAATCATACTAGGTGTAATCTGAAACTCAATATAGGCCACTCCATAAGATTTAAAATGTCAGTTATTTCACCAAAGTCAGACCTCTGGTTGTCATATGAGTTGGCTTATTTCCACTTCTTCACTTTGCAGGACATGAAACGACCATTCAAACCCATGAAGGATCTTGACATGGATGAAGTCATTTCTGACATAGTCGCCAAGTTGAAATGAAGAGCCGATCCGTTCATCAGTATGTTGGCAATTGCACTAGCACTGCCTCTTTTGTATTACTTGAAGTTTCCTAGTTATTTTGGCTAGCAGTGGATACTTATTGCTAGTTTAATTGATCAAAGATGCAGTTTGATTGTTTTGTTTTGATACTGCTAAAATGAGCACCTGACACAGATGAAAGCTCTTTGGGTATTGTACGTTGACTGGCCTTAATGATGAGTCAACGCGCACAGATTTTAGGTTGCTTTAGTTACTGATCTTTTATATATAAAGTAAGCCGAGGTTGATATGAGAGTATAGCTTCATTTGGTATAGTTTTTTAAATAAAGCTTATTTTAGTAGATTTTTTGTTAATAAAATTTTTATTAAAAAAATTTTAATTGTTTGGTTGTCAATAAAATTTTTAAAATTACTTTAATAGTTAAGTTTTTTAAAATTATATTATGAAAAGAATAAAATTAAATTATTAAATAAGTAGAGAATATTTTAGATATTTTAATGTTTAAAAAAAATTAATCTCAAAATTTGAATTTTTATTAGTAGAAGTAAAATAATTTATTTAAGTTTTAAAAATTTTATTAGAAAAATAATCAAATAAAAATAAAAATTATGATAAAAATTTATAAAATTAAATAAACACTTATAATCATTAAATAAGTCATACTAAAAAAGCATCATATATATGCGTTTTCCCCCTAAGGTCAAATTCAATTCGCACATTGGATGTGGCATTCTTGCATTGTTTGGCCATCGAACAGGTCTATCTTAGAAAACCGGGTGAGTTGAATTGGGAACGTGGATAGGAAATGGGAAGCAAAAAACGGAACTGAGGCCCCAACATATACATATATAGTTAAATTATATGCGTCTTTGATTGTAATTTTTTCATGTTATCAAAGGCTGAAAACCCAATAGTGTAACAAATTACGCAAAGTAATGATAATAATAATAATATGAGGAATCTTTACGTAGGAAAAAATAAAAATGGTCAGACAAACAGAATTACAGGGATCTACTGTGCATGTCCTGCTTCTTTTGTGAAAAATGGTTGATTCTGTCGCAGTCAGTGTCAGATGAATGCCATTGCCGTGAAACCTGCAAGAGCGACACCTGAAGCGAGGTAGAGGCGTGAAGCACTGGAAGGAGCAGGGGCTTCAGCCTCTTCCTTGGGTTCTGGAGGGGATTGGGCGGGTGCCTCAACAGGTTCAGGAGCGGGTGCCTCGATGGGTGCCTCGATTGGCGAATCAGATGGGGCAAACTCGTCGTCATCCCCTTCAGCTACCGGTGCGGATGCATTGCTCTTCTTACGAGACGCCTTGGGAGGCATAGCAGGTGGTGGTGTGTACGGTGGTGGCGGCGGCGGCAGAATCACATCACCAAGACCTGGAGCCACAATGGGCTGACTCACTTGTAAAACGGAAATATTAAATGGCTGAGAGAAGACGGATTTGACAAACTTAGCGACAGGTGGTGAATTCTTCACTGCAGAGCCAAAAACGAATTGCTCTCCAGGCAGACGTGTGCAGTTTATGTACCCTTGCTTGTCATCAGCATTCCCAGTTGATTGGAACATAGTGGTCCAGCTCGAGGTCTTTGGCAACTTCTTTAGCTTGTTCATATCATAGTAGTCAAGAATGACGTGAACACTCAAAATGCTTTTGATTTCATCAACGGGCCGGCCGTGAAGACCCCCAATGGAGCTGTTATCAACGGCAAGAACGGTGATGGTTTTTCTCTTGTTAATGGCCTCATTCAGCTTCGTCTGCGAGAGAAGGTCGCTGAAGGCTAGCAAATTTGGGTGATTAGAGAGGATCTTGATTATGTCGAAGCCATTGACGCCGACTGAGGATGATGAGAACAAGAGAACAAGAGCTGTTAATACGACGAGGGACGAAGAAGCTTTTAGCTCCATTATATCAATAATAATAATAAAACTTGATTAATTCTATATTATTAATATCCCTGCGTCGATGATGTAATTAATTATTAAGCTTTTGATCACTTGATGATGAAAGCTCTGATGGGGTAAACCCTCCATTTATATTTGACAGGAACAAAGCTATTAATGGAATAATAACCGTGAACGTTGGAAATGACTGGCGTGAGTTAATTTCTCCTCCATTTTGACATTAGTTTCACTTGAGAACTACCGCGCGGCGCGCTGACTACAAGCTCCAATTTCGGATAAAACCAAATAATTTCTTCTTCTTATCAGACACCTAATTACACCTCTTTTTTTCTCTCTTTTAATTAGTCAACACACACGTCAGAGCACTATTATTAGGAGTTCATCGATTACACATATCCACACCATTTTTGGAAGAAACTATATTTTGAGTACTGGTGTATATACTTTTTATCTATGTATTTTTGGTATATTTTGAGTACATGTGTATATACTTTTAAATTTTGAAATATTTTAAATTTATATTGCGCACTAGAGTGAACTGGAGTATCTTTTTCTTTTTTTTAAAAAAGAAAGTATTATTTGATTATTAATTAAAAAATTTAAAAGTTTTGGTAACATTTGTCTGATAATACATTGTCATCAATTAATTAGTATGGTACACCTACAACTCATTTCATGTAAGGCTTGTTCTTAATGTTCGGTCTTATAGAAGATTTTCCTTAGGATATAAATTAAAATTTCATAAGATTTTAGTTCTTTTTTTTACCCCTTCCTTAATTCCAAGGATTTACTGTTTGGCTGACAATCCCTTAATTAAGTTTGGTCAGTACCTTTTTCTAATTAAATTTATTTTTCTGTTATTTCCGATTGAGTTCTAATTGTGGGAAAAAAAGGAAATCCTGTGTTTGACCATAGGTTGTCTAAGTTTATCCAGCCAATACTTCTCATCTTGTTATTAGTTAATAATTACTAAACAAAATCTTCTAATTATGAAGGACAAAAATCACTTGTAATTCATATGATACAATCGAAGTATCAAAATAACTACTAGCTAGCAAGGATATCTATAATGTATATCCACAAACGGCGTTCCCGTTTGATTCACATGAAGATGGCTCTCTAAACGTTTCAGTACATTTATGGCAACATAAAAAGTGAATTTGAGTAATCCAATGGAAATAATTGGAATTTTATATAATGATCAGTTAGTTAAAAAAGCAACCAACTTATCTTATTCTTCATTTATTAAAAGAGTTATTTATTCAATATAATTACACACATTAGATCATTAAAATCACTTTTATACAATCCATTTTCTAGCTCTTATAAACCCTTAACAAATAATTAAAGTGATGTCACAATAAAATGAAACTAAGAAATTACAGGAAAAAATTTTTATCATACATAAATAATAATGTATATGTAGCCTAAAATCTCTAAAAAAAGAAAAATCAAGAAAGCTCAAAGTAGGAGAGTTTCTTTATCCAATGTTTATGCTTTAAGCTAACAAAACTCAACACCTAATTCAGCCTACGGCAGACTAGCTAAGTCCCCATTTTTCTTATCACCACCATCCCCACTGCTACCTGCTGGTTCTAGTGCCACGCTCTTATCATTTCTACTTTCGTATTTTAGAATACAGTCCTTAGGGTTCATATTAGATTATGAGAAAATCTGAATCCATGTGAAGAGCATAAATGAGAAATACATTGAATGATTTGCAAGCGCTATATTATATATAACACATTAATAGCCATTGATTAGTGTTAAAAATTATATGTTTATTAAGGGATAAAATATAATTTACATTTGTAATTATGTAATATATTATGAATTTCTAATTATTTTTCTAAATATTTAATTTTGTATATTTTTGTGTGTTCATTTGTAATTATGTAAATATCAAATATTATTTGTTCAATTTCTAATTATTTTTTACTAAATATTTGATTTTTAAATAATATTTTTAAAAAAGTCAATAAGTGATAAATACCAAATTAAAAATTTAAATATATTTAATTCAATTTTGTAATCACACAATTTGTTTTTATATGTTAAAAAAATTAAAGAATAACCTTATCATCAAATACAAAATAAATCTTTTTTTGATATCAAATAATATAGATTCTTGATCTTTTATATGATTTCAGATTTTAGAAATTTGGTGCTTTTTTGACTGTAGTGATGAGAAGTTGAGAACTAGTAAAAATAATAAATAAATTAATGAATCTAATTTATCTATTTTAGTATCAACTATTTTTCTTGTTAGCTTATCAATTCCTTTCAAATTTTGAAAATTTGTCAGTAGAACTCACGTATATAATATAAATATTAAATTGAATTTTAAGTGCTATAAGACTCATTAAAGAAAAATATTTGAATAAACTCAATGAGGTGAAATAGTTTTTTTTTTGGTGTGATGAGAGCTAGAGCCGAAAAAACTTGAAAATATAATGTTTCTTTGTGGGTTGGAAGTATAAAAATAAATACTTAATATATTATTTATTTTTAAATTTTAGTAGGAACTTTCTTAATAAATTAAATTTAAAATGAGACAAATACCTAACTAAATTTGTAAATTTTAAAAAGTAATTATGAATGGAATGTATAATTGTTTTTACTATATTAGGTATAGTAATTATGAACGGAATGTATTGGATGTACTTGAGTGGATTAAGTTATATTTATGTTTTGTTAGTGGGACTAATGCATGGTTAAGATGTAATTAGCTTTATTATTTATGTGGTGTGAATTAATCATGTATTAGTATAAATAGAGAGGGAGAGAACACATCTCTTTACACATTTTCTACTCTTCTTTCCCCTCAAATTCTTCTTCTCATCTCCCTTTGTAATATATTTTCAATAAATAAAATTAGTTTTATGTTCAATTTTCAAATATTTTTTTAATAATGTTTTTTATTTTAATAATTTCCTTTATTTCAAATATGTTTAGCTAAATATTAATAGTTAGGGGAAGGTGAAACTCTTAGTAAAAAAATGATTTAATTAAATTTTATTTTTAATTATATAAATTAAATTATTTTTAATCTAATTTTATCCGTATTTTGTATATTTAAATTTTGATTTATTGTAGACAAACTTGGGATTTGACACAATAAATTCTTAATAACTTAATATAAAATATGGTAAAATGATATTTTGACTTATTGTAGATAAATTAAGTTTGGCACATTAAGTATTTTATCCATAATAAAATTATAATAAAAATTAATTTGATCAAAATAATTGTAATTTATTGCTGTCAATTAATCTTTTGGGAAATAAAGTAAAAATAAAAATAATTTATTAAATTGTATTTATTACTAGGAGTTGATCCATAACCCTAATTAATTTTATAGTTTTTTTCAAATTAAATTGCATATATTTAAATTTTATTTTTAATTTTTTTAGATAAACTTAAATAAACAAATTAAATTCTTTATCGATGGATTGATTTCGGACTCAATGAGATATATTATAATTAGACACTCTTATACTTGTGAGTAAATTAAACATTTTTAAATCGTGTCAAGTTTTTGATGCTATTGCCGGGAAAAGAGATATATATTTGTTAACTTTTTGTGTAAAATTTCATTTACCCCTTTTTCTTTTTTTTTTTTAAATTTTGTTATATCCAAAAATCTTTCTGAATCTCACTTTCACCTAAAAAATTCTAGCTAATTCTTCTCATAATTACAGTTTGACCACAAATTATAGAAAATTTTTGAATAGGTCCCTTGCAAAAATTTCCCGTAAGACTCAAATTCGGACCTACAACTTGAACTTCTTTGGACCTTATTTGGACTCAATAAAAAGAATATTGACTTTAAAAATTACTACGAAAACCCATTAATTTGAATTAATCATTTAATTGGTTGGTAATTTTTAAAATTAAAAAAAAAAGAGTCTACACTTTGAGATAATTATTTATTTTCTTTCTTTCTTTCTTTTTTTATTTTTGCAATTTAATTTTTGCATTTATTTTTTTTTTTGGCATGTACTTTGTTTATATATTTGGTTTACCGCCTATTTAGTTAATTAATTTTCAATTTATGTATTTTTGTTGTGCATTTTTTGCTTCTTGTACATTTATCTTGCTTATTTAATTGTCATTTTGTCTTTAATTTGTGTAATATTCTTTTTTTTTATGTTATTCATTTGTTTGTGTATCATCTTTACAACATAATTTCACAAACACATATCATCATTATCATTGCATGAGACATTGGTCTCTAACTTGTGTAATAATTTTTTTATGTTATTCATTTGTTTGTGTATCATCTTTACAACATAATTTCACAAACACATATCATCATTATCATTGCATGAGACATTGGTCTCTAACTTGTAGTGACAGATTAATTCGTAGATTTCAATCACCACCACCAATCATGGGCGAGATTCAAGACGAAAATATTTTGGGCCAACTTAATCCTTCAATTGATTAAGGAGACAACCATTCTCCACATGATCAGATTCAACCAAGAACTTTGAGAGACTATATGAATTTAACGAGAACCGGAGCACCGTCATGTATAGTATTTCCTCCAGAAGCATCACGATTCAATTTCAAACCAGGTATTATCCAACTTTCACCAACATTTCATGGTTTAGAATTTGAGAATCCATACTTGCATATAAGAAATTTTGAGGAAGTTTGTAACACATATACAGACGAAAATTGTAACATGAACATAATTAGCTTAAAGCTTTTTCTTTTTTCATTAAAAGATAAAGTTAAAACGTGGCTACAAAACCTTAGATCTAGACCAATAAGAACTTGGAATAACATGCAAGAACAATTTTTGAAAAAAAAATTTCCACCTCATAGAACCAATTCTTTTAAAAAGCAAATCACTTATTTTATAAAAAAAAATGGAGAAACATTATACCAACTGCTAAGTCCATTATTTATAGAGTTGACATTTTATGGCAAGTCTAGTTAAATTGGAAGTTTATTTATTGCATATCTTGTAATAGGGATTAATTTATTAATTCCCTAATTTAATGAGATTCTAATTTATTAGGAATATTTGTTTCCTAATTTAATTAGATATCTAATTTAGCAAGTCAATTAATGGTGGGATTCTATAATTGGCGCATAAGATCTATTTAGAGCAAGAAGTTGGTTCAAGCAGGAAGTCATAAAATGCGCTAGATATTTCTTAGGAGACAAGCAAGACAAGAAGATCAGATTTATTCCTATTCAGATTCATGGGAATTATAAGAGGAAATAAACTCTTATTTGGAAAGAATTCAAGTCTTTTAAGACTTGCTATTTTAGTGAAACCCTAGTGCCTATATAAAGAGAGGTATTTCACAATTAAAGGTTTAAGCATAACATAGAGCATAAAGCAGAGAAGCAAAATTCGGTCTCCTCTCCAAAGAATCCGAATTTGGCACATCATATTGTGTTGATTCGTTTTCTTATCTTTTGTTCATCTATGTGGAGAGTTTATGTGGATCTTAGATCACTAGACGTTGAAGAATTAAAGAATTGTTATTGATCACTTTACGAAGTGCCTTGAGGATCGTAGATCAAGAGGGCTAGCAATTATTAAAAAAAAATAGATTCAATCTAAGGATGAGTAAACTGTATGGTGATAAACTATAAATGAGAGTCTTAAGTTTGGTAAATTTATAGGTTGTAACATCTCAACTTAGTGAATTGCTTTTCATCCGGGCATGGCCTCGTGGATGTAGGATTAATTAATCTGAACCACGTAAAAATTTCTCTGTCATTTATTTTCTGTATTTTATTGCTTTTTTTGAAAAATTAATATTTTTTATGCGGATGAACAGTAATAGTGAACAGTAACATTGAACAGTACTTCCGAAAAATTAATTAAGTTGTTAATTTTCGGTTTGTAATTGCCTACATCTACTTGTAATAGATCTAAATTCCTTTCACCAACGTTGGGATATATTTAAAGAATTGCTTAACATATGTCCACACCATGG
The DNA here is from genome assembly GCA_030444775.1 of Atalantia buxifolia. Lineage (NCBI taxonomy): Eukaryota > Viridiplantae > Streptophyta > Magnoliopsida > Sapindales > Rutaceae > Atalantia > Atalantia buxifolia. The sequence continues at coordinate 17,931,086 of CM059834.1, read as the reverse complement.
TTTTGAAACTAGGCGATTGGTCACTTATTTCTATGAGTACTTAACACTCCAAAGTAGACAAGTTGTAGAAATGATGTGTAATGGTGAATTTAGAGATAAAAATCATGAATATACACTACATTACCTTGACGTTAGAAAAAAAAATTGGGATACTTGTTGGAACTTTTGAATTGACAAATAAACCATAATTATCTCCATCTGATTGTGGAACCTATAACTTTAGAAAAGATCATGATTTACAAGCAAAATTTGCATTCCTATGTAGAAAGGTTGAGGCTTTAGAAATAAAAAGAGTGATCAAGTAAAATCTGTTCAAGAAATTGCATGTGATGTTTGTGGTTATAATGATCATTTCACTCAAAATTGTCCCACTTTGCCTGCACTTAAAAAATGTTTACATGATCAAGCTAATGTCATTAATACTTTTAATAAGCCAAACCCATATTCACGGATTTATAATCCCGATTGGAGAAATAATAATAATGCACAATCTTCACAAGTACCACCTCCACAAAATTTTTAAAATGCTCAGCCTTATGCATCTTATGTTCCACCACCATGGAAAATTTTGAAAGATACAATGCATTCATTCGTTGGGAAGCAAGATGCTATTAACAATCAAAATGCACAAACCTTTCCTAATTTAAAAGATACTCTTCCTAAAATTGCTTCTGCACTCACAATTCAAGAAAAAGGAAAAATTTTAGCTCAACCACAATCAAATCCTAAGATTCAAAAAAATTCACTCATAGACCAAGTCAAGTCAGTAATAACTCTTCATAGTGGTAAGGTTATTGATAGACCTATTCTTGAACCTTGTAAACATAAAGACAATGAAAATTCAAAGGGTAAGGAATAACTAAATAAACTTACATCTAGTGAAGAAATAACAATTTTTCCATTTGAAACACCATTTCCGCATGCATTGAATAAACCAAGGAAATCAAACCACCTTCTGAAATTTATGAAATCTTTAAGCAAGTGAAAGTTAACATTCCTCTGTTAGATGCAATCAAGCAGGTACCTTCATATGCCAAATTTTTAAATGACCTCTCTACTAGGGCATTAGGTCTTGAGACACCCCTACAAACTTAATTACTCGAATCTTTAACAAATAAGCAAACAATTTATTGATAGCCCCATGTAACGAGTTTTGAGCCAACTGGTCTGGGAGTCATTAGCCTAAAGCTCGCTACTTGGGTTAAAAATATAATATTTAAAAAAAAGTTTGAATAATCTACTACCTGTAGATAAAATTTTTAATGAGTTGTAGAACAAAAATGTTGTTTCTTTTAATGAAGTCCCATAAGTATTGTGTCAATTAGTATTGTGTCAATTACTTGAGCACAAAAAAAGGTTCATGATATTATGGATCATGAGTGAACAACAAAGAGTTAGAAAAATTTAGGAGATTTTATTTATTTAGTAGTTTAGAAGATAGATGAACAACTATTAAATTGCATATGAATTTTGTAAATCTTAATTTAATATAACGTTTTAATTGCTAAGGACCTAGCAATAAGCTAGTTGGGGGTGTGATTAGTGTTTAAAATTGTATGTTTATTAAGGGGTAAACATGTTATTTTGAGTTCTGTTAGATTTTAAAGTGTAGAGGGGAAAATTGGCGGCAAAATGATAATAAAATTTATCCTTAACAGAACTCAAAATAAAATTCATGAGCGTGAGGGCAAGTCTGGTAATGTTGTAATTTTAAAATAATTGATATTAATTGTACTGTAATAATAATCAGTTAAATAATCGAGTTAAAAACATTATATATATTTGGTAAATCTTATATTAAATTACTGTAATAATATAAATGACTGAATTAGACATAATGTTGAATAAAATTTATTTACACATTCATAAACATATATATATATATATAAATTTACATTGTGTATATATAATAATTGACAATTAAAATAACTATTTTATATATTAATTATTTTCTTTTATTTTCTTATCTCAATATAATTGGTAATAATAAAATTTTTTGTTTTACATATAAAACTAATTCTCAAAAGTTATTTCTTCTCTACTTTTCAAAATTTTTTATATAATGGTGTGATTTTGCCAAAAGTGATTTCTTAAAAAAATTTATCAAACTCTAAAATTAGGATTTAGTTTTTCAAAATTACTTTTAACCCTCCAAAAAGTAATCTTAAACGAGCCCTCGTATCATTTTAAATTCTTTAAATAAAGTGTAATTGGCCTAGTATAATTAGATGATCAAACTATAATTATGCATAAATTTTAATTATGAAAACTTGCTAAAAAATTTGGAGTGTTTTTATCTTCAATGATTTAACTCTTGTTGTTCAAATTTGTAATATATATATATATATATATATGTCTGCCAATATCTCTCAAGTTCATCAATTGATAACCATTGCTACGATAATAGCCTATCGGAGTGTGGTTGATTGTAAAAGTTTTTTTTTTTAATGCTAGGAATATCTCAAGGCTCTAATATTTGAATGTAATGTCCGCACACCATTATGCCCTTACCTGAAGAGGGGCTAGACTAATCTGCTTCTTCCTCGTGTCCAAATGGACTTAAGGACGCCCTCATGGCACTCTTTATAAAAGGTCATTCTAATATAAAGAGAAAATTTTGACTTGCTCTCCAGTGATAAAGGGACTTTAACCATTTTCACTAGTCTAACTTGACCATTCGAGTGTAATCGTTGGCTAACTCGACATTGACTTCTAATAATGTTTTCTTTTACACGTCGCTGAGGTACCTATCCCATCATAAATGCTTTTAGAAGAAGTCATTTTCTTGTCCGTTAATCACCTTGAAAGGCGAATCTTCTTTAATAGTTTAACTCAACGAAAAATGGGTTAATGTACATCCTAAGTTTCTATAAGTTTTATCTCAAATAATATGATATTTATCAATTAGGTTATAAGATAATATATTTAATTTACTTAGATGTTTTATGAAAAATTATTAATCACTCAATAAATGACATATTATTTAAGATAAAATTTGAGAAAAAAAATTTAAAATATGTATCATTACTCATAAAAATATACCATCACTAAAATTATTCTACCATTACCATTAATTATCTTGTGTGATCTTGGGTTTCAACATATAAGATTTGAAGAATATTAAGAGTAAATTGGGAACAAAATTCGGTAAAATATATATTAGTATGCCCGAATATAAATTTAAGCTTGTTTCCTTAATTTCAACCGTCTGATTAATTTGAAGGCCAAGATCGCTTTAATCTGACAATTTTGACAGGTGCAACAATCTATATGATATGATCTCTTATAATTTATTACTTATTTATCTATTTGGTTGGCGGCCAATCGTTGTCATACTCGTCATCATCGTTGTCTCCCTCGTTTGTCGTCGTAAGCTAGGCCTGTCACTCAGCTCAATTTTGATTTATTGTTTATTAATGGAATTATTATTATTAATTATTTCTATTTTAATTATTATTCATTATTATTGTTACTAAAATTTATTAATGTTCTTCTTCATCTTTTTCTTCATTATTATTATTGTTGTTTTTTTATTTAATGTCATTATATTATTAATTATTAATCTTATTTATTTATCTATAATGTTATTTTAAATTTATTACTATTATAATTGTTGTTGTTTATTAATGTTATTATTATTAGTTAATACTAGTATTTATTTATTCATAATGTTATTATTAAATTTATTATTATTATTAATATAATTATTTATTCAAAGAGTATGATATTATAAACTCTTGTACAAATTTATTTTTATTAAATTCATTGGTTGAATTAATACAAAATAATGAAAATAAATCATGTGGGACAGATATTTAATTTAACAATTTTATCATGACATTTTAGATAAGTTTATACTGAGTTTGTGACTCTATCATTACTCATTAACAAAGGACATTTTAGTACATTGTAGAGTTCTTTCGATTTTAAATAAAATAAGCACATCATCAATAGAAATAAATCACATTCTATTTTCGATTATTACATTTTAAGTAAATATTTTATTCGATTCGTATTCTTATTTCGATTCCACTCATTCTTATTTTAGCTCATTTCGATTCTACCCATTCCGATTATTGATTAGTGAATGTACCATTAGTGTCTTCATTCATTCTCATCGTATGAAGTGAATAAGGAGATATTCAAATAGAACAACGCAAAATTCAACAAAATAATTATAAGTCAATCTAGAACTAAATAATCGAACTTGTGTGAATTTGATTTAATTCAAACATTAAATTAAATAGATCAATCACACTTGCCTTCCAAACGAACAAGTAAAAAGAAAGTGTAGATGCATTATTGGAGAGATCCACAGTTTGAGCTCGAAGCCATAGTAAGAAAGCAAGTGTAGAGTGGCCAATTATCTACACGATAAAAAAAATATCTAAATAAGTGATCGAAAACACATTTCGGCAACATATACAAGGCAAAATTTGTTGTTGAAAGTAAATTCAGTTCTTACACTGACAAGCTTGCCTAATTGGAAAGACGAAGAAGCTCCAACTATGACAGCAACTCCATATGCAAAAAACAGTGTATAAACACAAAGCCGAAGTACCTTTTGAGAAGACAAACACATTATGTTGAAGGATAAAAGCGTAATAGTAAAAGAACCCCAACAATATTTTTTTTCTTTTTTTTTTTTACTATTATAATGTTAAGATGAAATTAATGGAAAATTAAAAATTAGAGGTCTAAACGGTAAAAGGGGAAAAAAAAAGCAACTTAAGCGTTATTTTTCTTGACATATTTACTAATTTACTCACTTTTTCTTTCCCTAACTTGGAAGATACTGACTGAATGCCAAATTGTTTATCGCCATCCTCATCGGGTATATCCTGTTAAAAGTTCAAAACAAGTTATAGCAAATGGAAATAATTTGCAACACACACACACACACATACAATTTATGAATTACCTTGAGAAGTGACATTACAGCAGAAATGGTACAGATGATAGCGGCCGTAAATATCAATGGTCTCGTAATTACGACCGGTCTACCAAGCACATATTTCTGTATAGATGTACATAACACACTTTAGGTGAAAAAAAACCCTTAAGTCATTCTTAAATATTCCATAATTGTTGAAATAATAATTTTCTTAAACTGCAACAATTAAATAAAATTTAGTTAATTTGCTATATAGTATAATCAATTGTCTTATAGATGATATTTTACTATTTTACCTTGATAGTTGTATGATGTTGGGAATATGACTACCTTCAATTATTTAATTAATTAAATCATCTTTATCATGATTAATTGAAAAATTAAATGCAAACTTATGAAAAAAGTAAGGAATTGTCATAATCTTTCCATTAATTCAAAACAAATTTAGAATTAATTCAAAAGTTTAAATGCTATACACACACACATATACATACATACATACATACATACACACACTTCTTAATATGAAAAATAGCACAAAAAATAATGAAAATTCCCTTACTTTTTCCCCTAATTTTGATTTTCAATTAATTATGATTAAAAAATTATTCAATTAATTACATAATTAAAGGTTACTCATATTTCCAAGATCAAACAACTATCAAAGGTAAAATAGTAAAGTTAATAAAAAGTTGAGAAGGTTTATGTACTTTAAAATATCAGAAATTTTCATTTGTTTTTCCCAACTTCCATGACATTAGTATTTTAAACTTTTGGAGAGCAATCTTTCTCTGTGTAAGACAAATTTAACAATCGATAAAATGAATGAGCTTTAAAGCTAATTTTGACGTAAAAAGGTAGATAGCTAATGAACTATTGAAAATGTCAAGGGGTTTTTGTTGTGGTAAAAACATGACGAAAAAATAGTTTATTTTGTAAATAAGAGAATTTTGGCCCGTTTTCCTGTTTTTATTTATGATTTCTTCTCATCAAAGATTCTCTTTTCCAACAATAATGTAATTCTATTTCACTTATAATCATTCAATTCGTAGTGTGTATTGTTTTTCCACTTCCCTTTCTATTAATTAAACTAAATACTATCACCTCAAAACCCACGATCAAATTATAAAATGAAAGCAAGTAATTAACTACTCCGAATCATGTAATTAAGGTTCATTATGTTCCTTGGTTACTTGTCATTTTCTCTACTAATAAAACTAAATACTATCGCATCAAAACCCATGACTAAATTATAACATGAAAACATGTAATCAACTGCTCTGAATCATGTAATTAAGGTTCATTATGTTCCCTGATTACGTGTCATTTTCTCTTTTTTCTTCTTTTTTAACCATTCTTTGTACTGCCAAAATTTTACCCCAAAAAAATTTTTTTTTGCTCTAGATCGGACAAAATCCCATAATTAACATGATAAAGAATATATATATACCTGGAAGTGTATGAAGAAACAAAATTGGAATACAAGTCCGTACACAATAACCATGCACATTCCAGCTAGAAATGGATTTGACTTCCATCTAAGAAAGGGAAGCTGCAAGATTGGGAAGTACCAGTTAAATGAACTTGTGCAAGTGAATGCAAAGTGCTCTACCATAGTAATATTGAATTTGCTTGAGTTCTCTCAAACTGACACACATAAATTTATAATCTATTCGAGTTTTATTTTCTTCTTCGAAAGATGTGAATATATATCTCGAATCACTTTAAGCACTTACGTCGACGGAATAAGCAGTTCCAAGTAGAAACCATACAATGAGGCCAAAGATAAGTGGTGCAGATTGAAGGCTAAGTGCGATAGCCAGGCTCTGAAAATTGAGATCAACGAATTAATTAGAAACTAAAGAGAGATTTTTCAAATGCTAAATGTTAATGTCACTAATTAACATGAAGGTCGTGTTAGAAGCCAGGAGAGAATGGAAGAAAATACGTGCCGTCAAAGACATGATTAAAGTGATTGCGAGTCCGGTTCCCATTGATAAGTCACCGGAAGTTAGTGGGAGTTCAGGCTTGTTAACCTTTGGCAATAATATCAAGCTCGTTTAGTAGTGAAGTAGCTAAAAAGTTTGAAGCCATAAAACAATATTTCTGGAATAGCCTAGAGCCCAACTCAATTTAGATTTTTAAGGGTTTTCATTTTTCCTTTTTCAAACGTTTAGAAGTGATACCATCGTACCCTCTCCGAAACTCTCATAAAACCCTTATTCCGAAAAATTCCGTGAAATAATTTTAAAAATCATTATTCTATTTTCAAATACTTTATTTTCAAGTATAAATTTTGTTCTTCTTTTAATAAACCCCACGATTGAGAGATATCTTTCCTTCATGCATAATTATGTTTTTTCAAATTTTTTTACCCAATAAGAATTCTAATGATTTGGTATTTAAAAACTCAATCAAAATTCAAATACTATTTTTTAAAGTTCATTCTCTCCACCAAACCGTTAGTTCTTTGTTTAAAAATGATGACGTCAAAGGGTAATATGATATTTTCACATGATACAAGTGATAATTTAAGGGTATATAATGATAATAAGAGATTTAAGGGTATATAAGTGATAAGTTTTTAGGGTAAAATCATCAATTATAGTTCCGTTAACTTTTAAACTCTATTAATCAAATTTAGTGTCGACAAATAACTTTTTTGTCAATTTAGGGTGACAATTGATACCCCCTTAAAGTGTTGTAGTATTTTTATAAAAGCGCAAATCTAGGATATACGAATGATAATTTCTCAAAAATATATTATTAATTAATGTTAGGCATTTTCATTTAATTAATTTCTATTGTTGTTGGCTTCTCTAAAATACAATTTATGTAAGTTTTTCGGTCTGATTATGAATATTGTCAAATTGAACTCCTAAACTTCATGGGGTAAGGAAGAGTTAAGTAATTTATGCGATAAAAGTATTAATTTTTAGTAGATTATGTTGCGTGCTATTTTTTTAATTGTTTAAGGACTTTTTTTAATCGTTTATGTTGCTAAGGATGTTTATGGAATTAAAACAAATATATTAAAATTTCTAGTTATATGATGGAATGGGCAAAGGAAAGGGATTTCATGAGAGTTTTCAAGGGTACTTGCTAATAGCTCCACCCTTTTTTATTTTTTTTTAAAGAGTGGAACTATTGGCACCCTTCTCATCTTCTTTTAAAACCTCTACTATATGTACACCCCATTAAACAATATTAGAAAAATTATCGTTATTATTAACACCCACTTTAATTTCAAATCTGCCCTTCTTCTAAATTTGATTCTCTCTTTCCAACACCTAACAATAAACATCGGCAATATTTTTGCCACCTATGTCATGACATGCTTTTGGTCCAGTCATTCAGGTAATTTTGCGTCCATCTCCTGAGGTTGTCTTCTCTTATAATTTTGCTACTTGAAAATTTATTTTAGTCCTACTCACTGATTTATGCTAAGTGATTGGACAATCACAAGGGTTTTTTTAAACAAAAGATGTTGTTTTGGTTTTTTAGATGCGTGAAACTCAAAAATTAACTAACCATTGGAATAGGATTGATGATCAATACCAGAAAATCTTAAACAACGAGCAATTATATTAATACGGGTGTGGAACTTCAGAGAGAAAGAATATAGTAGATTTGCATGTGTCTTTAAATGTAATTGTGAAAGAAAAGAGGTTTTATTAGTTTGATAAAGGGGTGTCAGCAGCTCCACTCTTTTTTTAATTTTTTAGTAGAGCTGGTGGCGCCACCTCATTATCCTCATAAACGCCCATCTTTTTATATTTATAATTTAATCACCACAAGAAAATTACATTTAAGGACATTTACAAGAATAGCTAAATTAAATCTCAGCTCATTTTTTTAATTTAAAATATTTCTCAACAACAAATTTATCTTTGCAAAATGTATGCTTATAATTATAAATTTTTTAATTATTTGTTTTAAGGATTTCAACTAGGGATGGCAATGGGTCCACTACATTCAGGGGTTTGCCATTACCAAACCCAAACTTGCACAAAATTTAAATTACCAAACTTTTGCAACCCGCAGCGGGTTTTAATTTTAAGAAAACCCACCTAATTACTCAAACCCGCAATGGTACCCAAATATTTTTTGCGGGTTTCCGTATTTAAAATTATAAATGTTTAATATATAAATTTATAATAATAACCTCAAATTCCATATAACATATTCAATTTTATATTTAAACAATGTAAATAAAAAATTAAAATTTCAACATCAATCCAACACAAAATTCTCGAATTTAAGTATAAATTACACAAATCCATTTAAAAACACAAACTAGTATTTAAAAATAACAATTACATTTCATATTATCATTTAAAACAAGCTCCAAGAGAGAAGATATTTATTTCATTCATTACCATAAGCACCCATCCAATATGATGCCTACAATAATAATTAAGATTAATATTTTCAAATACTAACTTTAAAAAAATTATAATAATAAAATAAGTCATGTATTAAGTTAAAGAAAAATAATACATAAAAATTATAATAGATATATAATAATCTATGAATTACATTATTTTCTTTATACATTTTTAGATTAAAATTTTAAGATTATTTTCTTTATACACATTATTTTCTTTATATAATTTTAGATTTAAATTAAATTAAAAATATTTGAAAAAAGTATTAGGACATGGATATCCAGATCCATCGGGTATAAAATAAATATCAAACCCACCCGCATCCATGTGCGGGTTTTAGTTAATAATTAAAATCCCGCCCTCAACAATGGGTAAAATTACCCATAAAATGCGGGCGGGTTTGGACGGGTTAAATTTGTGGGTGTAATTGTTATCCCTAATTTCAACTCAAAAATCCTTTTATCATGGTTATTTAACTTTTACAAAATTGGAGACGGAAACAAAAATTCACTAGGTTAGCACAGGTATTTTAAAATCTTTGTTATCAACTTTTTTAACTCAACAAACTAATTAAGTGGACTATTACTGAGCCAAAAGAAAATATAATAACGAAAGGAGTTTAATTGAAAATTTGAAGATATAAATAAGCTAAAAAGAAATTGTCTTCAAATCTGAAATATATTTGTCAGTAGTCAACATGAAATAAAATTCAAATAAAAATTAAAAAAAAAGTTCTGAACATATTAAAGTGTTTAACTGTAACTCTATTTGTCCTTTTATATAATTTTGAATAAATATAGATTTATTAACAGAAAAGTGGTGTAACTTCATGAGAATTTTAGAGGAGTGCCAATAGTTTCATCCTTTTCTTTTTCTTTTTTTTTTTTTTTTTTTGGTTAAAGTTCAATTGAGCCCCCTCATGCATGCAGAGTCCAATTTAGATGATTTGTTGTTTAATTTAATATGTTACCTGATTAATTGTTCACCTTATCACTAAAATTTAGATTATTAGCCACAATCCAAACAATAATTGTCTCTACTAAAATATCTACTGAAATACCTTGTCAATTTCAACATCGGCCAATTGGTTTACAGTACCTACATATGTGTTCATCAGTACTGCGGACAACAGGGCCTGAAATGTCAAGAAAGATTTAATGTTAGCCAAATAAGCATTAGAAGTAGTTGTCTTCTCTATTACCTAAAATTTACCTTTAATAATTCCATGGAATATTTTGGAGTCAAATCTGCAAAGCTTTGCAGTGGAAGAATAGAAATTGATGTTATCCCAACAATCTGGTACATAGAATTCGGGAAAAGAAAAAATTGTGTTATGCAATCTATAAAAACTTCACATCATTTTTTCTTGTTCATATTTTTCTGAAGAAATATAGTAGTTAACAAGTGAGTTGCTGCCTAAAAATTGGCCACAACAAGATGGGACTCACAGTGCCAATCATAGCGAAGGGACGAGTAAAAATATATAATGCATGTAATTTCTTCAGGAGAACATCCCGGAAGCTCGTCGAGTTCATATCATCCTCATTGTTTGATGCACAACCTTGTTGCTGCAACGTGAGAGCAACGCGGTATTTGTTGGACGGTTTACAATTTCTGCTGCTTGTATTTTCATTGTTTCTGATTTTATTGGTCGAATAAAATGAATCACTTTGTGCGCATTTGATAGCGTAATTCTTGCTTTCACTTCTGTTCAAGCCGCCATGCAATTTTGACAACGGCAATTGAAGTGTTTTGACGAAACCTGAAATAGTCAAAACATAAACAAAAACTGTAATGGGATATATATACTTGTCTTTCTAAATTTATAAAATGATATTTTAAGTGAATAAGTTATATTGTTTCAATATCCATTTGTTTAATTAATACCACCTCATTTGATCTGAAATCTATGATAAAAAATTGCAGTGCTTAACATTACTCTTTTGAAATATTTCAAAAAGTAAAATCTAAAAATTGCTAAACTTTCAAACAGGAATCCATAATTTTAATGATTTATAATGATTTGATAATTTTATGATAAAAGGGCCAATAGAATCTCAGATTTCTCCTTAAAACTCTAAACACAAAAAAATCAAGGAGAGACTAGAGAGAGTTGTAATCTAAAAGTATAGAAGTAAAAATTTTCAACTAATTATTTTAAAAGTAGTGTTAGAAAATTCTAAAAATTTTATCTCAAATAATATGATATTCATCAAGTGGATGGTGTGATAATATAATTAATTCGGTCAAAACTTGTAAAAATCTATCAATCACTTGATGAATAACACATTACATGTCCTACTATTAAAAATAAAATTTTGTAATATAATTTGAGATATGTATCATCATTCTACTATAGTGAGTAAATATAAATGGCTCCTTTTATTTTTTTTGAAGTAAAACTTTTTTCGCAAAGATATAAAGTATTTTAATGTCCATTTTATTATATTTGAATACAATAGAGTCAAATCATTATATAGAAATACATCCTTTATGAGAAAAAAATCATATGAATTGTTTAGATAGGGAAGCAAAAAGGCCAAGTGATAAAAAAAAAATATATAACAAAATAAAAATTGTATTAGAATGAAGCTAACTGACAAAAAAAAAAAAAAAAAAAAAAAAGGAATGAGAAAAACTCATGGGCAAACGATAGACTAACCAGCATGATGTAAACGATGGTAGTACTTTGGAGAGAAGCTTGAACTCGAATGCATTTGAAGCATGATTTCCACTCTCTCTTAGACTCTATTCTATTTTGCAAATGGTTAATCCAAACACTCAATAAATAGTTTTGATTTTCAGAACCATGGCAAGTGGCAACTCAGAAAATGACAGAATTTGATTTAGTCAAAACTAAAAATCATAAATGAAAGAAAATGATAGGACAGTTTAAGGAGTCGAAGGCAATAAGTTGTGGAAGGTACAGTAAAATCCTTATATTGGGACTTGAGAAATTTATTTTTATAAAAACATTATAACTCAATATAGTTATAGTATAAAAATTATTATATTTACTTAATTATTCTTAATGCAAGTGATATAGAAGTAAATTATGTCATATATTTGACTTACTTATTGATTACTTAGTGAGTCAAATTCATTAACTTTAGAAAGATATTTTATTTCATCTTAATTATTTAATGTAAAATAGTATATATTTTTAAAATATTATTATTATGTGAAGGTAAGTTTATTAAGACGAAACTTACAAAAAAATAATTTATTACAATGTGTAGTTTATTCTTAATTATGAACCGGTTTGGAATTGCGGTTGGAATTCAATAAGCTGCTTATTTCATAATTTTTGATAAAAATAGTGTTTAGTAAATTTTATAAAATCAGCTTATTTCATTATTTTCTCTATTTTATTAGCAGCTTTTAAAAACAGATAAGAATTACTTTTTATAAGTAATTTATTTAATAAGTTACTACACCTTTTTAAAATTCCTATTATAACCCTATATTTTAATAAAAAGACAATTGTATCTTACTTATTTATAAACCCTAATATATAAATCATTATATATCATATTACTGTCATAATTTAGTCACCGCCACAATCACGTACATTTTTTTCCAGTTTTGATCAGATAAGTTCATATTCTAATGTAATTTTATATTTAAGAAAAAAATATGTGTAAACAATTTATTAAATATACTCTAAAAATAACAAGCAATTAAGATTTATATATATTTTAATCATTATATAATAAAACAACACTTTTATAATAAAATTTACCAAATACATGTACTCTACTTTTCAAACTCACAGCAAGCACAATAATACAGTTTACTAAACACTAAAGTATTTTTTTACTCAGCAGTTTATTTCATCAGCCTCGCAATCCCAAACTCGCCCTATAACTAATCCCAAATTGGGACTATAATTTTTTATTATTATAAAAAAATTATTCCTATATTGAGTATTCCTATTTGAAGGTTCATCTGTATAACTGTATTTATAAAATTTTCTTACCCATAGTTGGAAATTAAACGGCTTATTACCAACTCGAGTTGAATATTAAAATCTACAAAACAATGAAATGATAATCAATGACATGTGACTCAGTGCTTATCCGCAAATTTTGCATCATAAATTGATAGTGATACGACGTAATATATATATTTTAATAAAAGAAAATGACATTTGGATCGGGTAAAAGAGTAAAAAAAAATCTCAACGTTTCAGAGACAGAATTAGCACGTTAAGTTTGAATAAAAATGGTCAGATCTTTAAATGATTGGTCATAGTTTTGATTTACAAAAATACGTGTATGTGAAGACAAAACACCGCCCCCCTGTTTTGGCTTCTCATGAGTGCACATGCAAAGGGGAGAGTCAAGAGCGGAAGCGAACGGAAAAGACGGGAGATGTCGCCAAAGACTTTTGACATCCGCGCCGCCCCCAACTCTGCTGATTCGGACAGGAGCCCGACCAATAGTGTGCTAATTCCTGAAGCTAACGGCTATTAAAAAAACATTGGAAATATCACAAATATCAGTTGAGATTAATTTTATATTGGGCTAAGAAGATAAGCTTGAATCTTTTATATGATATCAAATTTAAATTCACACATGCATGTGCTCACTCTACTTTTTAACGTGTCTATATTAATAAGATATAGAGATAGATTAGACATTTTACACTAGTAAATTTGACAAATATTTGAAATAACTTTGAGCATGAGTTAAGGATATGATCTTCTAGATGAATTAGAAGAGAAATAATACTAGCGGAGGATCTTTTCATGTTAACAAGTTATGAAAATATTAGATATTTTAATATGGCAAATGTCTAAAATGAAAAACTAGGAAGAAAAATATAGAAAAAATTTAAAAAAGAAAAAGACAAAGAATGAAACATAAAAACATACATAAACAATAAAAAAATAAATTAAAGGAATAACTAACTGTTCACGTCTAAATTTTAATTTTTAAGTGAAAGGCAAACCAAATATGGGCCCACTTTTTCCAAAAATAAAAAATAAAAAGCAATATTATTATAAGATAAAAGTGTATAAGATAGTGGTAGATGTTATATATATAAAATGAAAATTAGGAACACATCAAGAATTTAGAAGTTTTTCTGAATAGGAGGGTGAATTCCATTAAATAAAAGAATAATACCTAAGACCATCATTTAATAAACTATTAGCTACTGTGTTATCTTGGTGATAAATATGTGAGTTATGGTTTTTCATTATGCGAAGGAAGTGAAAGTAACGTGGAATTGTTAAAGATTAGGTGCTTTTTGGAGATTAAAGTAATCAGGCAAAACAACGAGCTAAGTCTGCGTTTCATGTTATATTGAATTTGCTGATTAGGAGTTTAGAACGACAGGAAGCTTTGCCGTTTCGAATTAGAGAAGCACAAGCAAGGCACATGGTTCTTTAATGACGTGTGAAGTTTGATATGGGACCGTCACGGCATATGCACCTCACAAGCAATTCTAGGCAAGCTTCTGGGTTTGCTATAAAAGCTGTGACACAGCTGATTCTGGTGTGGCTTTGAGAGAGATCTAAAGTCATTGAGAGAGAGAGAGAGAGGGAGGGAGAAAGCTTATGAGAAGAGATCATTCTTATTATTTGTAGTAAGCTCTGTTATCTCTGTGACAAAAAAACTTGAATCAATCAACCAAACTGATCAATCTATTCCTCTCATCTGTGTAGGTCAATGTAAATTAGCTGAACCATGTAATTGACCGTGTCTTGTGATTTATTGACATTTTCTGTTTCTTTTGATTGTTATTGCTTAATCATTATTCTGTTCACCTTTAGATTCACAATTAGCTTATCAGATCACCTTAAACGCATCTTCTTGTATTTGAATTGAAGATCTTGGCCAGTAGTTTGTGAAGCTTGTGTTGGGTGCTTCTGAATCACTACATTATTGCATTCAAATTGTACTTATCATTAATTATTCAATTTTTCTTAATCTATATTAGTGATAAATGGACTAAAGTCCTTTTTGATATGAAGTATTCTTAAGCAAAAATTCACGTGTTGATCGGTAGTTAATAAATTTAAAATACAAAAAATTAAATTTTATTCATATACTATTACTACATGACAAATGACATTATGGGTGGGTAAAATTAAATTTGGATCAACCCAATTAAATTTTGGGTAGATCAAATTGAAAAAATTTCATCCAAATTCAACCTGAATCTGAATTGATCCAATTCGATCAGAATCGGGTTCAAAAATTGGATTGAATTGGATTTATATTAGAAACGGTTCAGATTGGAAAGATAACATTAAAAAAAAAAAAAAAATGATGTTTGCCCGGTCAAACCCCGAAACAACTCAAAACGGCGTCGTTTCAGGGCTTTTATTTTTGTCCTACTTTGCTGTGAAATGATGTCGTTTTGGCTTGCATAAAGTGAAAAAACATAACCCTGATTCTTCCTTCCACTTCGTTCGCTTTGCTGCAGAACCCTTAATCACGCTAACATCAGCGGCTTCAACTTGGACGAGTTTCGACATTGTCCCTGGAAGATTGATTTTCGGCATCGTCCCTGACAGAAGATTGATTCTTGCGTGTTGATAACATTGTTGAACGGCTTGTTATAACTTAAAAGCCAAAATCGATCGAAGATCTCAGAAAAAAGGTTGTTTTGGGGGGGCGGGGGGGGGTTTAGATGTTTCATTATTGGCTTTTATACATACATATGCGTATAGCAGCATACTTATGATTATTCCCACACTGGAGCTGATGCATATATATTTTAATTCCAAATATAGATCTTAATTAAATTAGTCAAAAGTGATTGGAGTAACCAGTGATCAAATCCCAAAAGTTTAGCATTCAAATGATGCTACCGTCTCCCTGTCAAGTAATCAATAAATTAGTTAAACTTTGCTAATAATGGCCATTAATTTCCTCAAATTCAATATTTAACAAATCAGAAATCATCTAATTAACTTTTATCTGTTGATGCTTTTGCTATTTATCCAAGCCAAACGTCGTCGTTCATAGCAAATGAAAAAAATTAATAGACAAAACGGCGTCGTTTCAGCCAGTTTCACTGGTTTGACCCGAGTAAATATCAGCGATAAAAAAAAAATATGTGATAATAAATAAAATTTAGAAATTTATATTAAAATTATTCCCTAAATCAATTAAATTTACATTAAAATTAGTAAATCAGTATGGTGATAAACTATAAATGAGAGTCTTAAGTTTAGTAAATTTATAGCTTGTAACATCTCAACTTAAGAAATTGCTTTTCATCCGGGCGTGGCCTCGTGGATGTAGAATTGATTAATCTGAATCGCGTAAAAATTTCTCTATCATTTATTTTCTGTATTTTATTGCTTTTTTTGAAAAATTAATATTTTTTATGCGGATGAACAGTAATAGTGAACAGTAACATTGAACAGTACTTCCGAAAAATTAATTAAGTTGTTAATTTTCGGTTTGTAATTGCCTACATCTACTTGTAATAGATCTAAATTCCTTTCACCAACGTTGGGATATATTTAAAGAATTGCTTAACATATGTCCACACCATGGTTTTGAAACTAGGCGATTGGTCACTTATTTCTATGAGTACTTAACACTCCAAAGTAGACAAGTTGTAGAAATGATGTGTAATGGTGAATTTAGAGATAAAAATCATGAATATACACTACATTACATTGACCAATTAGCTAAAAATGTACAAAATTGGGATACTGTTGGAACTTATGAATTGACAAATAAACCATAATTATCTCCATCTGATTGTGGAACCTATAACTTTAGAAAAGATCATGATTTACAAGCAAAATTTGCATTCCTATGTAGAAAGGTTGAGGCTTTAGAAATAAAAAGAGTGATCAAGTAAAATCTGTTCAAGAAATTGCATGTGATGTTTGTGGTTATAATGATCATTTCACTCAAAATTGTCCCACTTTGCCTGCACTTAAAAAATGTTTACATGATCAAGCTAATGTCATTAATACTTTTAATAAGCCAAACCCATATTCACGGATTTATAATCCCGATTGGAGAAATAATAATAATGCACAATCTTCACAAGTACCACCTCCACAAAATTTTTAAAATGCTCAGCCTTATGCATCTTATGTTCCACCACCATGGAAAATTTTGAAAGATACAATGCATTCATTCGTTGGGAAGCAAGATGCTATTAACAATCAAAATGCACAAACCTTTCCTAATTTAAAAGATACTCTTCCTAAAATTGCTTCTGCACTCACAATTCAAGAAAAAGGAAAAATTTTAGCTCAACCACAATCAAATCCTAAGATTCAAAAAAATTCACTCATAGACCAAGTCAAGTCAGTAATAACTCTTCATAGTGGTAAGGTTATTGATAGACCTATTCTTGAACCTTGTAAACATAAATACAATGAAAATTCAAAGGGTAAGGAATAACTAAATAAACTTACATCTAGTGAAGAAATAACAATTTTTCCATTTGAAACACCATTTCCGCATGCATTGAATAAACCAAGGAAATCAAACCACCTTCTGAAATTTATGAAATCTTTAAGCAAGTGAAAGTTAACATTCCTCTGTTAGATGCAATCAAGCAGGTACCTTCATATGCCAAATTTTTAAATGACCTCTCTGAAATACTAACTAGGCAACCCAAGAGGGGGGGTGAATTGGGATTTTAAAAAATAAGCTAAGCAAATCGCACAACAATTAAAACTAATGCCTTAATAAATTCGAAAATAATAAATTCAATGAAAGCACAATAATAAATGAGTAGGGGAAGAGCAAGCAAACTCAAGGATTTTTACATGGTTCGGCTATCCTCGACTACGTCCACGCCTTCAAGCAACCCATGCTTGAGGATTTCACTATCCAAGCCTTTCCAAGACTTCAAATGCTTACAATTGACTTCAAGGTGTCAATGAACCTTTACAACAAAGAGATTATCTCTGAATCTCTTCACTCAAGTGTCTCACACACTTAAATACTCACAAATTTGATGAGAAAATGAAAATTACAACAAAAACTCTCTTTAAGAGTAGATGAACAAATTGAAAGACAAAAGATGATTCAATGTTTTTGATTTGCGATTTGAGAGCTTGATATATGTTGTGTGCCTTTTGATTTTTCTTGCTTGAGTTATTGAAAATGAATTAGCTTTGAGTTTTATAGTTGGAGCTAAAAACTACCGCTATTTACTTTTTACTCATAACCGATTACCGCTTATAGAATTCGAATTCGCTTGCATGTTACCGTTAAGGCAAAAATTTAAATTTTTGAATATCCTAATGCCGCTTGTGATATCCGAATTGTCGCTTATGCCTCCGTGGTTTTTCGCCTCAAATTTAGATTTCCGCTTAGCACAACCGGATTGTCGTTTATGCTCCGTAACCTTTCGCCCGTAACCAGAACTCCGTTTACCATATCCGGATTGCCGCTTGCTACTGAATAAGATAACAGACTGTTTGCCAAAATTATAGTTTGACCCCAAAACTTTTCATAACTATACTATGACCCAAAACGTTATACATTTTGTAAATAGGTCCAATTTCAGAATTTTTAAATAATACTTTGTAAATCCCAAAACTTTCTAAAATTATGATATCGCCCAAAATGCTATGAAATGTTTCAAATAAATCATTCTCTAAAATTTCAAGCAATACTTATTGATTTCAAAGTTTTCAAAATTCTTTCAATTAAACCATAAACTTGAAAAACAACCAATTTCATAAAATCATTTTTCCATTAGATATAAAACCTTTATAGTGTGAAAATAATGATTTATTTAAATCGTATAAAAATAATTTAAGCTTTCAAAAACTTAATCATTCTTAATTTTGTTTGTTATCATCAAAATCAACATTATGTTAACATAAATGTTAACAATCTCCCCCTTTAATGATGACAAACTTTTAATGTATTTAAAGAATGATTTCATAAATTGCTCCTTAAATGTAAGCTTCTCTTACAATTTGCCAATTAAAAATTTAAATACATGCATTTTTCTCCCCCTCATCATCAAAAAGAAAAACTTAATTGGCAAAGAAAAAGAGTAGAAAATTTTATAAATTTAAAAACACGTATTCTTCTCCCTTTCATCAATAAAAAAAAACTTAAAGGAAAAGAATAAGAGTAGCAAATTTGTTACCCATGTTGTCCGAGTAGAATTTTGATAGAATCTCCCCCTAACAACAAACATCGCCTCAAATACAAATTTAGCATTATTACTCCCAAATTATCATAAATCATCATACAAACAAACTCTATATATAAATCATCCCATAATCCATCAACCATAAAATGATCATGAACTATCATTCTATCAATTACCAAATCAACAACTCACAACATAAAATTATCATATAAAAAAAATATAATCAAATAATCATCATATCTCCAAATTCATCAAAATCAACATCATAATCACATATCAATCATCAAAACAATTCTCCTCCTTTTGACAACATCAAAATGATATATTATTTTGTCTCCCCCTTTGGACAACAAAAAAATTCAAAATGCATATTAACAAAAATCATATTGTATGCTCTCCCTAAATATATGGCCAATTTAAAATTTTAACCAACATGATTTTATCCAAAAACAATATCATATTTGTCTCCCCCTTCACCATATAAAAAATAGATAGATGCAATTTGAAACAAGACATCAAAAATAATTCGATGAAGATATTACCCATTTTGTGCGAGCAAAAATTTCGGCAGAGTCTCCCCTTAAAAATGAACAAATCCTTAAAAACACAACATCGTTCAAACACTTCCATATAAGCTTAAACAATTATTACAAACCAAAAACTCTATCAATTTATCAAGCAATACATATATAACCATCAATTATCAAAATCATCATGAATTCCCCCAACACTTGTAACAATTCTATCTGAGGATCGCATAATCATATTCGAATAAAACACCTTAACTAAATTTTCATAGTATTGCTCTTTAATAACTAAAACACTTTTCCAAAACATTTTTCCAGCCCATAGCAATGAGAAAATAACTAAGAAATTTGTCACAAATTTCTAAATTTTTCAAATTACAAAGATTAACAAAATAGAGAGCGATAACCGACCTCGACATAAAATTGTCGTGAAACTGTTTCCGAAGATGCAGATGCTACAAGTGGGTTGATATGAACTCCGTATTATCTCCATAGTCGTCCTTACGTCTCTTGGCAACTTGTTTGCTCTTGGATTTTTCACCACCCACCATTGTTGGAACAAAAACAAGCTTAAAAATCTAATTTCGGGTTTACAAAAAATTGAGTGAAATGGATAAATTTAAACTGATTGTATTGATCCAAGAAATGATTTAAGGTAAGATATAATATGATTGAATCAAAAATTGGTGAAAGAAAGCTTAGATTTGAAGAGAGAGAAACGAAGAAGAAGAAGCATAAAACCAGTGACCAAGCAGCAGGGCAACAACGCGAATCCGGATTTCCGGATGTGGATAACCGGATATCCGGTTGTGGTCCAGAGAGTTGGCAGCAAGAATTCGGATTTCCGGATTGCATAACCGGTCATCCGGTTGTTTCCAGTAAAGATCAAACTTGCATCCGGTTTTCCGGATTTCTTATCCGGCTGCCTTCCCTTCCAAAGAAGCAACCAACTTGAATTCGGTTTACCGGTTGACAATATCCGGTTGGCCGAATGTGTTCCAGCAACTATCAAACTGAATCCGGGTTTCCGAATTTCATAACCGGTTGTCCGGTTAGTTCCAGCAAGCATTAAATTTAATCCGAGTTTCTGAATTTCTTAACCGGTTAAGCTATGAAAAATATTTTTTAGATGAAGGAAGCTCTTAAACTTGTATTAAACACACAAATTTATTTTTGGCTTAAAAATTGATTGATTTTTAAATCATTTAATACATGAAACATAAATGCATACAAGAGCAAACATATAACTCATCAAAGCATATTCTTTATTCAAATCTTAAGCAAAGCATACGTATATAATGGCAATATATAGATCATCAAAATCAACATAGCTATTAAGAAAAGCCATCATTATGAGCTTAAAGAATAAGTGATTAAATTCATAAATGCAATAAGTTATGTGTACGAATTTTATAAATGAATGACGATATAACACAATTAATGGCATATGAATTTACACATACGTAAGAGATGGACAATGATGATAGACAATTAAGAAGATGAAATCAAAGATCATACAATCATCAAAATCAAACAAAGACATCATGTTAAATCACTCAATGTTATGCACAATGATAATTCCATCATGTAAACATACAAGCATACTTTCACAAATTCAAGGTATTATCTATTTATCATGATCCATTCAACAAAATTAATATGGCAAGAATTGTTACCAAAACAATTAAATCATCTTGCCTCATCATTTTCTCCTAGTTCATGATCAAGTGATTACACTCACTAGCTTTCATCAAGGAACTCTCCACCATTCCTTGATTGTGGTACCTACAAAGAAAACATTCACATTGTGCCCTTTGGTACCCAAATACTCTTGGGTCCTTGAGCGCTAGATTTGGTTCTTTTTGGAACCCAAATACATTTTGCTCCATAATATGCATTTCTTTTAACATGGCATCTATAACTCATGTGACCATTTTGATTGCAATAATGACAAACAATTTTATGATCGCTTGTGGAGGTAGCCTTAACAAAATAATTCTTATAATATTTTTGTTTCAAGTTAGGCTTATATCCAAGTCCTCCTTTATCAAATACACATTTTTGAGAGTTGAGCAATTTGTCTAAGTTCTGTTGACCATTTGTGAATTTTAACACAATTTCATTAAGCTCATTGCTCCTCTTCTTAAGCACTTCATTTTCTTTCATTAATTCATCAACATGTGATTTCTCATGCTCATATGAAGTACTTTGTTTACATGTAAATGATGCAATCCTATCATGTAGCATTTCATTATCTAATTCCAATTCTTTGATCTTTTCATTTAATAAAACATTGGATTTTTGCAAGGCATCTTTTTCATTTTTCAAGTCATTTGCAAGTGATTTTATATGCTTGTGTGAAGTGTTATATCGCTCATTTGATAATGTAACTTTATTATGTAATAATTTATTCTCTAATTCTAATTCATTTATCTTCTCATTAAATGATTTAATGCATTTTTTCATGGCATCATTTTCATTTGTAAGTTCTAGCATTTTCTTCATAAGGCATGCATTCTTTTTACCAAGTTTCATCCACTCATCATGCAATTCTTTAAAAGCATCATATAATTCATCATAGGTGTGATCACTTACTTCATCAAGCTCATCATCCGATTCATCTCCACTTGCCATAAGTGTCAAATTCGACACTTCATGAAATTCCTCCTCATTTGTAGTCTCCTCATACAAAACTTCAAGTTTTCTCCAAATTTCATAAGCATTAGAACAATTTGAAACTCTATGAAATTCCTTTTTATCTAAGGCGCAAAATAAAGCATTCATAGCCTTAGAATTTAAAGACATATTTTTCCTATCCAATTCACTTAAAGCATTCTTCCTAGAAATGAATGAGTCATCACAAACTATTTCCTATATTTCATAGTCTAAGGCTTGTAAAAATACTTTCATCCTAGTTTTCCAATACGGGTAATCATTTCCATCAAAAAATGTTGGTCTAGTGGTAGATTGGCCTTCCATGAAGGTTGATCTAATTTGAGTTATTATTGATCTTTAACTCTAGACGGTTAAGTCTAAATAAGAGCACATCGTTCGATACCAAATGAAATACTAATTAGGCAATCCAAGAGGGGGGATGAATTGGAATTTTCAAATTTAATCCAAGCAAACTACATAACAATTTAATTTAATGCCTTAATAAAATTGAAAACAATAAATTCAATAAAAGCACAATAATAAATGAGTAGGGGAAGAGAAAACAAACTCAAAGATTTTTATGTGGTTCGGCCTACGTCCATACCTTTAAGTAACCCAAGCTTAAGGATTTCACTATCCAAGCCTTCCAAGGCTTTAAAAGCTTACAATTGACTTTCAAGGTGTCAATGAACCTTTACAACAAAGAGATTATTTTCCAATCTCTTCACTCAAGTGTCTCACACACTTAAACACTCACAAATTTGATGAGGAAATGAAAATTACAACAAAAACTCTCTTTAAGAGTAGATGAACAAATTGAAGAACAAAAGATGATTCAATGTTTTTGATTTGCGATTTGAGAGCTTGATATATGTTGTGTGCCCTTTGATTTTGCTTGCTTGAGTTATTGAAAATGAATTGACTTTGAGTTTTTATAGTTGGAGCTAAAAAACTAGCCGTTATTCACTTTTTACTCATAACCGGATTACCGTTTATATAATCCAGAATTCCGCTTGCATGTTACCGTTAAGGCAAAAATTTGAATTTTAGAACATCCGGAATGCCGCTTGTGATATCCGAATTGCCGTTTATACTCCATAAGATTCTCGCCCGTAACGGTTTCCGCTTAGACAACCGATTGCCGCTTTATGCTCCGTAACCTTTCGCCCGTAACCGAATTCCGTTTAGCATATCCGGATTGCCACTTGCTACGATAGAATGCAGATGCACTGTTTACCAAAATTATATTTTGACCCCAAAACGTTATACATTTTGTAAATAGGTCCAATTTCAGAATTTTTAAATAATACTTTGTAAATCCCAAAACTTTCTAAAATTATGATATCGCCCAAAATGCTATGAAATGTTTCAAATAAATCATTCTCTAAAATTTCAAGCAATACTTATTGATTTCAAAGTTTTCAAAATTCTTTCAATTAAACCATAAACTTGAAAAACAACCAATTTCATAAAATCATTTTTCCATTAGATATAAAACCTTTATAGTGTGAAAATAATGATTTATTTAAAATGTATGAAAAATAATTTAAGCTTTCAAAAACTTAATCATTCTTAATTTTGTTTGTTATCATCAAAATCAACATTATGTTAACATAAATGTTAACACTCTCTACTAGGGCATTAGGTCTTGAGACACCCCTACAAACTTAATTACTCGAATCTTTAACAAATAAGCAAACAATTTATTGATAGCCCCATGTAACGAGTTTTGAGCCAACTGGTCTGGGAGTCATTAGCCTAAAGCTCGCTACTTGGGTTAAAAATATAATATTTAAAAAAAAGTTTGAATAATCTACTACCTGTAGATAAAATTTTTAATGAGTTGTAGAACAAAAATGTTGTTTCTTTTAATGAAGTCCCATAAGTATTGTGTCAATTACTTGAGCACAAAAAAAGGTTCATGATATTATGGATCATGAGTGAACAACAAAGAGTTAGAAAAATTTAGGAGATTTTATTTATTTAGTAGTTTAGAAGATAGATGAACAACTATTAAATTGCATATGAATTTTGTAAATCTTAATTTAATATAACGTTTTAATTGCTAAGGACCTAGCAATAAGCTAGTTGGGGGTGTGATTAGTGTTTAAAATTGTATGTTTATTAAGGGGTAAACATGTTATTTTGAGTTCTGTTAGATTTTAAAGTGTAGAGGGGAAAATTGGCGGCAAAATGATAATAAAATTTATCCTTAACAGAACTCAAAATAAAATTCATGAGCGTGAGGGCAAGTCTGGTAATGTTGTAATTTTAAAATAATTGATATTAATTGTACTGTAATAATAATCAGTTAAAAACAGTCATATATATTTGGTAAATCTTATATTAAATTACTGTAATAATATAAATGACTGAATTAGACATAATGTTGAATAAAATTTATTTACACATTCATAAACATATATATATATATATAAATTTACATTGTGTATATATAATAATTGACAATTAAAATAACTATTTTATATATTAATTATTTTCTTTTATTTTCTTATCTCAATATAATTGGTAATAATAAAATTTTTTGTTTTACATATAAAACTAATTCTCAAAAGTTATTTCTTCTCTACTTTTCAAAATTTTTTATATAATGGTGTGATTTTGCCAAAAGTGATTTCTTAAAAAAATTTATCAAACTCTAAAATTAGGATTTAGTTTTTCAAAATTACTTTTAACCCTCCAAAAAGTAATCTTAAACGAGCCCTCGTATCATTTTAAATTCTTTAAATAAAGTGTAATTGGCCTAGTATAATTAGATGATCAAACTATAATTATGCATAAATTTTAATTATGAAAACTTGCTAAAAAATTTGGAGTGTTTTTATCTTCAATGATTTAACTCTTGTTGTTCAAATTTGTAATATATATATATATATATATATATATATATATATATATATATATATATATATATATATATATATCTGTCTCTCAAGTTCATCAATTGATAACCATTGCTACGATAATAGCCTATCGGAGTGTGGTTGATTGTAAAAGTTTTTTTTTTTAATGCTAGGAATATCTCAAGGCTCTAATATTTGAATGTAATGTCCGCACACCATTATGCCCTTACCTGAAGAGGGGCTAGACTAATCTGCTTCTTCCTCGTGTCCAAATGGACTTAAGGACGCCCTCATGGCACTCTTTATAAAAGGTCATTCTAATATAAAGAGAAAATTTTGACTTGCTCTCCAGTGATAAAGGGACTTTAACCATTTTCACTAGTCTAACTTGACCATTCGAGTGTAATCGTTGGCTAACTCGACATTGACTTCTAATAATGTTTTCTTTTACACGTCGCTGAGGTACCTATCCCATCATAAATGCTTTTAGAAGAAGTCATTTTCTTGTCCGTTAATCACCTTGAAAGGCGAATCTTCTTTAATAGTTTAACTCAACGAAAAATGGGTTAATGTACATCCTAAGTTTCTATAAGTTTTATCTCAAATAATATGATATTTATCAATTAGGTTATAAGATAATATATTTAATTTACTTAGATGTTTTATGAAAAATTATTAATCACTCAATAAATGACATATTATTTAAGATAAAATTTGAGAAAAAAAATTTAAAATATGTATCATTACTCATAAAAATATACCATCACTAAAATTATTCTACCATTACCATTAATTATCTTGTGTGATCTTGGGTTTCAACATATAAGATTTGAAGAATATTAAGAGTAAATTGGGAACAAAATTCGGTAAAATATATATTAGTATGCCCGAATATAAATTTACGCTTGTTTCCTTAATTGCAACCGTCTGATTAATTTGAAGGCCAAGATCGCTTTAATCTGACAATTTTGAGGTGCTGCAACAATCTATATGATATGATCTCTTATAATTTATTACTTATTTATCTATTTGGTTGGCGGCCCATCGTCGTCATACTGGTCATCATCGTTGTCTCCCTCGTGTTTTTCGTCGTAAGCTAGGTCTGTCACTCAGCTCCGATTTTGATTTATTGTTTATTAATGGAATTATTATTATTAATTATTTCTATTTTAATTATTATTCATTATTATTGTTACTAAAATTTATTAATGTTCTTCTTCATCTTTTTCTTCATTATTATTATTGTTGTTGTTTTTATTTAATGTCATTATATTATTAATGATTACTATTATTTATTTATCTATAATGCTATTTTAAATTTATTACTATTATTGTTGTTGTTGTTGTTATTGTTGTTTATTAATGTTATTATTATTAGTTAATACTAGTATTTATTTATTCATAATGTTATTATTAAATTTATTATTATTATTAATATAATTACCAAAGGACAATAATTAACAAAGGACATTTTAGTACATTATAGTGGTTCATTTTGATTTCAAGACAAAATAAACACATCATTAATAGAAATAAATCACATTCTAATTTCGATTATTACATTTTAAGTAAATAATTTATTCTGATTCGTATTCCTTATTTCCGATTCCAGCTCATTCTGATTTCGAACTCATTTCGATTCGACCTCATTCCGATTATTGATTAGTGAATGTACCATTAGTGCCTTCATTCAATCTCATCGTAAGAAGTGAATAAGGAGATATTCAGCATAGAACAACTGCAAATTCAACAAAATAATTAGAAGTCAATCTAAAACTAAATAATCGAACTTGTGTGAATTTGATTTCGAATTCGAACATTAAATTAAATAGATCAATCACACTTGCCTTACAAACGAACAAGTAAAAAGAAAGTGTAGATGCATTATTGGAGAGATCCACAGTTTGAGCTCGAAGCCATAGTAAGAAAGCAAGTGTAGAGTGGCCAATTATCTACACGATAAAAAAAATATCTAAATAAGTGATCGAAAACACATTTCGGCAACATATACAAGGCAAAATTTGTTGTTGAAAGTAAATTCAGTTCTTACACTGACAAGCTTGCCTAATTGGAAAGACGAAGAAGCTCCAACTATGACAGCAACTCCATATGCAAAAAACAGTGTATAAACACAAAGCCGAAGTACCTTTTGAGAAGACAAACACATTATGTTGAAGGATAAAAGCGTAATAGTAAAAGAACCCCAACAATATTTTTTTTCTTTTTTTTTTTTTACTATTATAATGTTAAGATGAAATTAATGGAAAATTAAAAATTAGAGGTCTAAACGGTAAAAGGGGAAAAAAAAAGCAACTTAAGCGTTATTTTTCTTGACATATTTACTAATTTACTCACTTTTTCTTTCCCTAACTTGGAAGATACTGACTGAATGCCAAATTGTTTATCGCCATCCTCATCGGGTATATCCTGTTAAAAGTTCAAAACAAGTTATAGCAAATGGAAATAATTTGCAACACACACACACACACACATACAATTTATGAATTACCTTGAGAAGTGACATTACAGCAGAAATGGTACAGATGATAGCGGCCGTAAATATCAATGGTCTCGTAATTACGACCGGTCTACCAAGCACATATTTCTGTATAGATGTACATAACACACTTTAGGTGAAAAAAAACCCTTAAGTCATTCTTAAATATTCCATAATTGTTGAAATAATAATTTTCTTAAACTGCAACAATTAAATAAAATTTAGTTAATTTGCTATATAGTATAATCAATTGTCTTATAGATGATATTTTACTATTTTACCTTGATAGTTGTATGATGTTGGGAATATGACTACCTTCAATTATTTAATTAATTAAATCATCTTTATCATATGATTAATTGAAAAATTAAATGCAAACTTATGAAAAAAAGTAAGGAAATTGTCATAATCTTTCCATTAATTCTGAAACAAATTTAGAATTAATTCAAAAGTTTAAATGCTATACACACACACATACATACACACATACACACACTTCTTAATATGAAAAATAGCACAAAAAATAATGAAAATTCCCTTACTTTTACCCATAATTTTGATTTTCAATTAATTATGATTAAAAAATTATTCAAATAATTAAATAATTAAAGGTTACTCATATTTCCAAGATCAAACAACTATCAAACAAAGGTAAAATAGTAAAGTTAGTAAAAAGTTGAGAAGGTTTGGATGTACTTTAAAATGTCAGAAAATTTCATTTGTTTTTCCCAACTTCCATGACATTAATAGTTTAAACTTTTGGAGAGCAATCTTTCTCTGTGTAAGACAAATTTAACAATCGATAAAATGAATGACCTTTAAAGCTAATTTTGACGTAAAAAGGTGGATAGCTAATGAACTATTGGAAATGTCAAGGGATTTTATTGTGGTAAAAAACATGACGAAAAAATAGTTTATTTTGTACATAAGAGAATTTTGGCCCGTTTTCCTGTTTTTATTTATGATTTCTTCTCATCAAAGATTCTCTTTTCCAACAATAATGTAATTATATTTCAATTATAATCATTCAATTCGCAGTGTGTATTTTTTTCCACTTCCTTTTTTATTAATTAGACTAAATACTATCACCTCAAAACCCACGATCAAATTATAAAATGAAAGCAAGTAATTAACTACTCCGAATCATGTAATTAAGGTTCATTATGTTCCTTGGTTACTTGTCATTTTTTCTACTAATAAAACTAAATACTATCGCATCAAAACCCATGACTAAATTATAACATGAAAACATGTAATCAACTGCTCTGAATCATGTAATTAAGGTTCATTATGTTCCCTGATTACGTGTCATTTTCTCTTTTTTCTTCTTTTTTAACCATTCTTTGTACTGCCAAAATTTTACCCCAAAAAAATTTTTTTTTGCTCTAGATCGGACAAAATCCCATAATTAACATGATAAAGAATATATATATACCTGGAAGTGTATGAAGAAACAAAATTGGAATACAAGTCCGTACACAATAACCATGCACATTCCAGCTAGAAATGGATTTGACTTCCATCTAAGAAAGGGAAGCTGCAAGATTGGGAAGTACCAGTTAAATGAACTTGTGCAAGTGAATGCAAAGTGCTCTACCATAGTAATATTGAATTTGCTTGAGTTCTCTCAAACTGACACACATAAATTTATAATCTATTCGAGTTTTATTTTCTTCTTCGAAAGATGTGAATATATATCTCGAATCACTTTAAGCACTTACGTCGACGGAATAAGCAGTTCCAAGTAGAAACCATACAATGAGGCCAAAGATAAGTGGTGCAGATTGAAGGCTAAGTGCGATAGCCAGGCTCTGAAAATTGAGATCAACGAATTAATTAGAAACTAAAGAGAGATTTTTCAAATGCTAAATGTTAATGTCACTAATTAACATGAAGGTCGTGTTAGAAGCCAGGGGGAGAGAATGGAACAAAATACGTACCGTCAAAGACATAATTAAAGTGATTGCAAGTCCAGTTCCCATTGATAAGTCACCGGAAGCTAGTGGGAGTTCAGGCTTGTTAACCTTTGGCAATAATGTCAAGCTTGTTTAGTAGCGAAGTAGCTAAAAAGCCATAAAACAATATTTCCTGGAATAGCCTAGAGCCCAACTCAATTTAGATTTTTAAGGGTTTTCTTTTTTCTTTTTTCTTTTTTCAAACGTTTAGAAGTGATACCATCGGTACCCCTCTGAAACTCTCATAAAACCCCTATTCTGAGAAAATTCCCGTGAAATAATTTTAAAAAATCATTATTCTATCTTCAAATATTTTATTTCCAAGTATAAATTTTGTTCTTCTTTTAATAAACCCCACGATTGAGAGATATCTTTCCTTCATGCATAATTATGTTTTTTCAATTTTTTTTACCCAATAAGAATTCTAATGATTTGGTATTTAAAAACTCAATCAAAATTCAAATACTATTTTTTAAAGTGCATTCTCTCCATTTCTCATATTTGAGAAAAAAACTATAGCATATTTAATCAAATTCAAAATCAATGAACCATATTTTATTCTCAATTATTCTTTTGAGTGAAGAGCATATATACTCTTAGTTTACTCTATTATCAAATTTACTATAACACTTTCAGGATATATCAGTCGTCCACCTTAAGTTGATAAAATGTATCTGTCGTCCACCAAATCATTAGTTGCTGTTTAAATATGATGACGTCAAAGAGGTAATATGGTCTTTTCATATCATACAAGTGATAATTTAAGGATATATATTGATAATAAGAGATTTAAGGGTATATAAGTGATAATTTTCTAGGGTAAAATAATCAATTCACTATAGTTCCGTTAACTTTCAAACGGCAGTTAACTGCTTAGTAGTCGATATATAACTTTTATCAATTTAAGGTGGACGATTGATACACCCTTAAAGTGTTATAGTATATTTTTATAAAAGTGCAAATTTAGGGTATACGAATGATAATTTCTCAAAAATATATTATTAATTAATGTTACGCATTTTCATTTAATTAATTTCTATTTTTGTTGGCTTCTCTAAAATACAATTTATGTAAGTTTTTCAGTGCTGATTATGAATATTGTCAAATTGAACTCCTAAACTTCATGGGGTAAGGAAGAGTTCGTAATTTATGTGATAAAAGTATTAGTTTTTAGTAGATTATGTTGCTTGCTATTTTTTTTAATTGTTTAAGGACTTTTTTTTAATCGTTTATGTTGCTAAGGATGTTTATGGAATTAAAACAAATATATTAAAATTTCTAATTATATGATCGGGTGGGCAAAGGAAAGGGATTTCATGAGAGTTTTCAAGGGTACTTGCTAATAGCTCCACCCTTTTTTATTTTTTTTTAAAGAGTGGAACTATTGGCACCCTTCTCATCTTCTTTTAAAACCTCTATTATAAGTACACACCATGAAACAATATTAGAAAAATTATCGTTATTATTAACACCCACTTTAATTTCAAATCTGCCCTTCTTCTAAATTTGATTCTCTCTTTCCAACACCTAACAATAAACATCGGCAATATTTTTGCCGCCTATGTCATGCCATGCTTTTGGTCCAGTCATTCAGGTAATTTTGCGTCCATCTCCTGAGGTTGTCTTCTCTTATAATTTTGCTACTTGAAAATTTATTTTAGTCCTACTCACTGATTTATGCTAAGTGATTGGACAATCACAAGGTTTTTTTTTAAACAAAAGATGTTGTCTCTGTAACTCCCTTGTTTTGGTTTTTTAGATGCGTGAAACTCAAAAATTAACTAATCATTGGAATAGGATTGATGATCAATACCAGAAAATCTTAAACAACGAACAATTATATTTATACGGGTGTGGAACTTCAGAGAGAAAGAATATAATAGATTTACATGTGTCTTTAAATGTAATTGCGAAAGAAAAGGGGTTTTATTAGTTTGATAAAGGGGTGCAAGTAACTCCACTCTTTTTTTAATTTTTTAGTAGGGCTGGTGGCGCCACCTCATTATCCTTATAAACGCCCATCTTTTTATATTTATAGTTTAATCACCACAAGAAAATTACATTTAAGGACATTTACAAGAATAGCTAAATTAAATCTCAGCTCATTTTTTTGTAATTTAAAATCTTTCTCAACAACAAATTTATCTTTGCAAAATGTATGCTTATAATTATAAATTTTTTAATTATTTGTTCTAAGGGTTTCAACTCAAAAATCCTTTTTATCATGGTTATTTAACTTTACAAAATTGGAGACGGAAACAAAAATTCACTAGGTTAGCACAAGTATTTTAAAAATCTTTGTTATCAACTTTTTTTAACTCAACAAACTAATTAAGTGGACTATTACTGAGCCAAAAGAAAATATAATAACGGAAGGAGTTTAATTGAAAATTTGAAGATATAAATAAACTAAAAAGAAATTGTCTTCAAATCTGAAATATATTTGTCAGTAGTCAATATGAAATAAAAATTCAAATAAAAATTAAAAAAAAAAAGGTTCTGAACATATTAAAGTGTTTAACTGTAACTCTATTTGTCCTTTTATACAATTTTGAATAAATATAGATTTATTAACGGAAAAGTGGTGTAACTTGATGAGAATTTTAGAGGGGTGCCAATAGTTTTATCCTTTTCTTTTTCTTTTCTTTTTTTCTGGTTAAAGCTCAATTGGCCCCCTCATGCAGAGTCCAATTTAGATGATTTGTTGTTTAATTTAATATGTTACCTGATTAATTGTTCACTTTATCACTAAAATTTAGATTATTAGCCACAATCCAAACAATAATTGTCTCTACTAAAATATCTACTGAAATACCTTGTCAATTTCAACATCGGCCAATTGGTTTACGGTACCTACATAAGTGTTCATCAGTACTGCGGACAACAGGGCCTGAAATGTCAAGATATTAATGTTAGCCAAATAAACATTAGAACTAGTTGTCTTCTCTATTACCTAAAATTTACCTTTAATAATTCCATGGAATATTTTGGAGTCAAATCAGCAAAGCTTTGCAGTGGAAGAATAGAAATTGATGTTATCCCAACAATCTGGTACATAGAATTCGGGAAAAGAAAAAATTGTGTCATTCAATCTATAAAAACTTCACATCATTTTTTCTTGTTCATATTTTTCTGAAGAAATATAGTAGTTTACAAGTGAGTTGCTGCTTAAAAATTGGCCACAACAAGATGGAACTCACAGTGCCAATCATAGCGAAGGGACGAGTTAAAATATATAATGCATGTAATTTCTTCAGGAGAACATCCCGGAAGCTCGTCGAGTTCATATCATCCTCATTGTTTGATGCACAACCTTGTTGTTGTAACGTGAGAGCAACGCGGTATTTGTTGGACGGTTTACAATTTCTGCTGCTTGTATTTTCATTGTTTCTGATTTTATTGGTCGAATAAAATGAATCACTTTGTGCGCATTTGATAGCGTAATTCTTGCTTTCACTTCTGTTCAAGCCGCCATGCAATTTTGACAACGGCAATTGAAGTGTTTTGACGAAACCTGAAATAGTCAAAACATAATAAATAATCTAGAGCTGGCAAAACAAAAACTGTAATGGGATATATAAACTTGTCTTTCTAAATTTATAAAATGATATTTTAAGTGAATAAGTTATATTGTTTCAATATCCATTTGTTTAATTAATACCACCTCATTTGATCTGAAATCTATGATAAAAAATTGCAGTGCTTAACATTACTCTTTTGAAATATTTCAAAAAGTAAAATCTAAAAATTGCTAAACTTTCAAACAGGAACCCATAATTTTAATGATTTATAATGAGCTGATAATTTTATCATAAAAAGGCCAATAGAATCTCAGATTTCTCCTTAAAACTCTAAACACAAAAAAATCAAGGAGAGACTAGAGAGAGTTGTAATCTAAAAGTATAGAAGTAAAAATTTTCAACTAATTATTTTAAAAGTAGTGTTAGAAAATTCTAAAAATTTTATCTCAAATAATATGATATTCATCAAGTGGATGGTGTGATAATATAATTAATTCGGTCAAAACTGATAAAAATCTATCAATCACTTGATGAATAACATATTCATGTCCTACTATTAAAAATAAAATTTTGTAATACAATTTGGGATATGTATCATCATTCTATTATAGTGAGTAAATATAAATGGCTCCTTTTATTTTTTTTGAAGTAAAACTTTTTTCGCAAAGATATAAAGTATTTTAATGTCCATTTTATTATATTTGAATACAATAGAGTCAAATCATTATATAGAAATACATCCTTTATGAGAAAAAAATCATATGAATTGTTTAGATAGGGAAGCAAAAAGGCCAAGTGATAAAAAAAAAATCGTATATAACAAAATAAAAATTGTATTAGAATGAAGCTAACTGACAAAAAAAGTAAAAAAAAAAAAAAAAAAAAAAAGAAGGAATGAGAAAAACTCATGGGCAAACGATAGACTAACCAGCATGATGTAAACGATGGTAGTACTTTGGAGAGAAGCTTGAACTCGAATGCATTTGAAGCATGATTTCCACTCTCTCTTAGACTCTATTCTATTTTGCAAATGGTTAATCCAAACACTCAATAAATAGTTTTGATTTTCAGAACCATGGCAAGTGGCAACTCAGAAAATGACAGAATTTGATTTAGTCAAAACTAAAAATCATAAATGAAAGAAAATGATAGGACAGTTTAAGGAGTCGAAGGCAATAAGTTGTGGAAGGTACAGTAAAATCCTTATATAATCGTATCGCTGGGATTTGAGAAATTTATTTTTATAAAAATATTATAACTCAATATAGTTATAGTATAAAAATTATTATATTTACTTAATTATTTTTAATGCAAGTGATATAGAAGTAAATTATATCATATATTTGACTTACTTATTGATAGGCTTGGCAAAATCCGGGTCCGGTCTGGGTTTTAGTGTTGCCCGGGATCGGACTGGATGCTTGAAACACAAAATCGGACCCGGATTAAAACCCGGATTTCCCGGGTCCGGGCTCAAGCCCGGCACCCCCGGGTCCGGGTTTTTGGATCCGGGCTTCTAAGCCCGCATGTGATAACATTAATTTTTTTCTTCTAATTTTTTTCTTTCATTTCTCTAACAATGCTTACTTTTTTAAAAAAAAATAGTCAAATAAACTCATTCAATCTCATACTTTAAAAAAAAATAGTCAAATACAAATATATAACATACTAACAATATAAAATTTACACAAATAATAAATAAAAATTGTTTCAATCTACTTTCTAATACTTAAATTCATCCAATTTCTAACCTAAACTCATTCAATCTATATAAAAAAAAATTAAATTAAATTCAACAACACAATAATCACACAATAAATCTAAATAACATCCAACATATCATAAATTCATAATTATATATTTATGTATAATAAATTTATATATATTTTTTGTTAATTTATTAAAAAACCGGGTCCGAGTCCGGGTTCCGGGTTTTCGGTGTTGAGCCCAGACCTGGACTCGGAAATGTTTGGGTTTGAAATTCTCAAATCCGGATCCGGGTTTTTTATAAGTGCGGTCCGGGTTTTGCCCAGACCGGATCACCCGGGTCCGGGCCGGATCCGGTCCGGGCGAGCTTTTTTGACACCCTTACTTATTGATTACTTAGTAAGTGAGTCAAATTCATTAACTTTAGAAAGATATTTTATTTCATCTTAATTATTTAATGTAACATAGTATATATTTTTAAAATATTATTATTATGTGAAGGTAAGTTTATTAAGACGAAACTTACAAAAAAATATAATTTATTACAATGTGTAGTTTATTCTTAATTATGAACCGGTTTGGAATTGCGGTTGGAATTCAATAAGCTGCTTATTTCATAATTTTTGATAAAAATAGTGTTTAGTAAATTTTATAAAATCAGTTTATTTCATAATTTTATCTGCAGCTTTTAAAAACAGATAAGGAATTACTTTTTATAAGCAATTTATTTAATAAGCTACCATACCTTTTTAAAATTCCTATTATAACCTTATGTTTTAATAAAAAAGACAATTGTATCTTACTTATTTATAAACCCTAATATATAAATCATTATATATCATATTACTGTCATAATTTAGTCACCGCCACAATCACGTACATTTTTTTCCAGTTTTGATCAGATAAGTTCATATTCTAATGTAATTTTATATTTAAGAAAAAAATATGTGTAAACAATTTATTAAATATACTCTAAAAATAACAAGCAATTAAGATTTATATATATTTTAATCATTATATAATAAAACAACACTTTTATAATAAAATTTACCAAATACATGTACTCTACTTTTCAAACTCACAGCAAGCACAATAATACAATTTACTAAACACTAAGGTATTTTTTTACTCAGCAGTTTATTTCATCAGCCTCGCAATCCCAAACTCGCCCTATAACTAATCCCAAATTGGGACTATAATTTTTTATTATTATAAAAAAATTATTCCTATATTGAGTATTCCTATTTGAAGGTTCATCTGTATAACTGTATTTATAAAATTTTCTTACCCATAGTTGGAAATTAAACGGCTTATTACCAACTCGAGTTGAATATTAAAATCTACAAAACAATGAAATGATAATCAATGACATGTGACTCAGTGCTTATCCGCAAATTTTGCATCATAAATTGATAGTGATACGACGTAATATATATATTTTAATAAAAGAAAATGACATTTGGATCGGGTAAAAAGAGTAAAAAAAAATCTCAACGTTTCAGAGACAGAATTAGCACGTTAAGTTTGAATAAAAATGGTCAGATCTTTAAATGATTGGTCATAGTTTTGATTTACAAAAATACGTGTATGTGAAGACAAAACACCGCCCCCCTGTTTTGGCTTCTCATGAGTGCACATGCAAAGGGGAGAGTCAAGAGCGGAAGCGAACGGAAAAGACGGGAGATGTCGCCAAAGACTTTTGACATCCGCGCCGCCCCCAACTCTGCTGATTCGGACAGGAGCCCGACCAATAGTGTGCTAATTCCTGAAGCTAACGGCTATTAAAAAAACATTGGAAATATCACAAATATCAGTTGAGATTAATTTTATATTGGGCTAAGAAGATAAGCTTGAATCTTTTATATGATATCAAATTTAAATTCACACATGCATGTGCTCACTCTACTTTTTAACGTGACAATCACTTAAGTACGTGATCTTCTATATTAATAAGATATAGAGATAGATTAGACATTTTACACTAGTAAATTTGACAAATATTTGAAATAACTTTGAGCATGAGTTAAGGATATGATCTTCTAGATGAATTAGAAGAGAAATAATACTAGCGGAGGATCTTTTCATGTTAACAAGTTATGAAAATATTAGATATTTTAATATGGCAAATGTCTAAAATGAAAAACTAGGAAGAAAAATATAGAAAAAATTTAAAAAAGAAAAAGACAAAGAATGAAACATAAAAACATACATAAACAATAAAAAATAAATTAAAGGAATAACTAACTGTTCACGTCTAAATTTTAATTTTTAAGTGAAAGGCAAACCAAATATGGGCCCACTTTTTCCAAAAATAAAAAATAAAAAGCAATATTATTATAAGATAAAAGCGTATAAGATAGTGGTAGATGTTATATATATAAAATGAAAATTAGGAACACATCAAGAATTTAGAAGTTTTTCTGAATAGGAGGGTGAATTCCATTAAATAAAAGAATAATACCTAAGACCATCATTTAATAAACTATTAGCTACTGTGTTATCTTGGTGATAAATATGTGAGTTATGGTTTTTCATTATGCGAAGGAAGTGAAAGTAACGTGGAATTGTTAAAGATTAGGTGCTTTTTGGAGATTAAAGTAATCAGGCAAAACAACGAGCTAAGTCTGCGTTTCATGTTATATTGAATTTGCTGATTAGGAGTTTAGAACGACAGGAAGCTTTGCCGTTTCGAATTAGAGAAGCACAAGCAAGGCACATGGTTCTTTAATGACGTGTGAAGTTTGATATGGGACCGTCACGGCATATGCACCTCACAAGCAATTCTAGGCAAGCTTCTGGGTTTGCTATAAAAGCTGTGACACAGCTGATTCTGGTGTGGCTTTGAGAGAGATCTAAAGTCATTGAGAGAGAGAGAGAGAGGGAGGGAGAAAGCTTATGAGAAGAGATCATTCTTATTATTTGTAGTAAGCTCTGTTATCTCTGTGACAAAAAAACTTGAATCAATCAACCAAACTGATCAATCTATTCCTCTCATCTGTGTAGGTCAATGTAAATTAGCTGAACCATGTAATTGACCGTGTCTTGTGATTTATTGACATTTTCTGTTTCTTTTGATTGTTATTGCTTAATCATTATTCTGTTCACCTTTAGATTCACAATTAGCTTATCAGATCACCTTAAACGCATCTTCTTGTATTTGAATTGAAGATCTTGGCCAGTAGTTTGTGAAGCTTGTGTTGAGTGCTTCTGAATCACTACATTATTGCATTCAAATTGTACTTCTCATTAATGATTCAAATTTTCTTAATCTCAATTATTGATAAATGGACTAAAGACCTTTTTTGATCTGAACTACTCTTAAGCAAAAATTCACGTGTTGATCGGTAGTTAATAAATTTAAAATACAAAGAAGTTAAATTTTATTCATACAAATTTTATTCATACACTATTATTACATGACAAATGGCTTAGGGGTAGGTAAAATTGGGTTTAGATCAACCCAATGAGATTTTGGATAGATCAGATTGAAAAAAAATTCATCTAAATTCAACCTGAATCTATAACTTAATCTGATCCGATCCGATCTGAATCGGGTTCAAAAATCGGATTGAATTGGATTTATATTAGAAACGGTTCAGATTGGAAAGATAACATTAAAAAAAAAAAAAAAAGGAAAATGATGTTTGCCCCGGGTCAAACCCCTAACAACTCAAAACGGCGTCGTTTCAGGGCTTTTATTTTTTGTCCTACTTTGCTGTGAAATGATGTCGTTTTGGCTTGCATAAAGTGAAAAAAACATAACCCTGATTCTTCCTTCCACTTCGTTCGCTTTGCTGTAGAACCCTTAATCACGCAAACATCAGCGGCTTCAACTTGGACGAGTTTCGACATTGTCCCTGGAAGATTGATTTTCGGCATCGTCCCTGACAGAAGATTGATTCTTGCTGTTGATAACATTGTTGAACGGCTTGTTATAACTTAAAAAAGCCAAAATCGATCGAAGATCTCAGAAAAAAGGTTGTTTTGGGGGGGCGGGGGGGTGTTTAGATGTTTCATTATTGGCTTTTATACATACATATGCGTATAGCAGCATACTTATGATTATTCCCACACTGGAGCTGATGCATATATATTTTAATTCCAAATATAGATCTTAATTAAATTAGTCAAAAGTGATTGGAGTAACCAGTGATCAAATCCCAAAAGTTTAGCATTCAAATGATGCTACCGTCTCCCTGTCAAGTAATCAATAAATTAGTTAAACTTTGCTAATAATGGCCATTAATTTCCTCAAATTCAATATTTAACAAATCAGAAATCATCTAATTAACTTTTATCTGTACAGAGTAAGAGAGGACTGAAGATCAAACTCTGTGCAACAACAATATTCTCTTGAAGCAAAATTTCTCAAGATTCTTTGCTGACAGTTGTAATAATTGACACAAACCACCCTTTTCGAAGGGAAAAAAAAAATGGGTGGCATCGTAGAGCCAAAAAAAAAAAAAAAATGCCTGCTAGTTTTACAGGGAAAGTGGGCCAGATTCCAGGGCTTGGTAAATGGTAATGATGCAGAGGCTGCTGCAACCAGAGTCTGAAGGAAGACAATCTGCAGTTGGGTTGTGGTTGTGCAGTTGAGTTGCGGTTGTCTGGTGAAACGTGGCTGTCTCGTGAAATGAGGAGAACGAAGACGAAGAAGCAACTAAGTTTTGTTGATGCTTTTGCGATTTATCCAAGCCAAACGTCGTCGTTCATAGCAAATGAAAAAAACAATTTAATAGACAAAACGTCGTCGTTTCAGCCAGTTTCGGGGTTTGACCCGGGATAAATATCTACGCTGTAAAAAAAATATGTGATAATAAATAAAATTTAGAAATTTATATTAAAATTATTCCCTAAATCAAATAAATTTACATTAAAATTAGTAAATAACCATTAAATTTTCGAACGTCAAAACACAATTTCGGGTTCGGGTTGCTGGGTTGGAGACTTGGAGTGGATCTTGGAGGAACTTCGTGAATCGTGATGATGGACGCGTGAAGTAGCAGAGCCGGTGGCTGCATTTGCAAATGATGATCGGCGTGTCAGATCAGGTAGGAAAATCGACAGTGATTGCGTGCATGGTGTGCTGCGTCGTTGGACTGGTAGTGTGCTCTATGTTGCATCAGTTTCCTTCTACTTAAGGCTGTGATTTTGATTTTTGAAGAGCGAAGACTAGAGAATGGAGATTGGAGATGGAGATGTTGATTGCTGAGATGGAGAAGAAGAGACTAGAGACTGATTGTGTGAATGAGATTTGAGAGCGAGTGTTATACGTGTAAGTTGTGGCTGAGTAGAATTGTGAAATGAGATTGTGTGTGCGCTTTACAACTAGCAAGAGTAAAGGGTTTTCACTTTTGAATTTTAGCCAAATCCGACCAGATTTTTGGATCAGATTGATTCGCTAATATTCATTCGATCGGGTTAGGTTAGTTAATAATCTGATCCGAACCCTATTTTTTCAGATCGGGTCGGGTCAGATCGGATTATTTGCCTAGTCCTAAATGACATAAGATTAATAAAAACTCAAAAGTATTCAGATAAGAAGAATATTATAATCCTTGATAAAGTATATGTTTACATCACCAATAAAAGCCATAATTGTAAAAATTAGAAAGATAAGAATTAGCTATTTTTTTTGCTACTCACTAAACCAATGATATTGACAAGTAAAAAAATAAAAAGAAAAATAAATATTGACCACTAATTCAATGCTTAATGAAAATTCAGCTAAGTACTGAATCTTAATCCAAATCGGAAACGCACGCTTTGACGGAGTCAAAATATTTGTTTGGATGACAATAATACTAACAAAGTAAAGAATTCAGGAAAAATAATAACTATAAAGTTTAATTTTAAAAAAAAAACAAAATATCTCCCTAATTGAGCTCAGTCCCTAACGTTTTTCCTTTTTCATGAGGTAAAATATTATGAGTCTCACTAAAATTTCTCATTTTGAGAGTAATTTTATTTTCTTTTATTAAAAAAAAAATCCGATTTGATTATATACCTTTCCATTTCAATCTATTTCTTTACAATATTGTACTTAAAAATCAATCCATTTGGAACAATGTAATTGGTAGACTTGCTAGTTGAGGCTAATGAATAAGCATAAATTATATTGGATATTCTGCAAAACTTTATTATGTAAATAATCCACCACAAAAAATTATTTGTAAACTTATAGGAATCTGAACCCTTTATTTCGAAGTATAATGCAAAATAATAGATGAAAAGAGTGCCATTGCTCCCTGCTACAAGAATTTGAACCCTTCATTACTTTCTCAATGTACAAAACGAATAAGGAGGCATTCAACATAGTGTAACTAGGGGTGGCGCGGTTCGGTTCGGTTCGGTTTTTTACTAATTTTTTCATAATTGTTCGATTACGATTATTTTAAAATCATAATCGCGATTAATCAAATCACCTAAATAATCAAATACTTTCGATTAATCAAATAATTGATTCGATTCGGTTCGATTATTTCGATTATGCCTATTAAACTATTTTGGATAAATTAATAAATCTACCACAAACATAAAAAGTTAACAAATAAAAAATCAAAATATGTCTCAAAGTAAGTTTAAGAACACATAAAATGTTCAATA
This sequence comes from Atalantia buxifolia, assembly GCA_030444775.1. NCBI lineage: Eukaryota > Viridiplantae > Streptophyta > Magnoliopsida > Sapindales > Rutaceae > Atalantia > Atalantia buxifolia. Next base: position 17,889,371 of record CM059834.1, on the reverse strand, counting down.
ACAAGTTCAAATCAAAATAAATAAGTAAAAAGTCTTTTAAACTTTAATAAAACTACAAAAACAATAAACAAAGAACCAACTCTCAAATCTCAATTACTTTCACCACTTGCTTGTTCTTGTTGAAATTTTTACTATTAGCCTACCAAATTCTACATTAACAAATTTAAAAAAAAATATTAGAATGATTAATTAAGAGTGAAATAACTAAAAAAAATATCAAAATATAGTAGTAACATATTACCTGCTTCAATAACCTCATAAAATTCAGTTTCTCCGAGTAGGTTGTATTATCCGTTCTCCTAATAGAGTTGAGCGAAGCCAATTTTGAGTGCAAATCAATGACTCAACAGTTTTATGAGTTAAAGAACTTCTAAAAGGATCAAGAACACGTCCTCCTGTGCTAAATGCCGATTCCAAAGCTACAGTAGACCGGAATTGCCAAAACATCCTTGGCAATCTGAGACAAAATCGGATACCTATGCCCATTCAACTTCCACCAAGTCAAAATATCAAAATGGGCATTACTAGTACTCTCATTAGCATCCGTCAAGTACTTTTCAACATCATTTTTTAAACTAATGTCATCATTTGAACTTTGCTTCATCATTTTGAAAGATGAAAAAAGATCAATTGACATTATACTACTACTAGCACCACCACCACCACCACCACCACCACCACCACCACCACCACCACCACCACCACAACCACCACTTCCATCATTGATATTACCAAAACAAACACCACCACTATTCCTCACATCACTCCCACCAATATAGCTATTATATAGCTTCATCAACAACTCCTTAATGTTGGATTTCAATTCTTCAACCTTCCTAGATTCATACATGCTACTAAAACAAAATGTAACAAACTCCAATTTACATCTAGGATCAAGCACATTTGCTACAAATAATAACATGTTAACCTGATCAAAAAATCACCCCAATATTTAGCAAACTTTTGCTCCATTTTTTCGGCCATTTTCCTCAACAAATCATCACTAGAAGTACCAAGTGACTTCAAATGAATTAAAACTTTTGCCATTTCATTTAAGTAATCATTGGAAGTGACATTACGAGAGCTACTAAATTTCAAGGTCACATAATAAAAACCGATAAAAAGTTAACTAACCTCCTTGCATTTGCCCAATCATCATCACTTCGGTGGCCCCTCCTTCTTCTTTTCACCATCATCCTCAACAAACCAATTAACATAATGTCCATCATCTTCATTCATCCTATCAAATGCTTTTTCAAACACAACCGCTTTGTGCAACATCAAATATGTTGAATTCCATCTAGTAGGCACATCCAACACCATAAGCCCTCCATAAGAGATTTTCTCCCTATCAACACATGTTTTAAACTTTTGCAATCTTGCCGGAGAGGATCTAACATACTTTATTGCATTACGAACACTAGCTATTGAATGATTCACTTCCGCCAACCCATCTTGCACAATCAAATTTATTATGTGTGCCGAACATCTCACATGCATATATAAACCATTCAAAACCATTGAATTCACACTCCAATTTGCTAACTTCTTCTTCACATAAGTTATTGCAACTTTATTAGCACTCGCGTTATCCACGTAATTGTGAACAACCTTTCAATCCCCAATCAATCAAACATGCCTCAATTAGCTTCCCAATACCATCTCCTTTATGATTAGCTATAGGTGTGAAACTAAATTCTTTTGTGCAACACCCACTCCGCATCAATAAAATGAGCAAGAATGACCATGTAGTTAGACATTTGAATTGATGTCCACGTATCTGTGGTAATACACACTCTGCTTGCTTGCACTCAAAATACTTTTAACAACCCTTTTCACGCCGATACAATTCAAGAATATCCCTTGTAATTGTTCTTCATGATGGCACATCAAATCTTGGGCAACAAGTTTGTATAAACTCTAAAACCCTTCAGCCTCTAAAAAGGTAATTCATCCTTGACAATCATCTTCACAAGTGCCATTCTACAAGCCGCTTGACTAAACCCGCCACTAACTTTAACAACTCCATCATCTTTATATTTTCCTTTTGATGGAAAAGTACTTGTTGCTTGGATCCCCTTCAACCTTCACACATTCATATGACCTACATCTATCCAAATGATTTTTCAAATTAGTGGTATTTCCTCTATTAGTAAAAGGTTTTACGACAATGATGACATTTTCCTTTGTTTCCACACGGTAGTTTGGTAAAATGAGCCCAAACATTTGATCTCAAAGGTATTTTTCATTTTTTTCCATTATCAACCTCCACCTCTTGCACTTCCTCCTCATCATAATTTTCCATTCTACACAAACACATGTAATAACATAAACATAAATATCTAAGCAGCCAAATGACAACCGTGAATGAAAAATCTAGTTGTTATTTAATGGAAAGAAAATTGTCATCCGTCAAAAATTGTAAAATAAAATAAAATATTTGTGCAGTGGCATGTTTGCTACAATCTTAATTTCTAAGAGGATAAAATAATTAGTAGCCAAATTAGCATATACAAAGCCGATTAACAGAGCAATTAGAATTTGGATTTGTGTTTTGTAGTACTAAGTCATATTTGGGAATTAGAATTGCTCTGTTAATCAATTACAGATTAATTGTACCAAGATTTTTTTAATTATTACATTTCCTTAATTAAGGAAATCTAAAATATTTGGGAAGATAATTGCTTAATTAACATTTCATCTCGATTTAACTGCATAAATAAAGTTAAACCAGTTACTAATTTTCCAGATTAAATGCATAATTAATTTAATTTCACAATAACTATCGATCTTATTAAAATTTTACTGAAGTCGAAATGTCGTAAAGAAAAGGCAAGCTTGCAACTTGAGGCGAAACTAAAGGGCGAGCTTGCGGCGGCGAGCTTGCGCTGCGGCGGTAGCGAATTGCGGCGGCGAGCTTGCGGCGGCGAGCTTGCGGCGGCGGCGAGCTTGCGCGGCGAGCTTGCGGCGGCGGCGGCGAACCTGGAAATAGCTTACCACAGCCTTCAAGTGGGTGGATATTTTATGTGGTCTTCTGGTTTCTAAAGCTCTTAAGGATCCAGGATATGGGTATTCATAAGCTATATGAAATATGGTGAACCATGAGCGTTAAGAATATGTATCAGTTTTTCGAGTGGTTTATAAATTGATTTGGTGGGAAAGTTGTAGATATGTTTATGCTTGCCGGCTTTTCTTCCCCGAAGGAAGAAGAAACGATGAGTCGATGAGTAGCGGCAAAGCAAAAGAAGGCGAGCTTGAAGTGTTTAGGTTTAGATTTTAGTTTTAGCGACAAAATAATCGGTTTTATTTGGTTCGATTTTTCGGTTTTTTTTTTAAAACCGAAACCGAACCGATTAATATTACTATTTTTTTACTATTACTATTTCGGTTTTTTGCAAATAAAAAAACGATAAAATCGAACTAAATTAATCGTTTTTTTGCCCACCCTTAAGTGTAACTGCAGATGCATTTAGATAACAAGTTAGTTTCGAGCTAAATGATTGGAACCTGCTTGAATTTGACTCAATATTCTCATATTAAAGAAAAATCACTTTATAAGGAATGAGGTCTTAAGAAGGATTATCAAAGTGGTCGAAGTTGACAATGATAATAACCCTTCTGATATGTTGACTAAGATATGTTGACTAAGGTGGTTTTAGTAACTAAGTTCAAAAAGTGCTTAGACTTAGCTAGGATACGCAATTTTTGATTTGCATGAGGCGGTGAAAAGGTCAGTGCAGGATGTTTGATTCAAGGTGGAGAATTGTTGGTATAAGGTGAATTCAAATACTTTACATGCAAAACAGTAGCGTTTTAACAAGTCATGTGTGAGGGATGTATTCACTTAAACTCGAAACGGCGTCCAAGCTTACGTTTTATTCATAACGAATTTAAGTTGCTCACATGGTTTGGCAGTTGGCATGTAAATCTTAAGTGATTTAAAGTTCGTTATAACGATCTCAGACACGTGTCTTTCAGCTGTACATTCTGCGTTCATACAGCTGTTGTGCTACTATTATATATATATATATATATATATATATATATGTTATTTCCAACTTGTTCTCGAGAGTATTCTAGAGAGATATAGTGTGAGATTTGTGAAGAGAAGGTTAAATCTTGCGCTCCATAATCTCAACTACACGGTCTCGTAATCTCTTCATTGAATCAATCTATAAAGTTAGCTCTGATGTTTTCAGCTGTGGAAGTAGGTCTTACAAAAGACTAAACCACGTAGTCTTGTGTGTTATCTGTGATTAATCTTGCAATTTAGTGTGAATTCATTCTTATTTAGCCATTAAGAGTCTGTCACAATTTCTTAGAGCTATTGGATCAATATGGATCATCTTTGTGTGTGTATACAACTTGATTTGATCTTGCGAAGGATCTTGAGTAAAGAACCAATCTTGTGCAGATTCAAGAACGGATTAGGTCTCAACAAAAAGGATATTTAAGTTGTCAATAAAATTATGTTAGGTATAAGGAATAGATCCTTTTCTTTTGTAATTGATCTTATAGAAAATATTCTTAAGAGTGAAAGGGAATATGGTATCAGCATGCATGAAATTTTGCTAAAATTTAAAAAAAAGAAAGCAATAGCCTGGTGTAACTAATATAATGTTTGTTTGCTTTTGCTTTAACTTTAACTTTTGAAGTATTCCTTTAAGCTATCGAACTCCACTAGCTACTTCTTTCTTACTAAATACAAGTTATACCTGGCCAATACCTCCAAATTAGCTTTTTGTACTATTCTCTCGATCTTTCCTTTACGTGACTAATACGTTACTGAGTACATATGCTGCCAGCTACTAATAAAATTCCTTTTTATTCCTTTATAATTAATATATCTCCAATTAAGTTTACTTTGTTTAAATAATTATTGTCATAAACTACTTTATTGTGGTACATATACCTTACGAAAGGACCAATAGATCTAAGTAAACTCATTTCTCAACCGAAATCATAAGAAATTAAAGAAAGTACCATTAAATATATGCAATGGATCTTCGTGTGCTGGTTAATATTAAGGAAACAATCCCCGACAATCAGCCACAAGTCAATCTCAAAATCAATTCCATGATCGTCCAACGTCATTAATCAAGGCCGCATGATCCTTAATTATTATCTCTGTTAATGCCCATTTATGATCGTGACATCCTGGATCTTTTTCCTTTACTTTCTTGCCACGTATAGATTATTAATCCTTCCTAGATGAGATACAGTACTTACATTTCTATACAAATAATTAAATATTTATAATAATATAACGAGGGATTTGGGATACAAAACTTAACTAATAAGATATAAATTAGTAATACTGTCAATTGTCAGTATCAAGCAATTACGTATTCATTGCAGTTCCAAAATTGGGGATTTATGTATACGTGAAAATACAAAATTTTGTGAATATAATATTGTAATTTAACTCCTATTTGGTTATTTGACACTTACTCCTCTTAATTCTGAAGTGAAGGATTCAAGTTTCTCACTGATTATAAAAATTTATTTAATATTAAAAAAAATACACGATGGAAAGAGCACTTCCACCAATACTCAAAATTTTGGGCACAATCATTTGAAGTTAATATATATGGCCACTTTGACTTTAGTCAAGTAGTAAACCACTACTCTCAAAGTTAAACATGACTATGAGAGTACTAATCGAGATCCCATGGACTCAACCTCCCTTAATTAATAATAATAATTGTGTGGAGTTAATTTATAAGTCTTTCTCCCTTACGAAATGCGAGTGAAGCAGAGACACCCTCGTCTGTGAGGATTATTTGTCTGGACAGATACTCTATAAATTTAAATGTAATAACGTAAGTCTCAGTTATATATATCTTATTGTAAATATCAGTGTATTGATCTACTGAAATAACAGTTGTAAATATCTATGTAATACAATAATCTGATATGTAATCAATATATATATATATATATATATATATATATATATATATATGTATGTATGTATGTCAATAATGATATATATTTTTATTTTCTTTTAATTAAGAAGGTTTTATGTTCCATCAAGATTTAATTATATATATACACTCACATATATATCAGTCCATCTCGAGCAGCAGATTAATTTGATAAGCCAAATGTTAGGGCTAGAATAAATGATGGTTTTTGAGAAGGATGAGGGTTTTGTAAAATTTGCAGCAATACTTGAAAACTTTAGCTTGTTGAAGTGGTTAGAACGATGGGCATGATCCATTTCAACTTCAAGTGTATGCAACTTTATATCATACGATTCTGGGTGATGAAAAAGCAGTGAGCATATGATAAAGTTGGTGGAGCAGGATGAAATTGCTGAACTGTCCCCACGATAAATTCCTTACGTAACTGGATAATATTAATCTGAATAGAGAAAAATGATAATATAAGTGGAAGGAGATTATTGTAATATACATATATATGTGTATGTGTGGCAGTCTCCTAACATTATAATCATGGGTCTATCAAAAGTCTTAATGAATATAATTATAAAAATAATTAAATATAATTCGAAAATTTATAGCAATATGCCAATACATAAGAGATTTACCTCATTCGTATGAATAAAGGTAATGTTATCTTTACTTAGTTGAATACTTAATTTATATACTAATTGTTGTGTTATTAATAGAAATTCACCATTTGAATATAAATTAATAAGATTTAATAATTAAATATTACTTTAACTAATCAAATAATATCAATTAAATAATGCTGCATTATTTGTCATATCAATTGGTTTATAAATTAAAAATTACAACTAAATATACATAACATTAATCCTATGGATATTCAAGAGAGATTGAAGGATAAGAAATTCATGGACGGTTTAAAAAAAAAAATTGAAAATTCTTGCTGAGCTGGTTGTGTCGTCCGAAACCCAAACAACTGTATAAGCTGACAAGCACTTTGAATCATTGCCTTCTAACTGGATATGGGAAAACGAAATGATGAATCTAGCTGCAAATTAACTCGGCACCTTTCACCATCACATAGATTCTTGCCGAATTCTCTCATACACAATCACCCAGTAAAGCTTTTTCCAAATTAAAAGTGCCTTCTATGTGAAGAAAATGTAATGTGACAAATAATGTGTTCTATCAAATTATTAGAGAGTCCCTGGGGTAGTTAAGTTTGTCACGAATACACTTAAACCAATTTAGCTTGTGTAATACATTATTAAAGAGATTGCTACTTTTCCCTTGGTACTTTTTGATGTTTACTAGACCAGACCAAATTTCTCATTTCCTCCAAATTATTATTATTACTTTCTAAGAAATACATTATTCAAGAGATTGCTACTTTTCCCTTGGCGCTTTTTGTATAGACAAAAATTCATCTTAGTCACAACAGAACACTTTGTCAAGTATACTTGTAATACGATACCTAGAAAAATAAGATTCGGAAAAAAAAAAAAAAAGGAACGGTAATCTCTTCTATTTTCAAGCTTACAATAGCTTAATTTACCCACAAAATTGAAAAGGCAAAAAGAAAGAAAGGAATCATAGCTTAACTTCGACATATGATTGATACACTTTCCGTAAAATGAAATCTGGCCAGCTTGCTTAAATCAACAGATTTTGATTTTTCTTGATTCGCGCCGTTTATCATGCAATGTAGACAGCCTTCTTGTTGAAAATGTTACAACATAGAAAGAGATAGAAATATATATTTAAAGGACGATAACAATATCCACTTGATTTGAATGAGATAGCTGTGTGCTTGGAACCATAAAGTCGACAAATATAATAAGCTTTTTATCCACAAACATAAAGAGGGAAGATGTGCCAGCTGGTGTCAAATCCTCAATGGACAAAAATCAGATAATCAAATAGCGAAAAAGAAAAATTGTCACCGCTTGAGATTTCCAGAATAATGGGGGGGAATGATCAGTCTGTTTCGTTTAGGACCTTGTGGCTCACTTAAAGAGAAACATGGAGAAGCAAATGGTCGTGGCTTTGAATGCGTAAAGGGGTGCACAATGTTGCATTACCCAACACGAGGGCATGCACTCTATCGAATCCGATCGCCCTTCAACTTCACGGCCTTCATTATAAGTTTTGAATGGACCACTTAGTAAATTGTAATTATCAATAATTAAGCCTGCGAATCAACTATAAGTTCTCTTTCTCATTTTCTTTTTTTTTTTTTTTTTTGTTAGTATATAAATTGAATGCAATTTATTTCCATCTGCAACCTTAGACCCTTTTTAATCACCTCACAAGATTTTATTACTAGCTAGTTGAAGCTCATAATCTTCATAGGGAGATTGTCATTTTCCCCTCTCTTATACATATTTTCTACTTTTAGCCGTAATCCCTCCAAAGTTTTATAATACTATTTTACTCAATGATGTGATCTAAGATGTCCTAGAGAAACTCATATTAGATCTAGCCATAAAATAATTTTTTTGGTTAAAGTTTTCACAATAAGAGGGTAACATGACATTATAAAAACAGTAAGTGGGGTAAATAAATAAAGCAAAAAGCTTTGGAGAGGAGAGTCAGAACGTTCCTTTTTTTTTCACAATTATTTAACAGTGTGTATTCCAAGAGATATGGCTGTAGTATAAATTCACCACTTGAATAAGAGAATCGGTAAAACTTAATCATTAATTGATACGTGAGCATATAAGATAATGCTTCATTAATTCGAACATAAACTTTCTATATCAATTTTATAATCATTATATTAATACTACTATTAGTATCGATAGCCTAGATAAACCTCATTTTATTGGTCCAGCCATGACTATCATAAATTTCTAAGCCCATCGGTCCGTATAGTTGACAGGGGACCAGTACAAGATTCCACAGCTCCCGCAGCCCCCGCTTCCTTGGATGGAACTCTGGGTTGTGGTTGGGGAGTTAACTCATCTCTTTATCATTATTTGCCCCTACGGACGTTTGCAACTTGATAATAAGTGGATCCAAATAACAATAACACACCCTTTTGCAATAAAACATATATTATAATTTTAAAACAAAGCAAAATCTATTTATTACCCTAATTCACATTTTGTAAAGAGTAAACCTTTGCAACTTAGTATTTTTGTTATTACATAGAATGAAAGTACAAGTTACATGGCTAGCCTTCGCCGATTTTCTCCAAAATATAGATTTCTATTGGCAATCAATATGCAAACTTTCTGTAGATATATTTTGTTTGTGATGTAAGTAAGGGAAATATTATCACATTTTTGCATCATAAGAACGGTTTACAGATAGCATTATATGTGAGGGTGAATTAGAGGTAGATAATATTTGGAATTTTAAAATTAATTAAAAAAGAAAAAAGAGCAACATGATATCTTCTGAACAGTATATTTGGCAAACAACTAGCGACAAGAGGTTCATGCTATTGATAGATTTGACAAGGCCGATGAGCGATGGGCGTGACTCTTGTTGGTGGAGGACCATAAAGCCCATGTGATGCCATGTGAGCAACGTTGGTTTATAAAATTTATGCAGTAAAATGAGTAACAGGACGGATAAATAATTTGATAACCATAGGCTATCCAAGTGGTCCTTCATTAGCGGGGTACTTTTATCACTCCATTTCTTTGAATTGACAAAGATGTCATATCAAGATTTTGTGATTAAGCTTTCGTGGTTCTGAAATGATTGTTGAAAAGTCTAATCACAAAATTATTACAAAATAAAGATCTTTTTAAAAGTCTAATCACAAAATTATTAGAAAATAATGATTCTTTTTATCTTATATTTATTGTAATTTAATAAGTAACAAAAGAGTGGAATCAATTGAGTCGGTGAATCAATATTATTTTATTGTAAGTTATATTAACTTACGGAAACCTATAAAATAAAATAGTTAAACCACTCATTAAATCAATTTTCTTTTTTATATTGTCATTTTAATTGTAAGATTAATTTTGGGTTTTGCACATTGAGTTTATGATAGAAAGATTTTTTTTTCTAAATTAATAATGAATAATAATTAAGTCAATAAAGTAATCCGATCATCAGAATATATTTTAAACATGGCAGATAACAGCGTTTCCACCGTCGCAAATGCAGAACCTTTTTAAGGCTAAAAGAATTTGCAATAAAGAACGTTCTAAAGCAGAACAATCACTACTAAAGTTTCATTATCTAAATAATTAGAGACCAAGGGTACTCTTGAGCATAGTTAAAAAATTTATGCGTAATAAAGATAAGTCCAAAAACTTCTAAGCATTTAACATAATTTTTTTTTTTTTTACAACCGAACCAATGACCTAAGTGGTGAATGATTAGAATCTTAAATTAACAAATTAATGAAATAATAATTTATAGATACAAATGTAAATAAGACTTTAATTATCCTAGGAAATGATGTTGTCTTGACATTGACCAAATTAAGTAGGATTGTTAATAGAATTTTAGAATACATTAGAAATAATACAATTAATCAATATATGTATGAAATGTATAATTAAATTTGATATAATTATCACTTGTATTTATGATTTTTTAAAATAAATACACATATATAATAATATCATTTGTTTGTCATGTGATTAACATAATATCTCTGATGTATTATAAAATTTTTCATTTATATAGAGAGACAGAGAGTCATTATCTAGTAAAGATATTTTCACTTTGTTAATTTTAGGATATCCTTACTACAGAATGACTATATATACACAAGCACTCATATTTTTATAATGGTTCATTAGAGGTATATATTCCAAACGTATAATTAGTGATATCAATACTTATACGTTATAATATAAAATTTTCTGGCCGGCAGCCATTAATCCAAATCTCTTTATTATGAACCAGCAAAGCCAACAACAAAAGGACTAGAAGTACCTTTATTTCTTCTATAAGGTTACAACATTTCTTTCCCAATGATGAGTAACCAACAAATGCAGCTTTCAATAATCAAACCCACTACTATATAACAAATCTTCAACACCCTCTTCACGTGGACATCTCGTGATCTAAGTGGTGCCTTTCAAAAAATCTTTTTTCGATTGACTTTTAATTACTAAGTGTCCCAAGGTTCCATATTCTAATTATAAAGCCAAGGAAAGCCTACACACAACATAAAGATTCTCCTAAACCCACACCCCCATCGATGGTACATGTGCCCTAAATTACACCCTAGGGGCATCCATGTACTCTTATATTTAAACCATTGGGTCCCACAGTATCTAGATTCTCTATAAAAGCTATGCATGCCCATCATCAAATTTTCTTTATTATCCCTCACTCCTGAGAGTATTTTCTTCTTGTTTTTATATGTCCCTTTAGCACACAAACGTATACATATATATACCCCTATTAGCTTCTTCCTTCACCAAGAGAACAAATCACTTTTTTCTTTCTTCAGTTTCTCATTACAAAACCCGCCACTCATCATATAGTTCGCCAAAAACAAAAATGTCTGGTGTTTGGGTATTTGAAAATAATGGGGTAATTCGCCTTATCGAAAACCCACAAGCTGAATCACAAGGCAGCAGCTCTTCGAGAAGAAAAGTTTTGGTGCACTTACCAACAGGGGAAGTTGTGTCTTCATATTCTTCACTTGAACAAATATTGAAAGGCTTAGGATGGGAGAGGTACTACGGCGGTGATCCTGACCTTTTCCAATTCCACAAACATTCTTCCATTGATCTAATCTCTCTCCCTAGAGACTTCTCCAAGTTCAACTCAGTTTACATGTATGATATTGTCATTAAAAATCCCAATGTCTTCCACGTTCGGGATATGTAAACTTCATTGTCGATCTATACGATCATCTCTGCATCTACTCTCATGCATTTAAGTGTTTGCTCTCATGTGATCATTTTCTCTTTTGTGGGTTTTTTTTCTCTCTCTCTCTCTCTTTTTTTAGGCATTATTGTAGAGTTTGTTTTCAATTGTTAGGTGTGCATGCATGGTTTCTACTAGCTAGGGTTCAGATTTCTGTAGCAGCTTTCCTTGTTTACTATAAATAAAGTGGAAACCGGTGTTTGTGTTAGCTTCTGTAATGTTATGTAATTAAGTTGTGTAATTAAGTTAATGAATGTCACATGACGTTGTTTCATTTTTACGTACATGTAATATCTAATGATGCCAGGGAACTTGGTGACGACACTTATGTTTATCAAGATTCAATTCTTTTTAGTCATTATGGTGATAATCATGATTATCATGAATCTGTTAATTATATCACTGTAGACGTCTACAAGTTCATCACTATTGAGTTCAAAATGCCCAACATGGAAAAGATGGAAAAAAGGAGAGGGGTGTGGGGGTGGGGGAGAGGAGATAATGCGCTGAGTAACACTATCACAAGGTAATAATGATTTCAAAAAGCAGCCCTGTATGATGTAATTAATGACTAAATTTTATCCATATATTTTGCAAGACAATGACTAAAACATTGTACCACTAAATCATATATCCAATCATAACATATGAGATGAAGAGACAAGGGCCTTTTATCCAATCATGCAATTTGTAATATGCACACTTGTCATTTGCTTTAAATTGATTGGGACGATTCTAATTTTTAAAATGACCACACAACGGAAGAGAGCAAATGGTGCTTCACGTGAAGTCCATGGTGACAGTCAATAATGACAACCCAACAATGATCTGACACGTGTCCACACGGGATGCGTCAATTCACCAATTATTTTTTTTTTTGTAGCTGATCAAGAGAGGGCGCTACACGTGGCTTATACTCTACAAGAAAGCATAATGTAAGTCGTTTTCTTCGGCTTTCAAACACCTAAAAGAATACCTAAAGGTTTTGGCCATGTGACCACATTGCACGACTAGTTTACACATGAAAGCAAGAGTTGACAGAATCCAGATAACATGTCTGCTAATTATTAGGTACGGATAGAAGCAAAATCGCAAACAAAATATACGATTTGATCTTACTAATATATATCGAATTTTAAATCTTGATTGGCGGGTGGCATGTGCTAGCAATAGCTGGGTTTATCCGAAATCAAAACCTAACATTCAACGTAACGTACATTTTCCACACTGATCACCCATTTAGATATTGTGGCACTTCCATAACCATATGTATAATAAACCTTTTAATATAACTATCTAACAACAAGGAAGACTCCTAATTTAATTTTGTTGGAGAGAGGTCTTAGGCTCCTTTGGTGGTGGTACTGTAAGCTTTCTAAGCCACAGCTCTGGCCTCTGGAACATAATTAATTAGCTGTAGTTGTAAGAGAAAGTTAACGAATGTTTGGCACTATTAACTGTTAAGTAAAAGTTCTTTGCTATTAGTTAAAATTTATTTTCCAATAAATAACCGTGGAAGATAATCAGTTGTACTGCTTTCGCTGCCAATTAGCTAATACAAACTAAGCTTTTAGAGTAAACTAAAGAGTGCATGCATGCCTAATTAATAATTGTATTTTTATGTGTGTGTGTGTTGGCTCAGTTTATATATATAGAAAATGAAAGATGACATTAAAAGGAAAAGAATCACAAGGCGAGTTAATTTGGTAATTTCGACAGATTCTGAGTTGCCAAAACGGATCCTATTCCTAATAGAAAATTAAGATATCATATTACTGAGTGACCTAAAAAAATAATAATAATAATAATAATAATAATAATAATAATAATAATAATAATAATAATAATAATAATAATAATAATAATAATAATAATAATAATGCTATACTAACAAACTTTTACATTGTATCCACATACCTCAACTTTATAAGTGTAGGTGTAGCTAGCGTTGCTTACATGCACAAACCAAAAAAATCAACAAAGCAATTGAAAGATCTATTCTCCTCTTTGCATAATAAGCTATTTTATCTCTGGAACATTGATGAAGCATAATATATGCGCCACATATCCGGCAAGATTTTACATGCACGAGCTAAACTAAACAAAACCGAATACTAAAACAAATACGATTTGTTGTGGGGCCTATAACTCCTAATGCCGGCCCATTATGGTCTGAATTAATTAAAGATTAATTTCCCCCTTTGAAGTGCTTAACTAACAATACCATCTATACAATCATCTTCAATATTAGAATCTTTTATGAGTTATAAGAGTTTCTCGTTGAAAGAAAACTGCATGTGTTACTTCGTCAAATTCAAATTCTCTACTCATCCTGCGTTTGACTTATCTTTTTAAAATCTACCTATTGATTATTGGTAAAAACAAAAATGATAATGCATACATCTAAAACTATACTACTTTGTATAGTCACCAGTATTACTCACTTGTACTTAGATATGAAAATTAAAAGCCAAAATGAAAGGAATTGATGATTCTGCGATATGATTCTCGAAATACATTTATAATAAGGAGATTTGGCTAATCTTTGCTTGATTTGGCACGTTGATTTTAATTTTTCTTGATTCTTATCAACCTTTGTTCTTATTCTTATGAGTTGAATGTTTTTCGTACTATGATTATTCCACATGCCCATAATAGCTTTTAGCAAATCCAAATTCTCATGTTTAGCACATAAGAGCCATGATAAATTAAGGTGGCCATCAAATTCAAATAAGACTGAGTTACTTTATCAAATTTAGATTCTCTATTCATCTTACATCTGACTTGTCTTTTTAAAATCGACTATTGATTCTTAGTGAAATAATAATAATAATGCACACATCTAAAACAAAAATAGTAATGAATATCATTTTTGAATTCTTAAATCTTGATCCAAAGTGAAGATGGAAATATTATTTGTTCAATAACAAAATCTTTTATGAGTTATTAGTGTCTCGATAAAAAGAAGACTGTGTTGTTTCATCAAATTTAAATTATCTATTCACCTTATATTGGACTTGTCTATTTAAAAAACGCACTGATTGATTACTGATAAAAAAATAATAATGCATACATCTAAACAAAAATAATAATGAATATAATTTTTGAATTCTTAATCTTGATCCAAAGTGAAGATGGAAGTATTCTTTTTTTACAAGAGAAATAACCTCTCACCGTCATTTGCAATAGGCACATTGCACATATTAGTGGGAAATAGTGTAAAACAACTTTTTTAATCATCTATCCCTCTAAATTTGAACTTATGTAGTCAGTCAAATAAAACTATTTAAAAATCATTCAACTAAACTCTTAGGATTACAAATAAACACCATTTTTTCATCTTAATATTTACGCACCTCAAAGCATGTACAATAATTAGTGGAAATGATGATGCCAAAGGAAGATTATTTTGAGATCGATTTAATGTACACTTTAGGCCTTATTTGGTATTGTGATTCTACAACTTAAAAAAGAACGGTACTTAAAGAAATTGGTAAACACTTGAAGCTGCTTTTTGAAAGTTAAGTTGATTTTATCTTACATTTGTATTATAAAAATTTTATAATGTCTTTACTATTTATACCAAAATTATTATTTAAAAAAATATATTTACTGTATATTATTAATTTTAAAAAAATACTAATAATAACTATAACCCTCACTTCTCTTTTCATATTGGCAGCCGTGACTTTAAAGCGCTTCGTTGACCAAACAAGGCCTTTGATAATTGAGATTTGAGAGTTTGCGTTTGTCTACGCACTGTAAGTAGATTGCCTAAGTAAGGCGGGATACACGCCCATTCCTTGTTCTAAAACGAACAAGCCCAAACCTTCGAGAGAACCCACTATGCCTTATGGTAAGTTAATCTTACAGTCTACTCTCCACATCGTAAATATGGATTCAAATTTGATATGCAAATAAATAACATACTTAAATATTTCATTTAATAGAATTTTAAATCATATAGGAAATTAGGAATAATAGAACCGACATCTGTTTGAATTTGATACAATGGGTAAATTTCCCTTTAGTCCATAGGGCAGTGTCAATTATTAGTCATATTTCAAAAAAATATCCAAAATATTGATATTCTTTACTTATATTAGTATCACTAATTTAAGGTCTATTTGATAATATTGTAGTATTTTATAATAATTGTTGTTAGTTGTGTTATAAAAATAATTAGTTGTGAAAAAAGTTAGTTAAACATTTAGTAATTTTTTTTAAAAATGCTATGAATTTTAAAAACAATCATATATATTTAGTAAATCTTACTGTTAAATTACTCTACGAACATAAATAATTGAGTTGAATATAATATTAAATAAGATTTATTTAAACATTTATAAACATGTTTATAAAATATATTTTCATTGTGCACATATAATAATTAATGGCTAAAATAAATATTTTATATCATAAATTTTATTTTATTTTGTTATCTCTATATAATTAGTAATAATAATAATAATTTCTTTAGAGCTAACAATTTTATTTCTTAGTTAATAAAGATAATTTTAAATTTTTATAATACGCATGACGATATATAATGAAATTGTATTAAAAATAAAAGTGATTCTCCAAATTAAATTTTAAAAAACTAATCATTCCTTTTTCTCAAATCAATTGTAAGATGAAATAATTTTGCTAAAAGTAATTTTTTTAAAATTTTACTAAATACTAAAATTAACTTTTAACTTTTTAAAAATTATTTTCGTACCTCCTAAAAACAATTCCAAACCAGTCCTTGGTGTTATACGTTTTCCTTTTTAAGGGTCAAAAAGCTATTTTCGAGTAACAGCGTGAATACTTACCACCCGTCTGAAAATGTTAATATTTTTTGGCCTCCAGAAGTAACGTTTAACCCAAAATCTTGAACCTCTAAATCTAATCTCTATGGTTGTCATTCTTCCATTAATAATACATCGCCAGCAATCTACATGCCGGGCTAGCTGTTTGTTCTTTGAAAAGAAAGAAACTACCAAATATAGGGCAGCAGTCCCAGTTTAATAATCAACCGGTACATACCTTCGTTACTACTTTCAGTACATAAACTACCTAATACCAAATGTAAGTTTCAATCAAACTAGAAGTTCAATCCCTTACATTGAGACAATAATCTCAACAATCCAAACAAATATCTACAATATACTTTAAACCGAAATCAATGGCAATAAAAGGAAACAGCATGCCATCCACCAGCAAGAAATTTGAGTCAACTTCTTGACAATTATCAACCTCTGGCAAACTTGTAGTGAAACTCATCAATAGTGGAGTAGATCAAGCCTTCATTTTCAAGAGATGCAATTGAATCCCTGATGTAGAAAGTAGAATAGAAGAAATTAGTACATAACTCACTTCCGTAAATGATAGATAATCAGATAGATACATAGAGAGAGAGAGAGAGAGATTACATGATCTTCTTTTGGGGTATTTTCAGCTGCTCAGAAAGTTCATTTACGTGTATTCCCCTTTCCCGTTCACTGCAAAGAAGAACCAATTCCTGAACTCAGTAAAGTGACCTATCTTTCCTCTTATTGAGATAAGAAAGCTCTATAAAGTGGCCTTAAGAGAAATATATACCGAGTGTAATTTGGATGGAAAAAAAGATGTCGAGTCATTGATCAAATCACTAGACCAGGCAGCTAAAAACTAGATGTTAGAGTAACAACAGTACAAGCCTAGTGACAACAAAAAGGGAACAGCTAAAAACAGGGTGAAATTAGAATGAATTAGAATGAATAAGAAACAAACCTAGACACAACACAGCAACACTAGCTAAAGGCACATGGTAGAATTTTGGCATATGACTGACCTGCTTGATGGTTGCTGCAGATATTCAAGGATCATTTGGTCACAATCCTTCAGTCCGTCAATGCCAATTTGTGAAGAGACCTGCACAAAAAAAATTAGAACTTTACAAAATATATAGATGTAAATGACAATGAAAAGAAAACTTTCTGTGAGTGTTTAACACACATTAGTTGGGGCTGTCTGATATCCACTTGAACCAGTTCGGGCAGGAGTGTTCATTGATGAATCGACCATCTGAGGCTGAGATGAAGCAAAATGTTGTACCTTCAATTAGAGTAATACACAATCAATTCAAAACAAAATGCAGAGGCATCATATATATTCATCCTAAGGATAGAATGCAAATATCGCTTTAAGGAGAATTTTTCTCAGTTCTACTCACAAATACCTGTGATTTGGAATTTTGCAAGTGAAAGTATATGCATTCAATATAGTGGCAAGTAACCTCATCAAAGTTTGTCACTGGCCTGAAAAAACAGGAAAAAACCAAGATGTCAAAGGTTATCAGTCTTTTACATGCTAACTACTAAATCATTTTCTCTATCCATCAATTACATAAAATATCATCTAGCTTGCATGAGCAAAAAAGTGATTCAGAAAAAAGGGGATTCATCATGGCAGCTAAAAGTACAGTCGCCCAGAAATGATTTCTCTCTATTCTAGGAATCTTACAACATTTCTTTAGTTTCTTTTGTAATATAAAATTATCATATCCATTTCAAAATTTGTCAGGAATATATTCTTTGCAAAATCAGGTTTCCATATTTAAAAATTAATCAATGAGAACTTCAAGTTCCAATTTCCAGGAAAGTAAAAAACACCTCCCAGCATCAAATGAAATTAAATTTCACAGAAGTATTACTGCCAGATGATTGAGGCAATTTATCAGATGACTTAAGAGTGTGTGAGAGGCATAAAGAAGCAAAAACATAAAGAACATTGTAAACATTTAAAAGCAAACATATAAAAGAAAATCCAAACACATAAATGATAGGTTGATTAAACAATTCCTCAACCGCCATATGCTGAAAGCCAAATATTTTTATATTCATACCTCACAGAGAAGGCAACAATCTGTTTTTTCCCTTGAAAGCTTTTCAAGTTCCCAATGAGACGTACATACATTCCATCTCTATTTCCAAGTTAGAGAAAATAAAGATGAAATTTAGATGTTAAAGTATATCATTGCAGAAGCTAAAAATAATAATAAAGGCTTGTAACACTAAGAATTTAGAGCTCACTGTATGGCCTCCATTTCCCTGGTGTCAAAAACCTCACTTGCCCTATCAATGCATTAAAAAATGCATTAAAATTGAACACACATGATTTGAAGAATATAAATTGATTAAGGCCAAAATATTGGCATTGTCTGATCTATGTATTCACTTAAACTCCAAGAGGAAATGCAGCAATTTAAAATTTTACAACTACGTACAATAAATGTTTATTGATTAGATTCACAATTGGGAGCAAAATACTACCATCTTTTACATACAACTCTCCCGGTTCCATCGTCTAGAGTGAAATTAACATCAGAAGCTCTTTCTTCTTTATTATACACCAGCCCAACCAATGTAACCTGGAGCAACCCAATATAAAAAACAATAACATCAAGAAAATACATATAAGACAATCCCACCATTTATCTATGATTTGATGATAGGCCTTTTCCTCAAGCACTTCCAAAATAACACAAAAATCCAGTGACTGTTTTGTCTAAACAAAAGAAATTAAGAGGGTGCATTGAGAATTATTACATTAGTAATCTCCAAACCATTGATCATAAAATTCGATTTATCATCACCAGATTGGGAAGCTTCACTTATCATCTTCACTGTCACTGGTGCTAACCCTTGAGAATCACGACTCTGTACGCAAAAAAACAGTTATTGACATCAGAAAACATACCAAAACAAATAATGATCATGCTTTGGTAAGTTTAAAGATAAATAAAATATTAACCGCCAGAAAATAAGCAAAATTAATGAGATTTCATCAACAAAGCCCATCAGAGTAACAACCAAACAAAGAAAAAGAAACCCTAAAATAAATAGTAAGAAACGAAAAAAACTAACTAACTAGCTACCTTTCTCATTATAAAAATTTTCCAAGGTTCAAAACGGTAGGCGAATAGCGATAACTAATTTAGTCGAAACAAACAGAAATTAGAGACGCAAAATTTGAGGGAAATGACTTACTCTTGCCGTAGAAGAAGGATAATCGGCGGACTGAGGCGGCTGAGAAGGCATGAATCCACCGCCGGAAAATGCATTGCTGGCGTCGAATTGGCTACTCGAAAACATCTCTGAAAACCCTGGAGCTTAAAATTAAAGAATTGACGTTTGCAAATGCAAATTTGATCCTTGTAGAGCTTTTGCGCGTAGACGAGATTTATTTTAGGGTTTCCCGCCAGTGTTCTTTGCTTACTTCCCGCGTGCTAATTAGAACCTACTCTAGGCAAATCCGGATCCGGATGCGGGTCCTAACTGCATCAGTTTCGGTTCTTTGCGACTTGGACCGGGCGATACTGATGTTTCAGACCACCCGAGTCGGACCGGTTCGAATTCAATATTAGCATGAGAAAATAATATGATTACAACTGACTATTTTCTCTACTTAAATGATAATTTATTATAACAATAATACAACACTTACCAAGTCATTTTATGAGAGATTATCTCAAGTACAAGTAACGTATCATTCTCTTATTAATGAATATTACATCACTTAAGATAAAATCATTTGAAAAATTTACTATTATTCTTTTATTGTTCAGTATCACGTCAATTATAATGGAATCATTTGAAAGATTTAATATTACTCTCATATTCTATTTTAAAGAATTTCTAAACAAAGATTTAATATTAAAATATTTTAAAGAATTTCTAACTTTGTTTAAAATATAAATACATGTTTAATTAAGTTTATAGGTTTTATTAGATCAATGACTTTCACTTGTTTCTCTCTCTCTCTCTCTCTCTAAAACTAAATCCTGTATAACACAAATTTATTTTCTTTCTCAATCCTTGGGGAGGGAGCTCTTATGTCTCTCCATCTACAATAAAAATAAATAAATAAAATAATTTTCAGTTTTTGTTATTTGTCTTAGATTCATGTGCTGTTAGGTGTGACGACAGGATTTTTTTTTTTTTTTTTGTGGGTCTATCCTAATGTCCTCCTCTCACTGCATTAATGCATAGTTGCGTACAAAGATTAAGTATGCTTTGCATCCGCACTGTAAAATGATAAATATATTAAGGTCTATCAATATTGTAAAGTCATGTCTGCCAAAGTATATGAGATGGAGGATGGTTGTGTAGGTTGACTAAAATACTTTTTCGAGATTATAATTTGAGTAACAAGTGTTTGCTTGCTCCTAGTGTATAATATTCTATTTCAAAATTTACGACCTAATGAGCCTAATCTTTTTTTTTTTTTAAAACGGAATTATAACCTTCAATAAAACTAAACTTGCGAATACACAATACATTTGTCGGGAACAAATCCACTTTTAGTTACGGGCTCCACAAATTCCAGAGCAAGCTTTGCTAAACGATGAGCCTTAGTATTACGGGTTCTACGAGAAAACTTAACTTTGCACTCAATGCACTCTTTATTAAGCTCTTGAATCTCGGATATAACCCAACAAATGGGGTTCTATTACTGTCCTTCTTCCTGTTCACTAAATTAGCCACCCCTAGGGAATCAGTTTCTATGATTACTGATAGATTACCAGTCTGTTTTGCCACTTGAATTCCTATGCAATGGCTTTTCACTTGCTGAACATCTCCAAAAAATTGAACCTTCTTCACTGCACTGTTACATAGTTTCCATTACAGTCTCTCGCTACAACCTCTAGCCCAGCAGCCTGCTCTCCAACATTAGTTGCTGCATCCACATTAATCTTTACAAAACCTTTCGGTGGAGGACACCAGTTTGGCTGATTTGAGTCTTCTTTAGTCACTAGATGATTTGAACTTGGAATCTTAAACCTTTTATAAGACTCTAAGATGGCTTCGCCTTAGCTAGAGCATTCATATGATCCACATTTTTGTTTCAAAATGAATAAATTTCTGGCATGCTAGGCAACCCAACAAATTGCAATTAACAGCTCCATCTTTGCTCTTTTTAAGCTCTCAACCATCTCCCGCATCACACACATCATTGGCTCGCTCCAGTTCAGAATTTTTCCAACAAAAGGAACCAATTTCCCGACTTTCCCGACCACTTTGCATTTGAATGAACATTGACAATACTTTTAGTTTGTCTTTTATACACTTGGCAAATGGGGTCGTGAATAGTCTTCTTCTCCCACAGATTATTTGCGGAGGGAAGCACATTTTTAATTGCTCTCCACATAAAAATCCTCACCTTAGCTAGTAACATGAGGGACTATAAATTTTCCACACCTCTAATGATGTCTCGTGAACTCTAATGAGGAGATGGAAATCGATCTTTTGGGCTATGTGATATCCACTTTTCACATAGTAATTTCCATGCTTGTCATAGTGCCAAAATAGTTAATCCTCTTTATGCTCTTTTAGAGGGGAATGCTCATGATCAAATTTGTGTCTTCCTTGACAAAATGCTAATGAACCTTGGCCACGTCCCAAGTATTATCACTCAATTAACTCAAAGAACATAGTCATTTTGGCAACGATGGGGTTGAGTTGTTGAAATTGGTCTCAACGCGTTTCTTCTCTTGGAATCCGATTCTTTCGTAGTAAATCTGCACATTATTTCCCTTGCCAATCCTCCACCTGCAGCCTTTATAGATGACTTGTTTTCCTCATAAGATACTCCTCCATATATATGATGGGTTTGATCCCGCTTTTGCATGCAAGAAATCTGTGGTCCCAAATATCTTGCTTGCAAAACTTTGGACACAAGTGAGTTGGGAAATTGTAAAATCCGCCAAGCTTTTTGCTAGCGGCGCTGATTAAAGGATACCAAGTCTCGGAACCCCATGCCTCCTCTCATCTTCGCCTTTACACATTCTTTTCCCACTTAGCCCAATGAATACATCTTTTGTTATCTTTGGATCCCCACCAGAACTCGCAAAGATTGCATATCATCACATAATCCATTTGGGATTTTAAACACACTCATAGCATAGTACCGCTGAGCTATGGCCTTAATGAGAATTTCCTTCCCCGCTTGAGAAAAACTTATTCGCAATTGGAAATTTTGCTCAAAACCCTCAACTTAACATCATTGAAAAAGCTTCTCTTGTTTCATCGTCCACCATGGATGGCAACCCCAAGTATTTCTCATGTCTAGAAACAACATTGAGGTTAAAGATTGCTTTAATTGCTGTCACTTCCTCCATATTTATATTTCCACTAAAAACATAGATGACTTGTCTAAGTTAAAGAGTTGCCTTGATGCTCTAGTGTAGCAACCAAAATTTTTTTCAAGTGTTGACACTGCGCCATATCTACTCTCATGAAGATCAAACTATCATCCGCAAAAAGTAAATGTGATATGGTGGTGATACTCCCAAATTTCAAGCCATGTATAATATTTTGTTCTTCACTTGGAACAATAGGCTGGAAAACACCTCTGCACACATGATAAACAGATAAGAGACAGGGACAGCCATTTTCCCTTAATCAATCCTTTAGGCACCCCATTTATAATTACTTTCGAGAAGGAGGTTGATGTAATGCACCTCATTATCAAATTAACCCAATTATGAGAGAAACCTAGCTTTAGCATTGTTGCCTCCACAAAACTCCAATCCACCCTATCATAGACTTTACTAATATCTAGTTTTAGAGCAACTAAGCCATGTTTCTTCCCCTTTTTTATGTCTAATTTTATGGAGGCATTCATATCCGATGATAATATTGTTGGTTATTAACCTATTGGGAATGAAGGCACTTTGTGTAGGAGATATGATTTTGTGAATAATGAGCTTAAGCCTATTTGCTATAATTTTGGCCACAATTCTATAGATGACATTACACAAGCTTATAGACCTAAAATCCGAGACTTTCTTAGGCTTCTCTACTTTAGGGATTAAAGCAATGTAAGTGTGATTTAGAGGAGCAAGGGTACCTTTATCATTGAGCACGGTGAGACAAATGGAGATGACACCACCGCTAACTAGCTTCCAGTGTTTTTGGAAATACATAGTCAGGAGACCATCGTAGTCGGGGTTTTCGTAGGGCACATTTGGGCAAGGGTGCTACAATTTCATCTTCTATGAAGGGTCTACAATTTCATCTTCTATGAAGGGCAATTTCAACTCTTCATTCATCTCCTCCGAGATTTTCGATTTTAGTCCAAAGAATAGCAACATCCATTTGTTCTTGGGAGGGCTTGGTGGTGGCGAACATTTTTGCAAAGTAAGAGCAGAACTCCTTTTCTACCTCCCCATCTTTCTCTCAAATTCCCATTTTCATCATTAATTCCCTAAATCTTATTCTTTCTTTTCCTTGAAGAAGCTTTAGAGTGAAAGAATTTGGTATTCTTATCACCCTCTTTTAAGCCATCGGCTTTGCTTCCGTAAAATCTCTTCCTCCATCAAATATATTATCTATTTGTTTCTCAACTAGCTTTATCTCCTCACCATTCTCCTCTTGATTTGTGTTCTGTTTCAACCCCTCAAGCTTGGTTATGAAATTCTTCAACTTCTTTTTATTGACCAAATGAGCCTAATCTAATATTGTTATGTTATATTCAAACATGCACTTTCGGTCGAAAATATATTTTTTTCTGATTTCAATATTTTTATCCCTTTTTTTTTCCGTTTAGATATCATATTTGAGTGTATTTTTTATTTTAGTTTTATCTAGATATCAAATTTTATTGCCCTTCTTTTCTCTTTTCTTTTTCTTTTTCTTTTTCTTTTTTTTTCCATTAGTAGAATTTCATGATTTTGTTGGTTAGTATAACTAAAAGGTTTATAAGTACAGTAACATTCTCTATAGTGATACTCTACAAAAAGTATGGGACAATAATTTATTATTTAGTCATTGGCACGTTTTTGAACTTATGAGTATGTAATCACTGGCCAACACGGACACATTCTTATTGAAACTAAACTAACATATTTATAACTTATCCATTGATTAATTTGTAATGAAGTGCATATTTTACCTTTATATCACTAGTACCAATTGTAACTAAATTAAAATAATAATTTTTTATAGCTACATATTTATAAAATAAAAGTAATTTGGTATTAATATTATAATTATAGAGAAATAAATTTTACCGTAATACAAGTAAAATCTACTCCAGACATGCTATTCAGTAGTTGTATAGGAAAGATTATTCCTACAAAGGCCTCCACCCATCTTTCCGTGACAGAGGAAGAGTCTTTACCACTCAGCAAAAATGGTTTAGGTGGTATATGTCTGATCATAACAATTGTTAGAATATTTTTTATGAACTCAAAATGAATTTGGAAATATCCAGAGCAATTTTAGCGATCTTATGAAAACTTAACTTACAACAAGTTTTCAATGAAAGGCTAAGTGGAAAACAGTACATATTTGTCACTGCGTAATGTAATATTATTAGTGTCAATTAGTCATCAGGTGTGTTAGGCTTTAGCACGTATGGTAACATAAATCTAACAAAAGAAGGATTTAGAAAAATAAAATAAAATAAAATAATAAAATTGGGATAAAACTTATTTCACTTCTAAAATCCGTTGAGAAAAGAAAACTCTTTTCTTTTCGGAGCCACGCCCACGCGAGTGGCGAGATCACAAAATTGGTTGGTTCATTCCGTGTATTCCATTTGCGTATTTCCCTTGAATTTATCCAGAAAAGAAATAGCGTCGCGTTAAAAACTTACTTCTGTGGCTGCTTCATTTTCACTTCATTTAACGGCATTTTCAAATATTCTTCTCATCTCCGTATTGCACCGACCTGGCCCTTAGTACTTTCGTTTCTCACCAAAATCACTCGCTCGCTCGCTTCATCTTATCAACCATGGATTTGATTAATCCGAATTGCATAAACTCACTCGCTTTCTCTACAAACAAGCATCGCCAAACCAACAAGTGCAGAAATGTAATTTTCACCTCCAAGGAATCTTCGTTTCGGTTATCAACGGCGTTACAGAGAAGCGAGAGATTCTCAACCTCAATCTCGGCGAGTGATGCTTCAGTTAACGGTGTAACGACGACGCCAGCGGATAAGAGATCGTTGGAATTAGTGAAATCCAGTAAAGCGATGGAGCAATTGGACATCGAACGCGGCGTTTGCGTGCCGTTTCGCAAGTACACGCCTGAGACAGTACGATTAGATTTAGTGTCCTGTAATTATTATTTTTATTTTTGTATCTTTTCGTATTCTTGATATTCCATGTTCACCTTCTGTAAACTTGGCTGTTAGTTTTGTTACGAGTTATGAAAAATTTGGCTTACGTAGTTCTGTTGACATCTGGGCTTCATATCAAGAGCTTCTCATAAAGCGCTTTATTCAAGTGCTTTCTTCACCACATAAGCTTTTTGTGGTGTGCACTGTAATTGCAAATTTTTTGACTTGAGCTTACATATTGATTGTTGAGGATTAAAGCATCGGGATACAGATATATGAAATTTTGTGCGTGTTGGGGAGTGCTTTCTGTAAAAAGAATTGCTTCGTAGTTAACCACTTTCTGAAAAAGCAGATATCTATAGCTTCTTCAACAGCACTTGACTGACTTCACCATATCTTTGTGGAAAATTAACGGCAAAATGTTTCACTCTATACATTTCATTATAAACACTTTCCTTCAAACTGTACTCCACAGCATAAAAAGAACATTTTACTATTTAAAAGTGCTTTCAGCACAGTCTTGCATCTTGGCTTTTCTTTTTTTTTGGCTTGAATTTGATTGTGTTGTTGGTGATAATTAGGTGAGGAACAAGGTGTTGGAATCTAGAGGGGCTGTAATTTCTCTAATGTCACGTGGAGTGGAGATAGTATGGAATTTGGGACTGTATTGGTCTAATTTGATGTATGATTGTTTGGTTGGAAGAGACAAAGAGGTTGTTGCTGATCGTGCTCGCCAACTTCGGAATCTCTTGTGTAATTTGGGGCCTTCCTTTATCAAAGCTGGGCAGGTTTGTCTTTACCTTTCAGAATTTTCATTTTTGGCTACAGATATGTGTTGAAATGTTTGAGCCATTACGAAGGGATCGATATGAGTATTAGTTAGGACATTGCCTCTGGTCCTTGGTTTTTTGTATTGAATGAGTGATCTGCTTGTGCTGCAGGTGCTTGCGAACAGGCCTGATATTGTAAGAGAAGATTATATGAATGAACTCTGTATTCTTCAGGATGATGTCCCCTCTTTTCCAAATCAGGTAAAACATAATATGACAATGGATAACAGCTATCTACGAGCATCTTTTAAGCAATTTTCGATTGCAGTGGGACAGAATATTTTCGCCTAAGCAGTGAATGGTTTGATAGGTTGCTTTTAACATTATAGAAGAGGAATTGGGTCGACCTCTGGAAGCTGTCTTCAGCAAAATTTCTTCACAGACAATAGCGGCTGCAAGTCTGGGTCAAGTTTACCGAGCCACCCTGCGTGAAACAGGGGAGGACGTTGCTATTAAGGTTGTATGATGTTCATCTGCTGGTCTGTCTACCGTGTTCCATAGGTTCACAATTAACACAGTCTTGAATGCATCCTTCCCGCTCACGAATGTTTTCCAGTTTTGCTTAATTAACATAAATTATATGATAGAGAATTATTGACAACTCACTTCATTGGCATCTGAAATCCTTGGAATGCAGTAGCCATGTTCTAATATTCCTCCTCTGCAACCTTTGCCTCAAGTTAATACTATATTTTCTGCCACGCAAAATTCAGTTTTTTATTTCAGTATTGTAGATATCTTGTGTGAGGAGATATTCCCCTTTCCTGCTTCAAATTGTGAAAGTTTTGTGAAAGAATTAACAGGTTTCATATGCTTACAGGTGCAAAGGCCTGAGATAGAGCCTATAATCTACCGAGATCTTTTTCTTTTCAGAACTCTTGCTTCATTTTTAAATGGAATCAGTCTACAGAAACTTGGTTGCAATGCCGAGCTCATAGTTGATGAATTTGGTGAAAAGCTTTTGGAAGAGCTTGATTACACTTTGGTATTTTTCATAGCTGCTCTTATGTTTGACATAACTAAAGTGCGTATAATTCATCAGATTTTAGAGGAGCACTATTGGCAAACAATGTTTACATCCTTGGCTTCACCATATTTGCCTAGATTCATTTTGTCTTTTGTCTCCTATATTTTTAATCATCTATGGTTACTTTTTTTTTTTAACTCTTTCAGGAAGCCCGGAATATGGAAGACTTCCTGGAGAACTTTAAAGATGACCCTACTGTTAAAATTCCTCGGGTTTACAAACAGCTTTCTGGTTCACGTGTTTTAGTGATGGAATGGATTGATGGTATTCGCTGCACTGACCCCCAGGTTAAGCATCTATACTTCAGATGGATGGTGTTATTTGAATCATTTATCACTTTCAAAGCAAGCACTATCATAAGATATCAACTTTTAAAATCTTTTTCTCAATGTACCTCAGGCAATAAAGAGAGCTGGAATTGATTTAGATGGATTTCTAACAGTAGGGGTGAGTGCTGCTTTGAGGCAACTGCTAGAATTTGGGTTATTTCATGGAGATCCACATCCTGGAAATATCTTCGCTATGCGTGATGGACGTATTGCTTATGTGGACTTTGGGAATGTTGCTGAACTGAGTCAAGTAAGTTGTATTCCCAAAATAAATGCTAAAAGAAGTTAAAATTTTATTAAGATTTATTTGCGAGTTTGGCAGATAATTGAAATAGGTGTGTGTTCTTCGGCAAAATGCAAGAAAATACTCCTCTTACCAAATTAAACCATTTTGATCTGGTTTATATCTTCAGCAAAACAAACAGATTTTGATCGATGCTGTTGTCCATGCTGTGAATGAGGACTATGCTGAGATGGCAAATGATTTTACCAGGCTTGGCTTCTTGGCTAAGGGAACCGATGTCTCTCCTATTATTCCAGCTTTGGAAGCAATCTGGCAAAACTCAGCTGGGAAAGGACTTGCTGATTTCAATTTCCGAAGTGTTACGGGTGCTTACATGTTGTTTACTTGTGTCGTTGGTTGTCTTTCTGTATCTACTTTGAAAGATTTTTTCTGTCATGGGCACCCAAACCAAAAGTTGTGCTGTTTCTGTTGCAGGGCAATTTAACAAGTTAGTTTACAACTATCCTATCCGAATTCCAGAGAGGTTTTCTCTCGTTATTCGTTCTTTGCTGACACAAGAGGGCATCTGCTTCACGTTGAAGCCAGATTTTAAATTTCTTGAGGTGAATGCAAATCTTGTCATGTACTCTGTTTTAAAATTCTTACAGTTTAAAGTTTTTAACGCCTACTACAAATTATGTATGGTAATCTCTGTGATTAAGCACTTGCTTTTTTCATGAATTACAAGAAATGGCTCTCTCTTGATGCATGATCTTTTTCTGCACTGTCTTGCATAACTAGGTTGCCTATCCATATGTGGCGAAGCGTCTGCTTACAGATCCTAATCCAGCTCTCCGTGAACGCCTTATACAGGTAAGTTTAAGGTCATATTCCCCCGAACTTGCAGTTTTTTAAGAATGTGAATCAATCAGTTTAATATTTGGAGAACATATTTGTTTTGAGTTCAATGTTTTACTATTCAGTTGAAAGAACCATTATATAACTTCTGACACTTCTTTATATACTAATTCATTGTATTTTTAACTGCCTTGTCATTGATTACTTAAACTGTGTTTCTTCAATAATAACCTACTACCTACCGTAGGTTCTTTTCAAAGACAACGTTTTCCAATGGAAACGGCTTGAAAACCTTATTACTCTTGCAAAGGAGAATGTAGCGAGGATGAGCAGCAATCCCGCATTGAGAGTAAAGGACATGTCTGTATCATTTCGGAACCAATTTTCTTAGTTCTTTTCTATCTGCTTGAGAGTTTTAAGAACGTGTATTCACACTATCCATTTTTGCAGGAAAAATTTAAGGAGCTTGCAAGTTCCAAAAAAATTGGACCTAACTGACACCATTAAAGATGGAGCTCGCCTTTTTTTCACTGATGAAGGAATTCGTCGACAGCTGCTTCTTGCGCTCACAGAAGATTCAAAGCTTCACATTCAAGAGGTTTGCGAACCTGAATATTATCTATTTCATCCAGTTGCTATGTGCTATTTACAAAAGTGCTGAAATTTCTTTGTCTTTTGTAGCTTGTGGATGTATACAGGCTGGTCGAAAGTGATATTGATATGCCTTCATTAGCTACAGAAGTTGTAAGAGGTAAAATATCAATAAGAGTTTTGAAGTCACAGGTTACATTGTTATACATTTGTTTCTCAGTTTTTAATGCCCCAACTTGCAGACTTTCCGAATGTCATCCGAGATCTTGCACTTTCCTGGAGTGACTCAGTTTTGTCAGACAGATGATTGAAGCTTTTTTGAAGAGCTACATAAAAAGGCGATCTTAGTTGTTTTGGATGATTATTATACCATGCTGACCAGAATCGTTGTGCATTTTTCACTCACCAACCAAGTGTGTTTCTGATGCAACCACTGGATAGAAATCATTGTTTTATTATTGTGTAGATGTATATATGTAAAGCACTTCAGCCTTCAGGTGATAGCAAGTCAGAATAGACTGACCTGCAGTCTGAGGATTAGCCGGTTAGCACATTCTGTAAATTTTTCCAGGAATAGACTAAATAGTATGTTATTGTATTACTGTTGAATGCTACCTGAACTTCAGTAGCTTCATCATTTTTGCTGTATAATAATAATACTTATCGAATTGGTTCAATAAGTGCATAGTATGTCACAGTAATGAATTTGCTCCTCTTGTAATTGTAAAGTTTTGTGTAGCTCAAATCTTTATGGGTGTGACAGTGTCTCCAAGCTCCCTTGTATTAAGCAGTTACCTATATTATTATCTGTCATTCTATATAACATTTTGTGACGGTGTCACGTCATTTAGATTTTGTTTTATGTAAAATGCTAAAGAGAATGTGACACTAAAATAAGTCAGAAGAACTCCCACCCAAAAAAAAAAAAAATAATAATAATCCAGAGTCATCTACTGGTAATTTCATATTCTACTTACAAGAAAAACTTACAAGAAAAAAGAGAAAAAATCTATCGGGGGAAAAACTGCAGTTCGTGGACTAATTTAAAGCAGAGTCAGTAAATTGGGGGTTTATGTATAAAATCTAAAACAAAAGGCCTTATTTGTTATTTTTCTTAAACCAGTTAATTAACAAAAGGGGTGTCACTGTAGCAAACAGCTTACATAATCCAGAGAGAAAAGTTTAAAAAAAAAAAAAAAAACTTTATACAAGCGAGCATCTTTCTCGTCTCTTCTGTTTCACCGGGTTAGTTCATGGATTTTATAAACTCCTTAATATTTCCCTCAAAATCTTATTCGGACCGACACGTGAAAAACAATTTTGATTTTTTTTTTTCCAAATCTAAGAATCTGTCTATTTTGTATGAAATCAGAAGTTATTTTGCCGCCATCGAATTAATCCTCACTATTTGTATTACAGTCTGTTGGTAGGCAGATAGATACAGTGCATTCGTGCGGGAAAAGCAGCAACCAACATATTCTGGAAATCAAAATTTTCGATTTTATACGAGAGTTATTTGTCGTCGGTGCTGTCGCGTTTTAGATTAATATTTTAACAATTAACAAGATCTTCATCTCATTACATATCAAGGTATGTAGCTCGAGTTTTTCTCAATTGAGGTCCTCCTTTTTATTATTAATTGCAAATGTGAGTTTCAAATTCTGATGACTAGGAGCATGCCTCATAAAGTTAATTACGAAGACTATGATTACGGCGACTACGACGAGTATGAAGATTATGATGACTACGACTACGATGTAGAAGATAACGGTTAGAACACCTTTTTGCACTCAAGACTCCCTTTTTCGTTGTTATTTGTGAATTCTATGTCGCATAATCAGCTTTCGTATATTGAGATACGAAATAAGATTCTTAGGGTATGTTTATGTTTGGGATTTGAGGTGTTGTCGCTTTTCATCCGAACTGTTAAGGAATGCAATCACTAGCTATCAATAAGTAACTGGGTAGTCGTTAAACATTAGTGGAGTAAAATAGTGTATTTATTAAACACTTTAGCTGTTGTGTTTTGCAAATTGAAGATAGCCTTAGGCCCCTTTTATCAATGGCTGTAAATTTGTGTTGTAGAATTCTTCTTCTTATATTTTATGTGGCTGTCATACGAATAAAGCTATGAGGACTCTCTGATTTGAATGCTCTTTATGTAACTGACTCGATGACCCTTATGTTGAAACAGTGGAAGCACCAACACCTGCATCTGAGTCTAAGCAAGAAACTTCCAAGCCCAGGGTTTGGAGTTGTGCTATTTGCACGTATGATAATGAAGAGGGCATGTCTGTATGTGATATATGTGGAGTTCTTCGTACCCCTTTGGTTAATAACAATAGCAAAACAGGTATTTGTGTCTGTGTTGCTCTTCAATGACCTTGTACTCTCCTAGTTTCTATTTATCCAAACTCGGACTAGTAATTATAGATTTATAGTAAAGATTGAACGTCATTTCCTTACCCTCACCCCTTTAGAAAAATTAAGAAATATTCATGTTAGTCGTGGTTGTGGGCATCAGCCCTTATGTTTTGCTTCATTTTCTTTTAACATCATCAACTAGTCAGCTTGCATTTTTTTTAAGGTTATGTCATCTTTTTTAGGGTCCTTGTTATACAATTTTGCTTTCTAGTTGGTTGTTCCTTTATATAGAGTAGATCTGTTTCATGCAGCTTGCGGCATATGCAAAGATTCTGGAGCATCCATAATGGCCAAGTCTCTTTTTGCATCATTGCCGCAGCGGACGCCAAAAAAGGCTGTAGTAATTCAACGGCAAAATGATGGTTCTTTGATGGAAGAGGGCAATAACTGCCACAAGCTTGGGAATATCGATGGAAAATTTCATGAATTCCATGAGGCTTTTAGTTCCCATAGCCATTCCAAATTTAATATAGGTCTGCACATGTTCTAGGATAGGGCGTAGATCTGTTATTTATTGAAATTTAATGTCACTTTTGGTTTTAATACCATGCTTGGACTAGTGCTACATTTTTGTGTTTCATGTTTGGAGAATTTTATTTGCTTCTTGAAACTGGGTGTAGATTTAAATATATGTACTCTAATTTCAAGCCTTACATATCTTGATGGTGCAGCCCCTTTCAAGTTTGATGTTCCATCACCTGATGATTTGGTTTCTAATGGATTGCACTCCTCCAAAACGCATTCAAAAGGTATCCTACTGAAGTGCTTAAATTATTGTAGAAATCAATTTGTAAGTGCATTAATGCAATTTTTAGACAACTAGGGAATTGGAGGATGTTTTCTTTGCATGTGATTTCATTGATCTTGGCACAGTCTAGCAGCACTATACTCTATTTTTTTCTTTTTGGTTGAATTTTGTGTTAATGTCTATGCAATTTAATTTGTACTTCCATAGATCAAATGCATTTTTGGTGAGAGAATTTTTCTCAATGTTTGTCTGTTCGATTTAAACTCATCTTGTTTCTGTACTGGCTTTATCTTGTAGGAAATATTTTGGACTTAAAATCTTCTAGAGTTTCCTCAAGCGTCTCTGAAAAAAATGGCTCTGTTAATATAAGATCCAGTGCTAAAAAATCTGATAATGCAAATGCTTTAATGCCAAAAGACAAGCAAGATAGCGTGGATGAGAGAAATAGCTTGAAGAATGAAGTACGTGCAAGTTCTGGAATTTCTGACAGCTCTTCTTTAGTAATCGCAAAAGATAGACTAGGCACTAAAGATGAGGGAAATTGCCCGAATCACGGTACAGCGGATGATAGCATTAGTTCTTCTGTCGATGGGACTGAATCAGGTAGTCATACTGGTAATTTGACCAGTAATATGAAGAACATGTCGTTGACTGCTAAATCTGGGAATTCAACCAATGTAAGTGCCAGAAAAACAAATTCACATACTCAGTATAAACCTGAAAAGTGGATGCTCCCAGACAAAAATGGAGATAGAATGACTCAACTAAATCTTGCAATAGTAAGTCTACGTCTGAATTTTAGCCTTATCACATAAGAAATAAAGCTTTTAATTTTTTTTTTTTAAATCCATATCTACAATACTTATTTGTTTTCTTGCCATTTTAGGTTGGCCATGTTGATTCGGGAAAATCAACTCTCTCAGGTAGACTGTTGTTTCTTCTTGGACGAATAACCCAAAAACAAATGCACAAATATGAAAAAGAGGCCAAATTGCAGGTACCTCACTGTAATTTTGTGTCTTTGTGTAAAATATTTGTCTTCATTTGTGCTGTGAGTTCTTGTTTTTGTTAGATTGATGTGTTGTTTGCAATAAGCAGGGCAAAGGATCATTTGCTTATGCTTGGGCATTAGATGAGAGTGCTGAAGAGAGGGAACGGGGAATAACTATGACTGTGGCTGTTGCATATTTTGATTCCAAAAATTATCATGTTGTTGTGCTAGACTCACCAGGTCATAAAGATTTTGTCCCAAACATGATATCTGGAGCAACACAATCCGATGCTGCAATTCTTGTTATAGATGCTTCAGTTGGTTCATTTGAAGTTGGTATGAACACTGCCAAGGGGCAGACAAGGGAGCATGCACAACTGATCAGAAGTTTTGGTGTTGATCAACTTATTGTGGCAGTTAACAAAATGGATGCTGTGCAATACTCTAAAGATCGGTTTGATTCAATAAAAGTGCAACTTGGAGCGTTTCTTCGTTCCTGTGGTTTCAAGGACGCTTCTCTGACATGGATTCCATTAAGTGCCATAGAAAATCAAAATTTGGTGACAGCTCCTGATGATGGTCGGCTGTTATCTTGGTGATTTTTTTTTTTTTTAATGATCTTTCTGTAGTAATACTATTGTTATGGGTAATAGCTTCCTCCAAGAAATTACATTGTTGCTATTATGGATAAATTTTCATTAGATTAATTTGAATTGGTAATTGTGATGCAGGTATAAGGGGCCCTGTCTATTGGATGCAATTGATTCCTTACGGCCTCCTCCTAGAGATTTTTCGAAGCCTCTACTTATGCCCATATGTGATGTTCTTAAATCACAGCACGGGCAGGTGTCTGCCTGTGGCAAATTGGAGGCTGGAGCTCTTCGAAGTGGATTGAAGGTATGCAATTTTTTGACTTGCTTTCAACACTGGATGGAATGTGAATGCCTGCCTGTGTTTCTGTGATAGATCCTTGATAATAGAATTTTTCTGGATAATATATGAACTATTTTGCTCTATGCTGGATAGTATGACGTATGTGTTGCAGGTTTTGGTCTTGCCATCTGGAGAGGTAGGCACTGTGCATTCCATAGAGCGAGACTCTCAGTCTTGTTCCATTGCCAGAGCTGGAGACAATATAGCTGTGAGTCTGCAAGGTATTGATGCCAGTCATGTTATGTCTGGGGGCGTGCTATGTCACCCTGATTTCCCAGTTGCAATCACCACACACTTAGAGTTGAAGGTGCTCGTTTTGGATTTTGCACCACCAATTCTAATTGGTTCTCAGGTACGCATTTGTTTTACTCAACACTCGCCTATAGTTTGTTGCTCAAGATGATTTGTTTTCTAAAATATATAGATTTTGTGATTGAAATTATCCCAGTTGGAATGCCATATACACCATGCAAAGGAGGCTGCAAGAATTGTACAGATAACGTCATTACTTGATACAAAGACTGGCAAGGTTACAAAGAAGTCACCTCGCTGTCTTACTGCAAAGCAAAGTGCCATAGTAGAGGTGAGTCGAGAGTCAAAATACTTGCTTCCAGTCCTATTTTGTTTGCTAACCCAGTAGCAGCAGCAGAAGTTGATTTCATCTCTTTCTGTTACTTCCAGGTCGCTCTGCAAGGACCTGTCTGTGTGGAAGAGTTCTCAAATTGCAGAGCTCTTGGTAGGGCTTTCCTTCGATCATCAGGAAGAACCATTGCTGTGGGCATTGTAACCCGTATAATTGAGGATCAGCAATAGTTGGACCTTGGCCTAATGATTAATACGTGGCTCGTGTTATCTAATTGAGGATCAGCAATAGTCGAACCTTGGCCTAATGATTAATATGTGGCTCGTGTTATCTGATCGTGATGCAGCCGCTCCTGGCGGTCGATTTCTGAAGCCACCGGTCAAGAGAGCATGTAACAATATGGAGGGAATTTCGTATGGAGCAAATCCATTAATGTGTCTGTAAAAGTTTTCGAGTCCCAAACGAAAGGCTGTAAAATTGATTTATTCTTTTTTTAGCCTCGACTCCAGTCAGCTGAATCCTCGATGGTCAAATTTGACTAATAACAACTTTTTGTTTCTATGTAGTACGCGCGGAGCCATCACTTGAGCACGTGGGCCTCCGTGCAATTAATTTTGTCCCCCAAAATCTTTTTCCACAAATTTGAAACTCAAGTAAATGAAAAAAAGAAGTATAAAAATTTATTACTTTTGACTTTTGGGCGTCCAATCACACTGAAGTTTGACGGACACGATACACACCAGCAAGTAACCGAATTGCAAATGTCAAATGACATTCCCAATTGATTAATCATTATAATTTCTGATATTAAAAACAAAGGACTGGTGGGCAAATTACACGAGAGACTACCGTGGTATATTATGACATTTTCGTCATACTTGTAAAGTCTGAGGTCTAATTTCGGTGTCGTACCATCGTATATTATGTAACATTTTTATTATATTTTGAAATTTTTTGTTACATGTCAAAATGTTTTTATTATATTTTTAAGATGTGATGCGCACTGTTATCTAATAAAAGAAATCAATGTAATATGACCAACTTAAACTATAAAATACCATAGGCACAACCATATTTTTAAACCTACGTACTGTACATCAAATATAACCCAAAAAAGAAAAAGAAAAAACGGCGACCATATATCTACATTAAACAAATCACAAAATACAATAGGGTCGAAGAAAGAAGGGCAATTACGTAAATTAGATTATAAAATGTACTTTACCATTTTTATCCTCAAAATGGAAATGAAACAACGAAACGAATACTAAATATAAAAGAGAACGCACCTACCACGAAACGAAACTGACCTAATCACATAGCAAAAGCAAAGTCTCCGCTTTTAATTTTAATCCTCCTGGGTTTCCATAGTCACTCCGATTTTTCTTCTGTACAGTAAGTCAATCTCGATTACGCGCTTCTCTTCTTTTTTCATTTTATCCCAAAAGATTTAAAGAAATCCTTGCTTTTGGGGTTATTCTTCATTTTCAGTTGATGCCCACGGTTGATGATTTGAGAATCATATGTTCAATTTTTAATTTGTGTGCGCTTAGCTTGTGAACTCGGATCATTTGGGGTTGCTCAATTTTGTTGATTATGCTTTTGGTCAATATCTTTGGTTAGTAATTTTGTTGTCATCATACTCAATATCGATTTAAAATGTTTGTTTATTTTTTAAACTATTAGTGATATGTCATTGATTGATTAACTTCTTGGTCACTGTGGGTTTTATTACTTTTGTTTATACATGGTAGATGTTATTTCAAGCTTAGACTTTTATTTCTTATGATGATGGCTGTTGAATTTCAAATCTAAAATCGTTAGATTAATATGGGCTTAAGTTGCTTTTTTTTTTTTAATTTGCAGTACTTTTTTTTGGGGTAAAAAAGAGAGAGAGAGAGACAGAGAGAGAGAGAGAGAGAGAGAGAGAGAGAGAGAGAAGTTTCTCAGTTTTTTGTTAAATGTTGTTTAGTCTTCCTGTAAATGAAGCCCTTATCTTAGTTAGTCCATGCATTTTTACCAGGGTTATTTCGGCAAACTTTTATTTCTTTGATTTGGGCTTTGGAAATTAATTAAAGGTTCCAAATTTTAATTTGTTTTTACAAACTGCCAAGTGTTCTTCTAATTTACTGGGCAACTAAATGGATTAGCATGCTACACCGCACCCAAGTATTTATTGAACTCATTGGAAGTTTCTTGAGTATTTGAATGTTTCTTCGTGGAAGCGTTGATGTGGAAATGAATAGTTTTAATCTGTTGCTTTTTTCCCAAGCACATTATTATTGTTTTCTTCAGGCTTAACTCATGATCACTGTTATCTTGTACCATGTGCAGTCATCTTTTGAGCATGCTTTACTAGATCAATGGTTTATTCTATTTGGCTCTGACGTAGGAGCTTGGGTAGTTTATTGCTCGGAATTCTCATTGGTGTAATTTACATATCTGATCTGGGAGGAGGAATATGTTTTCCTCATACTTGTAGATTTCTTTGTAAGTAGTGTCTTATGGCCTTTGGAACCTTTCATGGGAGAGGGCACCGAGTGATTGCTTGTGACATGGAGGATGTTCAGTTGAATACGAATTGGGATGATGTGACTTGTCCAATATGCTTGGATTTCCCTCACAATGGTGTGCTCCTCCTATGCTCATCTTATAAGAAAGGATGCCGACCTTTTGTATGTGACACAGACCATTTGCACTCTAACTGTTTGGACCGTTTCAAAAATGCTTATGGTGTGTCACCTCCTTCAACTTCTGAAGTCAATTCTGCGGCAAACACCCAACCAATGGTTTCAGAAGACAGTTGCAGACCAGCTTGCCCTTTGTGTAGAGGGGAAGTTACTGGCTGGGTGGTTGCTGATAAGGTCCGTGATTATTTAAACGAGAAGAAACGTTGTTGTGAGGAGGATCAATGTACATTTGCAGGAACCTACTTGGAACTCCGAAAACATGCTCAGCTTGAGCATCCTCATTCTCGCCCTTCAAAAATTGATCCTGCTCGGCAACTTGATTGGGAAAATTTTCAGCAGTCCTCTGAGATCATAGATGTTTTGAGCACTATCCATTCAGAAGTTCCGAGGGGCGTGGTTTTGGGGGACTATGTGATTGAATATGGGGATGATGAAACTGGAGATGAGTTTGAAGACTTTCCTGGAGACGAAGGTAACTGGTGGACCTCCTGCATCTTGTATCAGGTATTTGATAACTTAAGGAATGCTAGAAACAGAAGAAGATCAAGAGTCAGTGATACTAGAAGAGGAAGCCGCCGCTCGAGTTACGATACCTCTAATTCTGATGAGGGTTCAGTGACGTCTGTGGATTTTGCAGAGTACAGAATAGATGAGACCGACGATGAGTTTGTGAGTACAAGTGGCCCCTCTAGAGGTAGCTCCAGTCATCGCAGGTTAGTAGTGTTTATTTCCTTGTAATTTATGTCAGTTCTGTTGAATGATAACTTATTAGAACCACTAGTTGGAAATTCATTTTTCTAATTATATAGTGATCCACTGAAAGGGGAATCTAACTTTCATAGGTTTATACATTTTAACTTGTCTTCTACAATCTTTGAATCAACTTCTGATTGGATTAGTTTCCATGGCCTAGGCGATTTTCTCAGGGTTCAATGTGTATCAGACTAAGGATTTATACAAAGCTAGTTTCTTTTGATTGATGTTTCTAGATTCCCCATAATAGTATTTTCAGCTTATTAGTTCCATTGACTCATGATCTGTATAATTTGATGCATGGTCTTCCTGTATTTCACAGTTCCCGGAGACGTCGTTCCCGCTTCTATGATAATTAGGTAAGACGTGCAGTACTCCCCTGCATTTGTGTAGAGTTTTGTTATTTGTAAAAGAACTCATGTTAAACAAGCTTATCAAGATTCTTAATGAATTATTACATTTGAAGTACCCTTTCATCGGTTTATTTATGTAGCTTACGTTTTCAACTATATTTTTCTTGTAGACATTTTTTTTGCTTTGTTTTATTATGTTATGTAATCAATGGTTCTAGTTAATTCTGCTGGCTGTGGTTGAATAGAAAGTGGAAGCAAATGATCGAAAGAACTGGGTTAGAGATGATGGTGATACATGGGAACTGGAAAGCAGTCAAATCACTGGGATTGCGAGGTCATGAGCATTCAAACATGTAAAAGCTACATGTGTGTTATAATTCTGTTACATATTTTGTGCTGTTTATACATAAGTTTCAAACTGTAGAATCCCATGCGGTTATATGTGCCGACCACTACTTATGTTTATGAAGCAGCAGATTTTTTTGCTGATAACTACATATGCATGTTTTTAGTTAAAATGCATGTTTTTGGCAATTTATTTAACTATTGACTTGGATACTGCTTATTACCGTTGGCAAATTTGACCTAAAAGGCTCCATCTAATTTCAAAGTTCAAGTGAGAATGATTCAGTATATGGGAAAATTGCTTTCGGTTTCACCATTTGTACTGTCTGTCTAAGGGTTTGTTTGGTACATCTTTTCAAGTGGAGCTTATTTAAGTAGAATTTTTCATAATAAAATTTTTACCTAAAAGAATTTAGTTGTTTGATTGTACATAAGAGTTTTTATTAAAAATTTATGAAATTATTTTAATAAGTAAGTTTTTTTTTTTAAGTTATGTTATGAAAAGAACAAAATAAGATTGTCAAATAAATAAAATATATTTTAGATATTTTAACATTTAAATTTTTTTTTTTATTATTTCTACTTCTAAAAGCTTAAAATTTGAAATTTTGTTCGTAGAGGTAAAATAATTTATTTAAACTCTACTAAAAAGTTAATCTAACAAAGATAAAAATTATAATAAGAGTTTATGAGATTAAATAAATATTTATGGTTATTAAATAAATTATACTAAATAAGTATTAAATATGACATGAACCATTTGGTGTAAAACCCACTGAGAGTTTGGGGTTAGCTTTAGCTTGGGTTTAAAAATGACCCTAACCCTAAAATTGTTCGGGGAGGAGGGGAATGTGAGGAATTTTGAATTGGTTCGGTTCAAATTAGTCAGAATTTTCTCAATCAATTCATTTCACCTATCCCTATGTTTAAGGTGGTGTTTTAAAAAAAATCTAAAATTTAAATAAATCTAAATTGGTGTAAATTTTAAATAAATTTAAATATTTGAATATTAAATTACTTAAATATTTTAAAAAATTTATTATATTAAAATCAACCAATAAATAAATTTAATAATTTAATCAATTGAAATTAAGTCAATTAAATTATTAAATTATTAAATTAGAAAGGAAAAGAGCCCTTAAGACTAAAAAGTAGCCTTGGAAGTTGGATTGTTTTTTCAAACCAAAATTCCCCGAAAATAAAACCAAAGATTGGCTGTAGAGACCGTACAGTCCAAAATCACATTCTAGAAAATCTTGGCATCTTGCTTTGATAAAAGCACTATTATTAGGTAATTTTGTCCAACAGCTTAATATTTTCCCTTAGGTCTTCGACAAGAGATTCCACTCTGCATATTCTGTTAAGTATATATCGCAAGAAGACTACACACAATTCTTTCGTTTTCTATCTCGTAATTATTATTATTTAAAAAAAAATGAGGAAAATATAAGTAATCAATTCACCGCATATATGTTGAATGATTTGTGTAGTCTATTCCCATAAGATCTCAGTTAGTTTGATCTCAAAAGAACTCATGGTTTAAAAATAGACTAAAATATCTTTAAACTGTGCATTTGATAAGAAACCATGAAAATCTCATTAATTTCTGATCATTTGATGCTAACACATATCGCTCATTCTTTTACCCTTTTTGGTCGGTTGTTATCCCAAAAAATTCATAATGAAATCAAGGGAAATTATCATTATACCATTTTTTTTTTGTCTTATATTTATCCAATCACTACAAAATTCTAACATGTATTTTGCACCACCTTTCTTTTCACATTTGTATCAATTAATCACTTTTGCATTAACACTATTAAATAATTTTAATAAAATGATAATTTTACTCCAAAATAAATTAAAAGACCATTTTATTTTATAAAAACTTTAAAAAATAAAAAATATAATGATAAAAATATCCCTAAATTTAATAAAAATAAATCCTAAAATTAGAATTTTTTTTAATAAAAATTATTTTGATATAAATTATAATTATAAAAATAATTGTAAAATTTTGGGATTTAATAAAAATTCCCTAAATTATTAAAAATTTAGGATTTATTCTTTTAAGAAATAAATTCAGTTATTTTAATAAAATTTTACAAAATTAAAATTTTTAATAAATAAATTCATTTATTTTTATTAAAATTTTGTAAAATTATAATTTTTAATAAAAATAAGTATTAAAATTTTGTAAAATCTAAATTTAGTAAAAATCAATTGAGCACCTCTATTTTGGATTTATTTTTTATTAAATTTAGGGATATTTTTATGATTATAATTTTTAATTTTAAAATTTTTTATAAGATAAAATATTCTTTTAATTTATTTGGAGGTAAAATTATCATTTTATTAAAATTATTTAATATTGTTAATGCAAAAGTGGCTAGTTGATACAAATGTAAGAAAAAAGGTAATACAAAATACATGTTAAAATTTTATAATAATTGAATAAATATAAAAAAAAAAGTAGTATAATGATAATTCCCTAAAATCAAATTTGCCGAGAGTGGGAGAAGAATTTGTCTTCTCCGTACTCAATCCAGGATCGGTCTCGGTTGTCTACTCCATTTTGGGATCGAACGGTCTAGGCTTATTCGATACATGGGCCGGGCACCTAAAATCAGAAGCCCAACAATCAGAAAATCCAAGCCCAAATACAAAACTGGTCAGGTCAGGCGGTCGTGAATGTATTAAACCAAAGAAATATCGCGTGGGGGCTTGCGTAAGCGTAACCGACGGATTGAAATTGGAAACTCATTCCACTAGCGAGCCGTCGTGTGTTTTATTTATAAAAACAAAGGTTGTGTGTCGTAAAATCGAATCGCCAAGGAGAGGAAAGAACACAACATGCCGGGGCTGACCTGCAATGCATGTAACAGAGAATTCAATGACGATGCCGAGCAGAAGCTTCATTACAAGTCCGACTGGCACCGCTACAATCTCAAACGCAAGGTCTTTCTTTTTAACTTTTAATTTTTAATTTTTAATTTCCGTCTCCTTGAGATTTTATGAGATTAAGCGCTTCTGCTCGGCGGTGATATACTTTGTTGAAGAAGCATGTGTCTTACAAGAATTGCATGTCCAAAAAGTGCTTCTGTAAATTGAATGTTTTATAGCCAAAATAGGCAAATAAAAATTTGTGTTCGGCCATCTGGCAGAGCATTAGGCACATAATTGCATATATAGATTCGTATAGAATATAATAAAATATATGAAAGGCAACTACATTAGCAATATGCGAATGCTAGAACTTTTTATTTTTATTTTTATTTCTATTTTAATGCCGCTCTGTTTTTAAAAGTTATGATGTTTGAGCTACTCTAGCTTAGAAATTGCCCAAAAAAAAAAATCTCTTTTTTCAATGCCAAAGGCTCTGTCGAAGTTTTTGTGTGGTTTGCTTGTAATTGGAGTAGAGTTTTTTAGGTATTAAGAAACATATTTTTCCTGTACTAGGACAATATCAAAATTTGGGCTTTTGGGAGAGGAGATTGTTCAGATTTTGTTTTCTTTTTTTTTTTTTGCTCGAATTTTCTAGAATATCATTATTTTGTTTAATAATTTTGACTCTTTCCTACCGTAACATAACCTTAACTAACTTGTCGATTTAGGTTATTATAAGCTCTTACTAAGAAGCTGATATTGACAACCAAAACAACCATAAAGTAACCTTAAGAAACTTGTTTGCAGACAGTTTAGTCGCTATACCAAGTGGTCATTATTGTTTAATCACAACATTTGGTACCCCGCATTAAATCTGTTTTAATTTTTATGATGATTTGGAGCTCTTCAAGAAAATGAATTTTTAGTTGATGGGCTTGAATAATGTTGAAAAATATCCTTTTTCTGCTCCTCCCTATAAAACAGGTGGCTGGGGTTCCCGGAGTGACAGAAGCACTGTTTCTGGCTAGACAAGCAGCACTTGCTCAAGAGAAAAATAAGAATGAGACCCCAATGACCTACAGTTGCGGTCTTTGTGGAAAAGGGTACAGAAGCTCTAAGGCTCTTGCTCAGCATCTCAAGTCACGAAGCCACATTATGAGGGCTTCTCAAGGAACAAGTATCGAAGAGAAGGAGAAGGTAATAATTAAGCCACTTCCACTTCGTGATGTAAATAAGCCTCCTCCGAAAAGACAAGCAGACAATGAAGAAAGTGAAGATAGTGATGATGAGTGGGAAGAGGTTGGTCCAGATGAAGTATTGGTTAGTGAGGCCACAAATTCTCTGACTCATTTGAATGTTGGGTCTCCCGCTGATGATGACATGGAGGAGGATGGCGATGATGACGCCTTTGAGGAGTTTGATCCAGCATGTTGCTTCATGTGTGATATTCTGCACGATACAATTGAGAACTGCATGGTTCACATGCACAAGTGTCATGGGTTCTTTATTCCTGATGTTGAGTATTTGAAGGATCCAAAAGGCCTGCTTACTTATCTTGGTCTTAAGGTGATTTTACATAAAATAAGGGAATCCCTTACCTTAATAAGAGAGAAGCTAAAAGATAAGAAAACTACACTACAGGATAAAATACACTGCATTTGAGTGAGTGTTATTTTTTTTTTTTACCTTTTAGCTTGTCCCTTACTTTATTAAAGTAATGGATTCCCTTATTATAAAATTACTCCCACTTTTATTCTATGTTTTTGCTTGATTTTATTAGCTCGGTTAATCAATTTACCATAAGGAGTAAAGGAGCTGTTGGTTTCACTTACATGCGCTATCTTTTCAATTTTTTCAGGTTAAGAGGGATTTCATGTGTTTATACTGCAATGATAGGTGCCATCCTTTTAACAGCTTGGAAGCAGTTAGGAAGCATATGGAAGCAAAACGTCATTGCAAAATACATTTCGGCGATGGTGACGACGAGGAGGAGGCCGAGTTAGAAGAGTTCTATGACTATAGCAGCAGGTCATTGTCTTCAAAGTTCATCTTTTTTTTTTTTGTTTCTTATTTCCTAATTTAATTTATTTACTT
Source organism: Atalantia buxifolia (assembly GCA_030444775.1). Lineage (NCBI taxonomy): Eukaryota > Viridiplantae > Streptophyta > Magnoliopsida > Sapindales > Rutaceae > Atalantia > Atalantia buxifolia. The sequence goes on along the minus strand of CM059834.1, from coordinate 17,844,858 downwards.
TTCAACAAAATAATAAAATTCTTTGTTCTGACAGCTACATGGATGAGGATGGGAAACAGCTGATCTCATCCAGTGACATGGCCAACACTGTAGAGCTTGGTGGTGGGTCTGAGCTTATCATAACCAGGAGAACAGATAAAGGAACATCAACTAAAACGTTCGGCTCCCGTGAATATCTGCGGTATTATCGCCAGAAACCCCGCCCGTCACCAGCAAATAATGTGGCCATTACAGCTGCGTTGGCCTCAAGGTGTGTTTTTTACTCTTTCTCAACTTGCCCTTCTATTAAGAAGGGCAACCTGGGAATCCCCTGTCCTTAACATGGCATCCTGTATGTTCAGGTACAAGAGCATGGGATTAGCAACCGTGCAAACAAGAGAGCACATGGTGAGGATGAAGGTAATCAAGGAGATGAATAGAACGGGAGTGGAGGCAATGCGCACAAGGATCGGCATGAAGAATAATATCATCCGAAACCTCCCCAAGAATGTCCCATATTAGTCCCAGACTTTGATTTCTCGTTGAATCAGCAGTTTAAGTAAACTTTAAAATTTTCAGATATGGTATGGTTTTCAGTGTAAGCTCTTATTATTTTTTTTATTATGTCTGTCTGGTCTGCAGATTTGTTCATAAAACATCGACATGCTCCACTTGTTTCATGAAAGAATTTTCAGTTTGTTTCTTCTGGCCCTCCTCCATTGGTCCTTTCTCTTTACTTGTTAGAATGATTAATTACGATCGAGACTTTGTAGACCCCTATCGTCTTGAGAATGGTTATGCTAAAGTTTCCTTTGATTTGGTTTACCACGGTTGATGTTGCACGTACACCGCAGCTCCGTTTCTATTTCTTGGAAACCTGTTAGGCGTTGTTGGATCTTTACATTACATTATACCAAAGCTTTGCCTATTTTGAAATGACATTTTACCGCTCTCTGCCATTGTCCGTAAATCTTCTTGCTTACGCAAATGTTCACTTAGTCTTCGTAGAACCTTCATTTTTTTCTCATTGTTTCTTCTCATCTCTAAGACTGACCATCTTTCGTCAGCTATTATATTTTTGCTGTAGATACTGTAAATTTGAAGTGTAAATTATAATTTATCCCATATTCTATGTAGAATCACAGTTTTTAATTTTTCTCTCAAAACTAAGAAAACGTAAAATTTACCTTCATTTACTGTTTAGAAGATGAAAAAATAATTCATCAACCCGCCCTCATTTGCCATATAAATTTAAGATTCTCACTATATTTATGGATTGAATTGAAGTTTACCCAATTTCAAATTTTATGTGTTTTTAGTGTGATGTGCGTCATGCAACATTACATAAAGCACCAGAGCTGCCATATATCTTTGATAGTTCTTGTATCTTACAGAATGTCATCATTTTCACCATCATCAAACAGATTTTTAAAAGTTAAAATAGAGCTCAATTCAGCATAGAATCCAAATTCAACAAAGAAGATCCCATTGTTGAATGATAAAACAGTCAGGAGGTTTGAGTTTCACAAATTTGAAACCCAAATTCCGTGGCGAAGTCAGAATTTAAATTTGGGGATTATCAAAATGTATTGCAAGTTCGTATTTAAAGAAGATTGCGGGTTGTCTTGAAAAATAAGTTTGGGGACAGTTTAAAGACTATTTAATCTTTACCTTATTTTTTTTAAAAAAAATTTAAAAGCTTGGTGGTTGCCTTGGCAACCCTCGGCGTGAACATAGGTCCGCCCCTGTCTAAAATCCTGCATCAGTCAGTCGGTAGTAGTAGTAGGCGGCCTTCAGTGTTCGTAGCCTGTGGTTGATATAAAATAAACCTGGTTGAAGAAAGTGATCTTTGGTTACATTCTCGTACAATCTGTTCTTATGTCATCATAAGATAACGAGAAAATGGTAAGAAATAAAGATAGAACTGTAGTACTATAGTTGTACGGTACTATAGTTTTATCCAACTATTAGATTCAAAGAAAGAATAACTATTGACTGAATTTAACGATTAAATCTAATAATTAAATTTAACTATAATATCATATAATTATAGTACCATAACTAGACCCAAAAAATAACCTGAGAGTCAGAAAATTATAAAACCAATTATTTTAATAGAAAGTTCTCTATGTTGTCATGCATCGCATTACTCCGCACGGCAAATTCTTAATTGTTTATTTCCCTTTCTTCTTTGGGACCTTGAGTCTGTAACGTAGCAAATGGGGAGCATCCACGCGTTGCAGAGGAGAGGAAAAGTTCTTGGAACTTAGCTGATGCAAGGCCAGCTTGCACTGAGCTGTTACATTCAGAGTCCGTAACGTAGCCTTGTCCTCTTCTTTGACACTTTATGTTTTGACTAATATTAAGTTATATACATATATCTTATAATTCTTTTACATAAATAATAAATTATTATTATTTATATAAAAAATTATAAAATACATTCATATAATTTAGCGGATCCTCATGTTTCTAGTTTGTTTTGCAACCACAAAAACGAAAGAAATTGGATACGTACATCTTCTGCGTGTTGACTTTGAATGATTCACACCAAAAGACGATCAAGACGCGTCTATTAATGACTCAAAAATGTCTCGAATGACATTAATTTTCCACCATCTGTCATTCTCAATGAAGCTTCTTGGTTATTTATTTCCTCTCGGCCCTACAACTTTAGCGGGACCTACTGATCATCAAGTTGTGAAGAACTCAAGAACAAGTCATTGGGTAGAAGCAAAAACACAATCAGAGTTTTAAGTAATGAGATGTCACTGTGACGTGTATAATTCATGAAATTAATTGGTTGTTAAATTTATACCATCTGCATGTAGGGGACTGAAAATTTGTTGTTTTAAATTTCGAACGTTGGATTATATGGAATATAAAACTAAATACCTAATTATTTTGGTATAATATATGCACATTTCTTTTGACAATTTAGCATTTTGTATTATAACGATAAAAC